>VXAY01002198.1:364330-395469 GCA_013399855.1 Oxyruncus cristatus
CCCCCCAGTTTGCAGGATCTGTGGACACAAAACTTTTGCAGCTGCTGCTGCTTTTTCAATGGATTTCCACATCCTCCCAAATTCAGGGGGATGAGTCACCTGGCAGAGACAGGGAAGGAGGCTCATCCCAAACACATTCCCATTCACAGCCGTGCCTCGGGATGCTGAACGAGACAGTGCTTTGTTTTCCAAGAATGGGCAATTAGCGGGGAGATAAAAAGCTGCTCATTTTTCTGGGATGGGAGAGGAACAGCTGACAATTGTAGTCCTGGAATAGTTTGGGTTGGAAGTGACCTTTAAAGGTCATCCCACGGGCAGGGCCACCTCTGTTGGCCATCCCAAGTAGGACAGACAAGGCAAAAGCAGTGCAGTGTGATATTCTGGAATTAAATGCTGCCCAAATTAAGAGGAATACTAAGGAAGTGCCCTCAGCTTCTGGAAAAACCCACCCGGAGAGTGGTGACCTGGGAGGTCACAGTTTGCCCTTGCCTGTGGATCTTCTCCTTCTTCTCCACCTTTATTTTCCCGAGGTAAAGTGGAAAAGGTAAATAAGGAAATTAAAATGGAAAAGGCAATTGGGGAACTAAAATGTCTCTTTTCACCCTGGAACAAGGTGGGATCTTTAGCTTTGTGCCCAGATCACTTCTACTTATTCCCTTTATTGACTAAACCTTTGGGAAGCAAAGACCTGCTTGAATATTCATTGCCTAAGTCCTTGGAACGCCCTGAACTCCTAATCAGGTGATATATTTACTTCCTTAATCCCTCCTGACCTTCTTCCCTATGGAAATGAGACAATTTGAAAGCATCTCCTGCAGCACCTGAGATCCGGCTGATTACTCTGGCAGTGATTGCAGTGCCTCTTCCCAAAATTCCTGGGAAAAATCCTCAGTCTTAACTCTCCCTTGGCTTTGCTGTGTCCTTGGCCGCTTGTCCTGTCCCTCCATCCCTTGCCCAAAATCCCTCTCCAGCTTTCCTGGAGCCCCTTTAGGCTCTGGAAGGGGCTCTCAGGTCTCTTTTCCAGGCTGGGCACCCCCAGCTCTCTGTGCTGATTTAAAGATAATAAATAAATAGAATCGACCTGCAAAAAAGATGCCCAGGAGACAAAATACTTGTCCTGGAACAATCAGGATGTTGGGATTTGACCTAAAAATGCCACTGAAATGCTACTCCAGGCAAGGTTTCGCTGCCAATTGCCACTGATTTTATCCCACTCCGATAAAACATGTGCTGGAGTTCCAGAGGTTCTGTGTGGTTGTAGAAGACAGATCTCATTCCAAGAGATAATCCCCAAGCAGTCGAAACATTCTCCTGGAAAAAAAAAAAAAGCAGTGATTCCTTGGGCTGGGAAGGGAGTAATTCCAGGAAAGAAGCTGAGAGGGTTGGTCACATAAACACGCTATGGGAGCTGCTCCCGGGACACACCAGTTGGAACCAAGGGTGGAAGTAGGAACCGGAATCTCCATCTGGCACTTTGGAGGGTTGGGTGCAGGGTGAGGTGGAAGTTTGGAGGGAGGATAAAGCCCTGAAGTTTGAAGAAGCTAAATGAGGTGATTTGTGCCATTTATAAAACCTCTGAGCCCCCGCAGGCACTTCAGGAGGGCTCTTTGATTCTGCTGAGGCTCCTCAGATCTCCACTTTCATGTTCTTTGTCATCATCTCATCATCTTCTGATTTCCCAGCCCCGAAAGGATCCTACCAGGCTGCTTGAAACCACAAAGAGAGGAGCTGCCCTGTTTATTGACCTCTGCTTCAAAGCTGGAAACCCTCCTCCAGTTCCTCTGGTGTTCCCTCCCTTCCCCTCCTGGGTTGTTACAAACATCTCTCTGTCAAGGGTGGGATGAGCTGAGAGCCTAAAAATTCCCAGCCTGGAGCTCGTGGACCACTTGGATCCTTCTGCTCCCCGTGGCAGGACCCTGCAAGTGTCCAAGGCTGGGTTGGACAGGGCTTGAAGCAGCCTGGGATAGTGGAAGGTGTCCCTGCCCATGGAACTGGGGGATCTTTAAGGTCCCTTCCAAGCCAGTGTTAATTCCCACCAAGGGATCTGGGTTTGAGCTCTTTGATATGAAATCCCCTAATTCCTTCTATTATGGATGTAATTCCATTCTAATTAACGTCCTGGATGTGAGAGATGAATGTGGGGTTTTCCAGCAGCGGTGACACGCTCTGAGAAAGAATTCCATGAACTCTGCTCTGGAGCCAGGCTGGGAGAGCTGGGGGGTCTTCCCCTGGAGAAGAGAAGGCTCCAGGGAGACCTGAGAGCCCCTTGCAGGGCCTAAAGGGGCTCCAGGAGAGCTGGAGAGGGACTGGGGACAAGGGATGGAGGGACAGGACACAGGGAATGGCTTCCCACTGCCAGGGGACCGGGTTAGATGGGATATTGGGAAGGAATTCGTGGCTGGGAGGGTGGTGAGGCCCTGGCATAGGTTGCCCAGAGAAGCTGTGGCTGCCCCTGGATCCCTGGAAGTGTCTAAAGCCAGGTTGGAGCAACCTGGGATAGTGGAAAGTATCCCTGTGGAACTGGATGGGCTTTAAGGTCTCTTCCAACCCAAACTATTCTGGGATTGTGCACCTTCCCAATATCCCACCTAACCCTGCCCTCTGGCAGTGGGAAGCTATTCCCCTGTGTCCTGTCACTCCACATCCTCATCAAAAATCCCTCTCCAGCTTGTTTTGGCTGGTTTTCCCCAGTATCTGTTATTTTACCCCCATCACTAGTGGGTTTTGTTGGTTTTCATTTTGTTTATTAACCTGCTTTGCCAGGTGATATTTCCCTTTCATTTCCTCTTTTCCTTGCAGGTTTTCTTTTTCCCCGCTCTCTTTTCCTTATTAATCCATATCCAACTATTGTCCTGGGTTTGCTTTCCTCCCATAAATTAATAGAGTTGTGGTGCTGCTGTGAATTAATCCAGGATAAATCCTCCACGAGCCAAGGGATTGTTGCTATCACAGCACCGGTGGGATCATTCCTGTGGGATACAGAGGGAACACCCTGTCCAGGACACAGAGCCTGGGTCAGCTCAGGCAAAGAGCCTTTCCCCCGATTTAAAGTGGCTGATATCTTTTCATGGAAGTGCCCAGTGATAACAGGAGGGTGTCTGGAACACTTGGAGCTGGATCCCACAGGAGGGGATGAGGAGGCGGGCCTGTGTTTGGACTTTCACTCTTCTGCCTGTGTTTTGCCTCTCATTCCTTTATCCCCTGCCAAAGGATTAATTTAAATGCATCCTCATTCCACTCTTCTTTTTTATTTCCTACCAGACTACAGGATTCCCGGTTCATTTTCCAGAGTTCTTGGACGGGGGAGCAAAATTATTCTGATGTTCAAGGCTTAAAGCTCCAGTTTGTGGAATTTTCTGGCACGTGTGGGACACGTGGGACATGTGGAACAACTCCCTGTGGGAACTGTGTTGGCGTTTTGGATCCCTGGTTCCAGGACAGCCTTTTCCCATAAATCCTCAGCAAAGGATACAGAAGCTCTGGCTGCGATTGACACTCAGCCTAATTCCTGCACTCTGGTTTATTTACCTTTTTAATGAATTTATTTACACTTTTAATTAAGCTGAGGTGTAGAACTGCCCACAGAAAAGAGCCATAAAGGCTAAATGAGCTCCAACAGGGATGATTAGAGCTGTTCCCACATCCTAATTTATCACCTGTTACAAACTCACGTCGACTCCGTGCTCTCCTTCCCCCACGTCCTTCATTCCAGTGTCACTGCTGGGAACAGAAGGTCCCTGACACCACTTAGAGCAGTGCCCAGAATGAATCCAACACCTCTGAGCATCCAAATCCAGGTGGAAAATAGCCCTGTTATCTCATATAAATAAAGCCAGGCTTGTAATTGCAAATATGGAACAAACCCACACCGTTCCAGGGGAGGGGAGGGGAGGAACAAGAAGCAGGATCTGAAGTGCAGGAGAGGAAGAGAAAGAGCATAAAATAGGAATTATTAAATAATTCTGTGGCAGAAACTCTGGGTGATACATTTAAGTCCTGGAATAATTTAGTTTGGGCAGCTCTTTGTTCCCTGAACCCTTCAAAACAAAGCCAGCTTCCAAGTTGGAGTCATATCCAACCAAGGTTCAAATTTAGGCAAGGAAGGAGATTGCCATCCCCTCTCTGGCCCCAGGGGATGTGGTTCCTCCCGATATTGGGTTGAATTTTTCTTGCAGGTGGCGTTTTTGCTGTCACTTCCAGGTAGAACACGGACACGTTTCCTCCTCCCCTGAAGGTGGGATTGAGGTCTCCAAACTCAGCCTTCCCCTCACACCTGGTGTGCTCCGAGCCCTGGGAGTGACCTTTTGACTACAAGCCACCCCCATGACCCTCCCAGGCCGATGATCCAGCCAGTTTTCCACCCTTGTGTTCATTAATCCTTGGAGAGACCATGGCCAGGGATGTAAACAGCAGCTTCCTCATCAGCGTCTCCTTAGGGAAGACAATTCCAAAGTGGTTGGGTGGGATTTGTGCTTCAGGAATCCCTGGTGGCTGTTCCCAGTCACTTTCTTCCCTTCACGTGCCTGGTTATGGTTTCCAGAAGGATTTGCCTCCTGAATTCCCAGGCAGGGAGGTGTGACTGGGCTGACATTCCCTCTTTGGCTGCTTTGGAAGGCAGGGGTGATGTTTCCCTTTTTCCCAATGTCAGGGATATTCCCCATCCCTGTGACCATTGGGAGATGGCAGCGAGGGGCAGTTCTGCTGCAGGTCCATGGCATCCGTTCATCCCGTACACGGCCATGGAAGTGTGATGGGAAGTGCCCTCCCCAGCCGGGCAAATAAATCGGTGTCGGAACAACATTTGGCTCCGGAATACTTGGAGTCATTGGATTTCCTGCCCTTTGGACTTGAGACATCCAGTGAAGTGGGCGGTGAGGTTCAGTCCCACAGGGGAGTAGATCAGGGGAAGCATCCAGGGTAGGCAGGGAAGGGGAGATGAATAAAGTGTGTGTGGAACTGCCCAAGGGATAAACAGTCGGAGCTGACTTGGATGAGCACTTGGATGTGGAAAATGTGTGGATGAAGTTGAGGGGAGATGTGGTGGAGCTTGGCCATGGAATCACAGACTGGTTTGGCTCGGAAACCTTAATTCCACCCACCTTCCACTATCCCAGGCTGCTCCAACCTGGCCTTGGGCACTTCCAAGGGATGGAGCAGCCACAGCTTCTCTGGGAAAACTGTGCCAAGGCCTCCCCACCCTCCCAGCCAGGAATCCTTCCCAATATCCCATCTAAAAACTCTAAACTTCCTGTTTTGTCTTAACATGGAGCCTTTGCCATGGAGGAAGCTGGTGGCTTCTCCTGGAATTGTCCAGCTGCCTATTAACAGTTTTCCTATTCCAGCAGAAAAACGATAACACTCAATTAGTCCAAGAGATTTTTTGAGGGGGGGGGGGGCGGAGAAATCACCATCTTTGAGACAACATTCCATGGAATCTCCTGGTCATGTGCAGAGCTGGAGCTGTAAGGCAGGAATACCTCCCATGGATCACGATAATCTCCAGGATGGGGGAAGGGAGATAAAAAAAAATCACAGCTTTCATTTTTTTTCCCCTTAATTCCAAAGGACAACGGAACTTCATTATCCAATCTGCTCCAAATTGGGCACCTAATGAAATCTCACACCCCCGAAATTTAATCAGGGATTACTCCCGTGGGATTTGAATCAGATAAAAAGGAAGCCTCACATATTTGGGAGCAATTGCATAAGGTAATAAAAAAACCTGCAGAGCTCTTTGTCCTTTGCAGCGAATGGGAATTGTTTGACCCACTTTTCTTTCCTTTTCTCCTTATGTTTTTTTTTGGGATTCATGACCCCTCCTGGGCAGCGGTGAACACTCAGTTCATGTACAAGCACATGGGTCTCAGGAGTGTTTCCTCCAAGGTGCTTTTATGGCTTTTATTGCAGCAATTTGAGGCTGGGAAAAGGAAAGGAACGTTTTAGAATCAATATTTAACTCGTGTGTTAAAGGCCTGACTGCTAAAAGCCAGTTTTTTGAGGCAGCTGAGGGGGATTTCATCCCCCCAGACCTTCCCTCTCTGGATTTTTTACCCCTCAAACCTTCCCTTAATGGATTTTTTATCCTGCAAACCTTCCCTTTATGGATTTTACCCCTCAGACGTTTCTTTAATGGATTTTTTACCCCTCAAACCTTCCCTTTTTATATTTTATCCCTCCAAACCTTCCCTTTATGGATTTTTTACCCCTCAAACCTTTCCTTTATGGATTTTACCCCTCAAACCTTCCCTTTATATATTTTATCCCTCCAAACCATCCCTTTAAGGATTTTATCCCTCCAAATCTTCCCTTTATGGATTTTACCCCTCCAAACCTTCCCTGTGTGGATTTTACCCCTCCAAACATTTTCTGTCTGGATTTTAACCCCTCCAAACCTTCCCTGTGTGTGTTTTACCTGTCAAACCTCCCCTCCATGGATTTTACCCCTCAAAAACTTCCCTGTATGGATTTTACCCCTCAAACCTCCCCTTTATGTATTTTATCCCTCTGAACCTTCGCTTAATGGATTTTTTACCCCTCAAACCTTCCCTTTATGGATTTTACCCCTCCAAACCTTCTCTGCATGGTTTGTATACCTCAAAACCTTCCCTGGATGGATTTTACCCCTCCAAACTTTTTCTGGAGGGATTTTTTACCCCTCAAACCATTCCTGGGTGGATTTTACCCCTCAAGCTTTCCTGTTATGGATTTTACCCCTCAAGCCCTCCCTTTATGGATTTTATCCCTCAAACTTTTCCTTTATGGATTTTTAACCCCTCCAAACCTTCCCTTTATGGATTTTTTTACCCCTCCAAACCTTCCCTTTATGTATTTTATCCCTCAAACCTTCCCTTTATGGATTTTACCCCTGAAACCTTCTTTCTTTACTCATTGTTTGATTCCAGAGGGAACTCTAGTGGAATTTCCCAGGCTTGTGCTTTGCCAGGATGTACCTTTTTTTACCCCTTCTAAACCACCTTCAGCCTCGGAAATTCAGCTGAGTGGTCCTGAGGAATATTTGTAGTTCAGCAAGAACAGCTTTGAATTGGGAACAAATTTAACCATGAAATTGTTTTAAAACTCAGGAATGACGTGGTCTCAGCACCTTCTTTTTTTTTTTTTTTTTTTCCCCAGATAAACTGATTTTCCCCGTTCTGTGGGGATTTAACTCTCTTTGTCTTCAGCTTGACCCCTTTCCTGACTGTATTAATCCCATATTTCTTCTAGAATGTATTTTTAGAGCTCTTCCAGCATCTTTTGCTGTTGGGAGGCTCAGGGAGCTGCCTCTTGTTACTGCTCGTATTTGTAATTCCCCCCAGATAAAGGAGCGTTAGGAGCAGTCCCCAGTTTCTCTGGGAAGTAATTTCTGATTTCCATATTAATCAAAACTGGCTTACCCTTGGTCCTGCCCTAATCCTTGGGCCAACACAGGGAGGAGATTACAC
Organism: Oxyruncus cristatus; assembly: GCA_013399855.1. Classification (NCBI taxonomy): domain Eukaryota; kingdom Metazoa; phylum Chordata; class Aves; order Passeriformes; family Cotingidae; genus Oxyruncus; species Oxyruncus cristatus. The sequence continues at coordinate 371,773 of VXAY01002198.1, forward strand.
TCTGCACATGTCAAAAAGCAATTAAAATTCACACACAGGAATTGAGGGGGGAGGAAAATCACCTTTTATTTCATGAGCTGAGCAGGGAAAAGCCCCTGACCTGGAATTGTTTGTTCCTTATTGGCTCCTTTCCTTTTGAAGTGCCTGCTGGAAGAGTCTTTAATATTCCAAGATTAAAATGCTGCTGTTCCAGTAGAATGGGAGGGTTGGACGTGATGGGAAGAGACATTTCAGGAGGGGGAGGATTGGCTGTGGAGAGCCTTGGATTTGCACTTGGAAAGGTGAGGGACTATTAATAGGATATTCCAGGATCTTACCGAGGGCAGGATACAGCTCCCAGCCTATGGAAAAGGGAGGGCAGGAGCTGGGGAGCAGGGGAGGCACCTGTGCGTGGTAAAGGGTCTGTTTGGAGGCGTTGGACTGCAGGAATTTGGGAGGTTTGGGGCTGGAAAAGCAAAATGTGCCGTAGGTGACAGAGGATCTGGGAAAAATGTGCTGGGAATGGCTTTGGTGGGGCTGCGTTTGGGTGTATCCAGGTATTCTGTGGATGGGTGTGGGTGGGATGTGCACAGAGCAGGGTTTGCCTTGGCTGTGCTGGATGAGGGGTTGGAGGTGGAGGAGAGAAAGGCGGGATGAGATGGGATGGGACGGGATGGGGTGGGACGGGATGGGGTGGGACGGAATGGGATGGAACGGAACAAAGGAACAGACTAGAATATGATGGAATGGAAAGGAATGAATTTGAATAGAGTAGAATGGAATTGGAATTGGAATGGAATTGGAATTAGAATTGAAAGGGATGAGGTGGAATGGATTTGAACAGAATAGAGTGGAATGGAATTGGAATGGAATGGAATGGGATGGCATAGAGTATAATGGAATAGAATGGGATGGGATGGATTGGAATGGATTAAAATAGAATAGAATGGAATTGGAACTAGAGTAGAATGGAATGGAATGGAATAGGATGGGATGGCATACAATGAAATGGGATGGGATGGGGTGGGATAGAGTGGAATGGAATGGATTAGAATAGAATAGAATAGAATAGAATAGAATAGAATAGAATAGAATAGAATAGAATAGAATAGAATGGAATTGGAGTTGAGCAGGAGCTGGTGGGTTTCCCAAGGGTCTGGGAATCAGGGAATCTCATCCCAGCTCTTGGAACAACCAAAACATCGGGATGAGGGATCTTTGTGGGATCTCTCCTGACAGAACCTTTGCACTTCCAAGCTGGTGGAATTAGATTTTCTTTTCAAACAAGCCGTGGAGTTTTGCCAGTTCAAATATTATGGATTCTCAGCTTCCCCCAAGGACAACTTGGATCTAATCTGGCCCAAATATGTGTGAGAGGCCCATTAAAGTCTTTTAACACCCAAAACCTGGTTTTATTAATACTCTGCCTGTGCTCCATCTGCTGCTCTGCTTGTCTGGAGCCGATGGATTTGGGAGCATTTCACTGCCCTGGTCCAAGGCCAAAATGGCCAAAATACCATATGGACATTTGGAAGTTAATTAGGATTTTAGAATTCAATACCTGAGGATGTTGTGATCCCTAAAGCCTCAGTCTCCCTGAGTTTGGCCTCTTCCAGCAACCCTGAATATTTTATCATTTGGAATTTTCAGCTTTGCAGATAAAAATCCCGGGGTTCACACTTTAAAATTGGCCCTTTTGGGGCAGTAATTTAACTTGTAACATCGTTGTGGCCCTTCTGGAATCGTCTGTTTTTAAAATGATCTGAAGTAGGGAATTTGGTGCCCCCAGAGACCTTGTTTTAGGATGTGAATCAGGACTATCTCCAGTGGAATCAGGACTGGAATCAATCTTCCAATGCCAGAGTAGTGTAAAACACAAAGATAGGAAGCAAGGACAACGTTTGTTCTTAATTAAGCCATTGATTTCTGATTAATTGATTGATTCCTGGGGCAGTTTTTTTGCATTAATCCTTGATCATGCTCAGGGCACAGGGAACCAGGATTTTGGCTTTGGCAGCACACCTGAAATACCACCAGTTTTAGGGTATTAAAGTCCAGCAGCTGAGTTGGACTGAATAAATAAAAATAAAAGCAGTCTGTGACCAATAAGGAGCTTTTTGCCATCACTTTTTGAAGCAAGTCCCTTCCTGGAAAATTCCTGTCTGAGGAGGCATCTCTGACACCCCAAAACTCAACACTGAGGACGAGTCCATGTTTAGCTCCTCCATTCACACAAGTTCTGTAGGAACAAACTCTCCTGTGCAGGAAACAGCCACTTGTCTCAGAAAACATTTAAAAAAAAAAAGGGATTTCCCTTCATTTTTCTGGGCTGGGAAATGTTATTGGATAAGGCTGAGCCACAGTTCAGTGTTTAAGGAAACCTGTAATGGCTTCTTTATGACACTTTCTGAGGAGAAACAAACCCTTTTATTTCCTCAGTCTCTTCCTTTGGATTCATCAAACGCAGAGTTAATTAAACAATTGCAGGGAGCATCAGTAGGGAAGGAATTAAAGCGTTTTTCCAGAACTTCTCCCCCACAGAGGCTCGTGCCAGCACAGGAGAGGATGTGACACACGTCCGTGGCCCAGAAGTGACACTGATTGACAGCCTGACAAGTCCTGTCACTGTGGTTTATTTATTACCAAGTCATCAAGTGTCTCACTAATGGCTTTGGACAGTTGCTCCCAGTTTTGCTTTTCCTGTACCCAGCCAGCTGCTGGAGGGCCTGGGAGCTTTGCGGGAAGTAAAACTGAGGTGGAACTGGGATAAGGATGGAAATGGGAATCACCTCTTTTGTCCAACAGCTGAAACAAAAAGGGCTGCAAGCAGGTTTTCCCTGAGCAAGGGAAAATGAGGGCAGTGATTGTCCAAAACTGCTCCTGGTATTTCCTTAAGACCTTTTTGTGCTTGTAAAGTCTCCAAATTCCCTGGGATGGTGAAGGCAACGGCTTCAAGCTGATTTGTGGCATCCTGCAACCACAAGGTCCCATTAAGAGCTTGGAGCTCTGTGCGAATTCCTTGCTCTCCCAGCGTAATTCCCAAGAAACCAGGAGTCTCCAGCTCCTTTGGGCAGGGAGGCCCTGCCATCCATCCCCTTGTCTTTGACCTCCAGCTGGGAAAATCTCCTCCAGGCAGGCAGGGCCTCATTTGTCAGCGCTGGGACCCTCTGGGATGGACACAAGCAGACCGTGTCACACGTCCCAGCCAGCACCGGAGGGTTTTCTCTCCATCCCCTTTCCTGCCAGAGGCACCTTTGCCATTCCCAGGACATCCAGCAGTTCTTTCGAACCAGTCTGTGCAACGTCAAGGAAAATGACATAAAAAGAGAATATTTTTTTGCCGCATTCCTGTGGGTTTTGTCAGATTTTTGGGGTTTGTACCAAAGGTTGTGTCACCTGCGAGGCCTGTGGACATCCTGCCCTTGGTTTTGTTGTGCTTGCCAAGTAAGACGTGGATGATCCGTAAGGAAAACTCATTCAGGGGGTCTGTGATTTCACACCACTGGAATTCCCCACCCTCTGGATCAAGCTGTGATCCCAGGGAGGGAGATGAAGGACGTGGAAGGAGGTGTGGAAGAGAGATGGAGAGAGAATTCTGACAAGATCATGGAGTGATGGGACAAGGAGGATTGGCTTCCCACTGCCAGAGGGCAGGGCTAGATGGGATATTGGGAAGGAATTCCTAGTTGGGAGGATGGGGAGGCCCTGGCACAGGTTACCCAGAGAAACTGTGGCTGCTCCATCCCTGGAAGTGTCCAAAGCTTGGAGCAACCTGAGCTAGTGGAAGGTGTCCCTGCCCATGGCAGGTGGCGGAACTGGATGGGATTTAAGGTCCCTTCCCACCCAAACCATCCTGATTTCCACGAGTGCCTTGGGAATAGAGGGGCACGACACTTGTCCGGGACAGTTGCAGCCTGAGCACAGGGTCAGAATTCCTGCTCTGTGTGGCCAGGAGTGTTTAAAATTGGGAAGCAGCGGGACCAGCAATCCCAGTCCACATGAAGATGAGCTTTGCATGGCCCCAGGGAATGAGCAAGAGAAGTTCCTACTTATATAAAGGCCCTTTCAGGTGAAAAAAGACCCAAGTTTAAAGGTTTCCCGGAAAGAGGCTGTTAAATGGGAGAGCAAATCTCTTTTGGAAGCAGCTGCTGTGTCTGGGAACACATTTGCCTGCTCTGCTCCTGGGCTGCTGAGCCTTGGAACAGTAATGAGGGGGTGGCACTTTTTCGTGGGAATGAATGTATTTATTACCCAGAGACTTCAGAAATGCTGGATTCTCAACCGTCCATTAAGCTGCTCTGCAGAACGGTCCCACCCTTGCTCTCAGCCTTCCCTCTATTTTTACATACATTTAGCAGGAGTGGGCTGGAGGAGTGATGGGATGTCTGTGGTTATGTGGCATGATGGGTGGAAAATAAATTCTGGGCTCCCTCCAGCATCACGGGGCGTTGGCACATCTGGAGCTTGTCCTGGAGAGGTTTGGTTAGAACTGATGTGGAAATGCATCCAAAAATGTGCCCCTGTTAGATGGATCTGAGGGATTAGGAAAGAAGGAAAAGGCCCTGCCATCCTTCTTGCTGTAGGTGCTTTTGGGAGCTGGCAAAGCTCAGATTCATATAATTCAGAATGTTAAGCATAAAACAAACCAGGCATCAGTCCAGGAGGGTTTCAGCTCTGCCCTCCTGAGTTGGAGACTCCTTCTAGGTTTGACTTTGGTTTGGAAAACTCAGTGACTTGGGGAATGTACACTTTGAGCTCCAAAAGGGGGTTCAGTACAACAGATTTAGAATTCCCAAGGCCAGATTCACGTTGGGGGAAGTGAAGTTAAGGGGTGAGATGTGTTGGGATGGTTTGGCACCCAGTTGGACCAGAGTTCTGGCACGACAGGATCGTCTCAGAACACCCTGACAATGAGTTGTGCCGTCATTTCATCACACCTGTAACATCCTCGGAGCCCTTGGTGGCTAAGTCACTCGTGACAAAGGGCTCTGGCTGGGGAATTAAGAGCTGGGTCGTGGAAAAGTTGCCCTTTGGGGCAGCCTCGTGTCCCCCAGGGCAGGTGGATCCCTTTAAAACAGCATCCTGATGGTGGTGGGTCGTGTTTGTGTGAGGGGATGGACAAGTGATGGGGCAGGAACTCCTGGTGTGTGTCGGGTGGGCAACAGAGCAGCTGCACTCCTGACTGAGGGGGGATAAATCCAGAGCAGTTGATTTGGGGTTCAGCAGGAGGTGGTTTCCATAGTTGCCACAGAGCAGGGAAGGTCTATGAAGTGCCCTGGGTAAGAAGCTGTTCAGAAATATCGAGGGTTATTCCTTGGGGAACAGCTCGCCAAAAGGCAGGAGGAGATGCACGGCCTAAGCCCAGAGCTCGGAGTGTGAGGAGCAAGTTGGGCTGGGCAGATCCTTCCGGATGGAGAAAGGCTCATGCAGTGGGAGAAGGAGGTTTGTTGACACCTCTGCTGCAAGTCGTTTCCAAAGCGCTGCAGCAGCTCTTCATCTCTGGAGGCTGGTTGCCCGTGCAGGATTAGCTCCCAGATGTCCTCCTCAGCTGTTTTCCCTGTGCCCCCCGTCCATCACGTGTTTTTCCGGAGTCACCTCTCCCAGCAACCAACGCTCGGGAGCGTTGCTGCCAGTCTGGCTCTGCTGGAGCTGTGCCCGGGAGCCCACGTGGTGTCTGCTCTCCAATTTCGCACTTCTGGGGTAATTCCTCAAGTACCAAATTTGCACTTTTCATGTCACAAGATGTGACTTTCGGCAGGAATGAATTCCCACTCGGGCTGAAGGGAGCGGATTTCCAGCAGCACGAAGCTGAAGCCGTGAGGTTTCTCGTATTTTCACCCTGAGAGGCCGCTCATAAATCCTATTTTTGAAGGGTTTCTCAGGTGTAGGCAATAAAGAATGAGGTGGATGAGCTTAAAATAAAACATGAGGGTGTTTTGCAGGGGAAAATACCTTGGCTTCATCTGCCTGAGGCAAAATCTTCCCGGGGCTGTTGCAGCTTCAAAGCTCAGCAGAAACAAACTGGTTTACAGAGGTTTAGGGGAGAATTAGTAGAAGAGAATAAGGGAATTATTTAGGTTGGAAAAGTCCTCCAGGATCATTGAGTCCAGCCACTCCCCCAACACTGCCAAAGCCACCACTAAACCCCCGTGTCCCCAGGTGCCACATCCACAGGGATTTTGGACACTTCCAGGGCTGGGGATCCCACCCCTGATCGGACCCCAAAGGCACTTAAACCCCTCTTTTAAATTAATTTCCTGAACCCCTTTACAATTCATCTCCTAAAAAGAGGGAGCCATTCGTCCAAAGCAGCATCACACCAAAAAGGAAAGGGGTAAGCAGAGCTGCAGAGAACAGTCCAGAAATCTGAAAAATATGCATGAAAAATTAAGGCAGCTTTAAAACACCTCCCTGCTGCAGCCCCACGTGCTCCTGGTTGTTGTGCCGGAGTTTTTCCAGCAGTTCTTCCCAGAGCTGTGTGCTTTCCCTGGGGAGAGCATCAAATGAACACTGACTTCCTTGCTCCTATTGATTGTGGAGATGATATTAAATTAAAATAAAGGCAGAGAACAACTTTTGATTTCTTGGGCGACGAATCTCATCAATTTTGTTCGATTTGGTTTTCACCTCATTTTCTGTTTCTGCATCATCACGAGGCCCAGCAGCCAGGGCCCTTCAGGGGCAAATCCATAGAAGGAGAAAGGAAAAGGATGTTTTCCTTCTGTCCTTGGTGTTTCCATGTCAGGGGGGTTTGATCCTCTTGCTGGGTTTTTTTTTTGATTCGAGGTGACAAGACGTGGCAGGAAGGGAGCAGGGCCTGTCTGAGGAATAGGGATTTGCAGGGGGAAAATCAGACCCTCCTGAGCCCATTCCTGATTCTTGGATCCAGAGGCCCATGGAATGTGGATCATCATGAGGGACTACAGCTTTTGCTTCCATGAGGAGGCTTGTTTGGGGTTATTTGGGGGGGTGAAGAAGAGCCAAGAAACAAATCCCATCTCTATTTCCCCTTAAACCCCCCAAAAAAGGAGGAGGACCAATGGTTGAGTCCCCAACCCTGGCCAGTTTTAAAATAGATGTGGGTGTGGCACTTGGGGGCGTGGTGGCCTTGGCAGTGCTGGGTTGGACTCGATGGCCTGAAAGGTCTTTTCCAACCTCAATGATCCCCTAATTCCATGAATACACATTTGTCTCCATCTGCCTGAAATAACCGTGGAGTCTCAGTAAGTGTCTGGCTGGAAAACCTTTTCCAAAGCCACAGTTTTCCTGTGGTCTGAGAGTGGTTTGATTTATTTCAGGCTGGTTTTTCTAAACCCCCTCCCAGTATTGGAAATTTTGGGGGGTGGTTTTTTGAGGTGAGTTTAGAGGTGGGTTTTTTTAGAGGTGGTTTTTTTAGAGGTGTTTTTTGGCTGAATTTGACAGCAAGTGCTGGTGGTGCCTCAGATGGAACTCGTGGCCACCCAGGACTATGTTTGTCATGGTTCAGACTGTTAATTAAGGAGTATTATTAAAGATTAGGGGATTCAGGACTTATCTGGGGGGATTAACCAGCTGCAAAGATCAGGAGAATCTCTTGGTGCTCCACGAGTTTGTCATCTGGATCCCATCCCTCGTGGATGACTTCCCAGCACCAGGGACAGCCATCACCACCTGTGCCGATGGGACTGGAGGGTCTTTAAGGTCCCTTCCCACCCAAACCTTCCTGGGATTCTGCTGAACTGTGTGTCAGGTTGGGAGAATTTTAGGGAAAATACTCTTGGAGTGGACTGGAGTTGGTTGAACACCCCTGGCCAGGCAGGTCAGGGTGGAAAGCGGGATCATGGACGAAATGGGAAGTCTGTGGAATGATGAATGTCCTGGAGAAGAAATTATTCTAATGAAGTGGAGGGTGAGCAGGATATCTGTGATTGAGGATCATCATTAATGTTCCACCTGCAATCACTGGGGCTGCAAATAACCTTCTGAGGAGCTCCTTGATTGCTGAAAAGCTTCAGATGTTCCTGAGTACGACAACAACAGAGTTTCATGCCTAAAGAAAACCCCTGTTAAACGGCTGCTTAGCCAACATTAACTCCAGCAATTTTTAATTAACCTGATTTAGAAGCCAAACATATCCCTGATGAAAATGAGAGGGTAGAACACACAGTCATTTATTCCACTACGGTGGCCACGAGTGGTGATTGAGATTTATTCCAGTGAAGCTCAGAATTTGGCCCCGGAGTTTAGGAACTGGCACGTGCTAGAAGAGATTTGGGGCGTGGAGGGAGAGATTCCAGTGGCACTGTGTGGATGCACAGAAAGGGGGAGGCCAGACCTGTTATATTTTGAATATTTTAATGTTCTAAAATGTGAAAAAAAAAAGAGGAGTATGAATTGACTGCTAATTAAATCTTTCCAGCCTTTTTTGGCAGTGTCTGATGGAAGGAAGAGTCTCCAAGGGTCACTTTGTCACCCTTGGTTTGACTCTGCTCTGGGATGGTGTCCAAGGGGACAGACTGTGGTGGAAAGTTCAGCAAAGTCCAATTCTCCCCCAGAAAAGGAGGATTAATGTGTCCTGCTCGGTCTGTCCAAGGGATTTGTGCAGGAGCACGTGAGGAGGGCTGGAGTTATCCAGGTGTTGCTGTTTCCAGTAGGGAAGGCTTCCAAGAAATGGAAGGAAACCAAAGCAAAATGGTGACAAGGGATGGGATCTGAGGGGGTGCCTGGAGCTGTGCCAGGGCAGGGTCAGGTTGGATCTCAGGGAAAGGTTCTTCCCCCAGAGGGTGGTTGGGCACTGACCCGGCTGCCCAGGGCAGTGGGCAATTCCAAACCTGCCAGAGCTCAAGGAGCGACTGGACAACGCCCTCAGGGACAGGCTGGGATTGTTGGGGTGTCCTGGAACTGGACTGGATGATCCTTGTGGGTCCCTTCCCACTCAGGGTATTCCACGAGTCTCTGAAAATGGAGCAGCCCAAGGTGGGGAGGTTTTTGTCCGTGGAATCCACAGAGGGCAGGAACTTCCATGGAGTGAGAGTTGGATCAGGCACCTGCACTGGGTGTGGGGGCACTCAGGGTCTGTCCAGCCCTGCTCAGGTGATTCTCCCTGAACTCGCCATGACCCAGCCAAGTGAAGCTGATGAAAACTGAAGCCCTTTCCAAAGAGCTCATTAAATCCCCTCCCGTGGCTCCGAGGGGTCAGAGCTGCCGTGTGCGTTCCTTCCAGGTGGCCTGGCAGGGAATCAGGGCCCTCCCAAGATGGCACTTGTGCAGCCAGGAGTGAAAACAAGCCTGGCATGTTTTCCTACAGCATCCCTTCAGCAGGAAACTCTGGATAACGGGACCACTGAGCGCTGGGCTGGGTGCTGAGCTCTGCCAGTGCTGCCGTGCAGCCAAGGAAAACTTTTCCAACCCGGCTGTGCCGGCGGTTTTCCATGGCTGAATTCAACATTCAGAGCACGTGTTTCCTCAGTGCTTTTCTTCCAAGCCCAGTGAATATCCCTGTTTTCTGCATTCTGGTCACTGCCCCCGTTTTCTGTGGGAATAAGGATGAAATATTGATGATGTCACGTGGCGCACATTCCCAGTTCTTCCTACACCCGTGTTTTCCCTCCCGGCTGTGCCTGTTCCCTCTCTGCTCACACATGTTTTGTTGCTTTCCAGGGGTGTTATCCTGGCTGCCTGTTGATAAAAATCCTGATTTTTTTTTTTGTTTTGGGTCTCATTCCAGGTTATCCGACGGGATATCCCACGGCTGCCCCGGCCTACAACCCCAACATGTACCCGACTAGCAGCCCCGGCTACGCCCCAGGTAAAGCCCCTCTGTGGAGGAGGAAATTCCAGCAGTTTCCACGTGCTTGTCAGCAAATCCTTTCCTGGGAAGGAGCCTTTGTTGGGCTCTTCCCTTCCTAACTCTGCCATTAGCCTCACGCCTTCCTTTGGGAATATTTTTCTATGTTGCAAAGGACTTTGGAGCCACGAGTTATGTCTTGATACGAATCCCAGGAATTTTGCAGCCCTCAGCACCGGGATATCAGCAGATTGATGGCATTGATTCCCTTCTCTATGTGTGTCCTTCTCTCCTTCCATGCCACAGCTGCAGGAATGTCAGGAGCTGTGTCCAGTTTGGGGGCTGGATCTCCCATTGCCGTGTCTTTCTTGTGGCAATGCCGGAGTCTGTCCCTGTGTCTGCTCCCGTCCTTCACAAACTTGGGTCCAACCTGGGAATTCTTCTACCTCTTTGACAGCACCAGCCTCTTTCTTCTCCATAAAATCTCATTTTCCCCTGGTGTTCCCAGGGATCTGTTGGGTTTTATTTGGGTTGATGTGCTTCTGAGAAGGTCTTTAGCTGGTTTATTGCAGCTAAAAACTTCCCACTAAAAACCTTGGGAAACGAGTTTTGTCCCTGTGCTGGCCATCCTGAAATTCCCCTGGAGGATAAACCACTGGAAGAATAGAGGGAAAAGAGCTCCACAGACTAAGAAAAAGCCCATAAATTTATTAGTAGCTTGTCCTGCCCCAGCCTGGCAACGTCCTCCCTGCTCAACCAGGGATGTAAATCTTGCAGCATTCTGGAATATTGGCCTGGATATTCTGGGATTCTGTGAATTCCAGAATTCCATTCCCCCCCTTGTGTGATTTTCCTGCTGCTTTTTTTCCACCGTTTTTAGAGGGAGAGACACAAGACAAACGCCCAGCATTGCAAACTCTGCTGATTGCAATAAACCAACATTTCTTTAGGATTTTTTAGGATACTGTTCTTCCAAAAAAAAAAAAAAAAAGAGGCTTTTTAAGTGCGTAAAAACGAGCATCTCAAATCACTGCTGCAGAGACACAATGAAAGTAAAATAATGTATGTCTTCATTAAGCCCCACGTTCCCTCCCAGGCTTTCTTTCTGCCTTCCTGCAGTGGTTGCTGTGCTTTAAGTCCCTTCATCGAGCCTTCCCTTTTTTTTTTTTCCTGAAAGTAGGACACACACTTTCCTCCTGGAGCCTGGTTTAGGCTTTAGCTGCACTTATTATTAATAATGCAGGGGAGAAGGACGGTTTGCAGCAATGCCCTTGCAGAGCAGAACCAGAGAATTCCAAAATCAGGAATTGGGAGGTGGGGGGGGCACGTGTGGTGGGACAGGATGGAGGCTCTGAAATCCTGGAGTGGGTTGGCTTGCAAGGGTTCATATTTTTTTCCCGTTTCAATATGACTAAGGGTCCTCTGCAGGGACCCAGAGCTCACATTATTTGTTCAGTTCCCACCTGGATTAAACAGATAATGAATAAAAGCTCTTGAGTTTATTTACGTTAAGGTGGGAGGCAAAACCAAATCCAGAAGTCACTGGTTGGAGGTGGCCCTTAAATGATCATGTCTGGCTTGTGACCCCTGAGAGTTGCAGCTCTTCAAAGGACCGGGAGATATTGATGTTCTGGAAGCCTCCTTGGTTCACCTTCTGTGTAGTTTTAAGTGATGGATTCTCCAAGAATCCATGATTGAATGTCCAGAACGTGGGAATCTCCACCCCAAATTACCTCGGTGTGATGTGGAGAGGGAAAACCTCAGAGGAAGGACTGAGTGGAAATAAATTGTGTCAGTCTCGGAGATTAAAACCTCTGGGAAATCCAGAGGCAAAAAAGAATCTGATCCTGGATGAAAGCAGAAGGGAAGGAGTGTTTCTGTCCCAGAGCTGGAGTAGAATCTCCAGTGGGATGTTCCCGAGTGCAGTGTGCCAGGGAAAATAAACCAGGCAGCTTGGAAATCCTTCATAACTCCCAAAGCTTTGGGAGGGGGCTGAGGCTGGGGCAGGAGGTGATCAGTGCCTGAGTGGAGGAGAAACTGGGCTTAGATCTCTCAGTTCCCACAAACTTCCTGGTTTCACAGAATCCCAGACTGCTTTGGGTTGGGAAGGACCTTCAAAATCATCTCTTTCCACCCCCTGACATGGGCAGGGAGGGACACCTTCCACTAGACCAGGTTGCTCCGAGCCTTGTCCTATCTCAATTCTGTTGGTCCCTCCTCAGATCCCACAAGGTTTGGCTCTTGACATTCTTCTGGATTCTTTTCCTTGGCACCACAAATACTCTTCCACAAACTGGGACACAGGGAGACCTGCCCAAAGCCACTGCTGGCCTTCCCAGAGTTCCTCAGGACCACCCAACGCTGGGATGGGACAATCACAGCGACCAATGGTGGTACCTCCAAGGGTTTTTCTGGGAATAAAATGCCTCACGCCCCAGGCTCAGCCCGTTTTCCTGCTGGGAATCACAAAGCTAAGGGCGGCCCTTGCTGGTTTGGAGGGACAGAGGTGACCAGTGGTATGTGGGGAGGGATGGTGTACACAGATCTTCCTGCAGGTCCCTCAGCTCAGTCGTTGTCCGTAAAAGGTGGGAGTGGAAGGGAAAGAGCAGCAAAATGGTTCCATAAACATGGGAATTGTCTCTCCACTGCTGTGTGTGACTCCTCTTCTCTGTCTCCACCCAAGCCACCCTCCTGATGAAGCAAGCCTGGCCTCAGACCTCCTCGTCCTGTGCCACTGAGGGCACCTTCCACCTCCCAGTGGACACCGGCACCGAGAACAGAACCTACCAGGCCTCTTCCGCAGCTTTCAGTAAAGGCACCTTTCCTTCCGGGGGTTGATTCCCTGATCCGGGCCCACTTTGGGTGTTTATTTAGGAATGGGGTTATTTGGGATCATATTTGGGTAGGGAGGGATCTTAAAGACCATCTTGTTCCAATCCTCCTCTCTTGGGCACCTTCCACTAGACCAGGTTGCTCCGAGCCTGGTCCAACCTGGACTTGATGGATGTGCTAAAGCCATGAGAAAGGAGAGCACCGACCCTCCTGCTGCTCCCCCAGAGGAGGAATCCTCCTGGAAGTGGAGAAGGTGAAACCTCTCCCTCAACTGTTCGGTCCCCAGGAGCAACCTGGTGTTTACCTCCAAAGGGGCGTTATTTCCTATTCCCTCAAAATGGAAAGAATTCCAAACTAAAACCTGATTTTCAAGGGACAGGACTGAAATTCTGGCTGAGCAGAGGCAGGGGGAGGAGATGCTGTTCAGGAATCACAGTCAAACAGGCTTTTCCAGGTGGAACCTTGGAATCTCATCCCTGAGGAGGACAAATGGTGCCTCCGGAGGGCTGATAAACTCCCTGATAAAGGGAGAACCTTTTACAAGCCTTTGGGAGGCTTTCTGTTGGACAAGGGATGTCCCTACAATTCTTTGGGGACCTGGGACTCGGCGCCTAAATTCACACCAGGCCAGATTTGACCAAGTTGTGAACGTTTGGAAAAATCCCAGCTTGTAATTAGTAAAAAATCGGATGTTGTTTGGTGGAATCAGCATTTGTAACAGAAATTGGAGCTTAAAGGCTTGTTGTTGTCCCCACCTCCAGACACCCCTGAGGTGCTGAGGACTTGCAGCTCCCGAGGTCTTTTTTGGAAAAAAACAAATCCAGAATTGGGGAAAAAAAATCCACTAGATGAAAACACAAGAGGCCAAAGGTTTTATTTTTTTTTTTAATTTATCCTAAAAAAAGCACAACTTGAAGTATTCTCGAGGGTTTCTCCCCATTTGGCAGTTAAGCAATAGTGTTTAATTAATGGAGCCTCTAAAGGTTGGGAATTCAGGTGCTGTGACATCCCAGCCTCAGGGCAGGTCACACCTACTTTAGATGTTGCACCTTCCCTGAGGTTTTGTGGCACTTCCCTGCCAGGATCCTTCATTTTAGTTTATTACCCATATCCTCAGCCTCTCCTAAATGCTGGAAAATGAGTTTAAGTTTCCTTAGACCTTTGATAAAGTCTCAGTGTGGGACTTGGATGCTCCGGATAATGCCCAAGACTAGGGGGTGCATTTCCTTTTCTTTAAATCCAAGCAAAAGAAAGAGAACAATTCCAATCTGCCGTGTGAGGATCACAGGTCCTTCAAGGGGTGAAATATTTAAAGGCAGCCATCATTTTCCCCTGGTGGGTGTCACAGAGTCCTGGAATCCTGGAATGGTGTGGAATCTTGAAGGGTTTCGTTCCAATGCCTTGTGATGGGCAGGGACACCTTCTGCTATCCCAGGTTGCTCCAAGCCCTGTCTGGCCTGGCCTTGGCCACTTCCAGGGATGGGGCAGCCTCTTCTCTGGGCACATCCTTCTCCGTGGGATATCAGGAGGTGCTGGTGTGTCCCTCCGTGCCCAGCCAGTGCTCCACGACCAGCACCCTGAGCTCCTCACGTGTGGGTGTGGCCCAGCTCTGCCGCTGCAAATCCCACCCTAAAGCCGGGATTACTCCTGTCTTTGCCAGGATACACCGCAGGGACTCCCTACAAGGTGCCACCGACCCAGAGTAACAGTGCTCCTCCTCCCTACTCGCCGTCTCCCAACCCGTACCAGACCGCCATGTACCCCATCCGAAGTGCCTACCCCCAGCAGAACCTGTACACACAGGTAGGTGGGGCCTCCCAGCGGGTGGGTCCTGTCCACCACATCCAAACGCAGCTCCAGGCTCCCTGCAGGGATCTCCTCGGCTCCCAGGGCTGAGCACCCACGCCCATGGCGGGTGGAGAAGCTCACAGTGGGGCTTTGGGATGGCAGGGTGTCTCTCCTGCCTCCTCGGTTGGGCGCTCTGGGTGAGAGGGGTGGTCGGGGTGCATCCCCGTGGATCAGCCCCTTTGGGAATTGGGGCCTTTCCTCCCAGATCACACTGACTGCCAGGGGCAGTCCTGGGTGATCCCTGCACCCAGCTCTCCCCACCCACCCCAGCTCTCAAACGTTGCTCTTCCTCAAGGTCCTGGGTGAGTCCGGGTCACCCCAAGATCCCTTTGCTGCTGGTCATTGGCATCACCCTCCTGCCACCTCCCCTGTGGCCCCTTCACCAGCACCAGCCACGTCAGGCACGACCCGGATTCGTGTCCTCATGGAGCAGCTCCCGCCTCAGCACCCGGATGGATTTCTTAGGCCCACCTTCCCTGCTTCTGCGAGGGCACCACCTCCAGCCGTATGCTGGGGCCGAGAGCCTCTGCAGGGATGCAGTTCAGGCCAGATGTCCTCCAAAAGCCACCTTAATTCCCATTCCCACTGAAGATCATGAGCTTCCCAGAGCCATCTGGCCCTTCAGCTTCCCTGGCTTTTCCTCTCCTCTTTAATGTTCAATAACTGACTTCTCCAGCAGCGCTGGAGCTGCCTGTCCTGGGGATGGCCCTTCTCTCCCTCATGTATCTGGCCCTTCATTATTTTGGGTGTGGAGCTTTTTCTGTTGGCTCCTTTTATCTCCTTGTTTCCAAACCCCATGAGTCTTGGCGGCCTGGATTTTGGAGCCCTGCTGGCAACCCAAGAAGATGATACACTTCCCAAACAAGCACCTTGGGATCATCCAAGAGCCACTCGTCCTTTTCTTCCATCTGTTGTTCCTTTTCTACACCAGCAGCCGAAGTCTTTGTGTCCAGGCCCTGTTTCATCCCACCGAATGGAGGTTTGTCCCGAATGGATTGACTCCTTGATCCATGATGCTGATCCCCACTCAGTCCTGTTGCCTCTATCCGTCCCACACATCCGCAGGGTCAGCTGTCACCATGCCTTGCCCAGATCTCCAGTCACAGGAGAGACACCATGGGAACCACCAGCCCTTCAGCGGCGCTGGAATCCTGGGCTCCTTTAGATTGGGAAAGCTCTGTAAAAACATGGAATGACGGTGGGTTTTTCCCCTCCTTCTCCACCAGGGAGCTTATTACACCCAGCCGGTGTACGCGGCGCAGCCCCACGTCATCCATCACACCACCGTGGTCCAGCCCAACAGTATCCCGTCGGCCATCTATCCCGCTCCGGTGGCCGCGCCCAGGACCAACGGAGTGGCCATGGGAATGGTCGCCGGGACCACCATGGCCATGTCAGCAGGTAAGCAGGGAAGTCTTTCCACGCTCTGGACTTGGGTCTCTCAGTGGGATGTATCCAAACAGCCTGTGGGGGAGACTTATCCTGCACAGGGTGAAAAATTCCCAGCCTTAAATTCTTTCCTCTGACTGTCCCAAAAGCACAGGAATCCGCGGGTTTGTCCACTCCAAATAGCTGGATTTCTCTCCACAAGTTCCCTTTTTTTAGGGCTCTTATGGCCTTGTTTATGGTCGACATTATCCCTGTTTTATCTCTCCCAATTCCTCCACATTTTATGTGCAAGATTCCTTGGATTGCTGGCCCATGCTGGGCTGGGTTTATTTGTTTCCAAAGCCTGTATTTCTCTCATTAACAATTCTTATTGTACATTGAATTATGCCAAGAAATGCATCATTCATCCTTTTGCATCTGCACTGGCTGGGAAATAGGGCTCTATTATGGAATGCAATCCCTGTTCCAAGCAGGGGTGGGTGTGACAGGAACCACCCTGAGAGATTCACTGTTGCTTACTCTGAGAAGTGGATTAATTAATGCATGTAGGATGTGTTAGAATTCCAGTAATTTGTAGAGAGATACCCAGAAACTGGGAATTTGGGTTGAGCACCCAGCTGCTCTGGGAACAGAGCAGTCCAGGGCTGTTCTCCCTCCCCATGAAGGCACTGTGCAAATTCCAGCTTAAAATCCCTCTGGCTGAAAAAAAAAAGTTACACCAGGCAGTGCCTTCATGGCTGGGAGAGGATCAATCCTGCTGCATCCCAAGGCTCTGTGGGTTTAAAGGAAGCAAAAGAACTCCAGGGAGATGAGTGGCAAAGCTCATCCTAATTTTCCCTAGAAGAGCTCTTGGGTTTTTTTTCTCACCTCCCTTTGCATCCCTCATCCATTCAAGTTTGGTCCGTGAATGTTTTCAGATCTCCAGTTGTAGTTCAGCCCAGTGCCTTCAGCAGGCAAAAGATGTCAGCAGCTCAGCTGGGCTGGTCTTTAGGGACAAGGAAAATTGGAAAAAAACCCCAAGGAAAACCCTTAACAAGATGAGGTGGTGACCAAAAGTACCAGGGAAAACACCCTGGAGCTTCAGGCGTGTTTATTCCACTCGTGGTGCTGGTTGATGCCAACCACAAGTCCAGCACCTTCCAGTGAGGTCTCATGGGCAGAAGAACATTTGGGATGATGGAAAAACTAAGAGGAGGCAGCTGGTGCTGTTCCTGCCCCTGGGGTGGGCACCAGTTCCCTGAGGGAGCTCTCCTTGATCCGTGTTTCCCTTGCAGGAACCTTGTTGACCACCCCCCAACACACTGCCATTGGAGCACATCCCGTGTCCGTGCCAACGTACAGGGCTCAAGGAACCCCCACCTACAGCTATGTACCTCCACACTGGTAATCCACTGGCCAATCCATGTGAGTGATCCCTCTGCTCCACCCCTGGGCATTAATTAACCTCCAAACCTCAGCCACCCTGCCCTTAGACACTCCCAGGGATGGGACAGCCACTGGGCTGCCCTTGCTTCCCTGGGCAACCTGTGCCAGGGCCTCCCCACCCTCCCAGGGTGGGGAGGCCTATCCCTATATCCCATCCATCCCTGCCCTCTGGCAGTTTAAAGTCATTCCTCCTTGTCCTATCCCTAAATTCCCTCATCTAGAGTCCTTCCCATCACTGGGATATGGGTTTTTTCCCTGCCAAAAGGGGATCTCCCTTGATGATCTGGGAGATCGTCCTGTCCATGAGCACTGGGGTTGCTGCACATCCCTGTTGTGCCCAGGATCCCAAAAATCCCAGGGTTGCTGCACATCCCCGTTGTGCCCAGGATCCCAGAAATCCCAGGGTTGCTGCACATCCCCGTTGTGCCCAGGATCCCAGAAATCCCAGGGTTGCTGCACATCCCTGTTGTGCCCAGGATCCCAGAAATCCCAGCTGCTTGTTCCTGATCCAGTTAACACATTTGACAGGAACACCGGGAGGCAGCGGAGATCCCACCCAGCCCTGGGCTCATCCCAAATCTCTCCTTGTTGAACACATTCCACTGGGCTAATCCTGCCCAGGACAAATTGGTGGGCAATTAGGAGGGAGCATCCCATCTTCATATCCTTGGCATTGGGTCCCACCACCGAGCTCAAGGAATTGTTCTCAGGCATGGTTAAATTCCATATGGATCAGCTCTACGTGGTGCAGGAGTGCCGAGAAGAGCCCCAGTCTTCCACACCTTGCTTCTAACTCCTTGGTTTTGGGTATTTTTCTCTTTCCCAGATCCGGAATCAAACATTGTATGCAACTCCACAAGTCTTACATCGGTGCCACGGCCCCTGGGCCGCCGCACCTCGTCTGTTTGCAAGAACAAAAACTCAACAAACCAAGTGCAAGGGTCACTTTATGCATCCTTTAGTGGTTTTTGTAAAAGCTGCTTTTTCTAATCTTCTGCCTCTCTTTTATTTTCCCCCACCCACCCCCACCGCCGTCCCCCCGCCCACATAAAATCGTGTAACACACATGACTGACACCGAGCAATAGTAAAGTTCNCCCCCACACACACACTTCTTGTTCTTTTGGGTTCTCCTTCTGTCGTCGTCATTGCCCAAGTCTAGATTTGCGGTGTGGTTGGTGTTCAGGGGACCGGGAAAAGCACAGCGCTGGTTTTCCTAAACAGGCAGGTTTATTCCCGTGGTTTGTTTTTTTTTAGTTGGAGATGATCAATGCTTCAATCTTCCGTCACGTATTCCGAGGAAATTGGTGTCTTCCAGAATAGCTGTCGTGGTAGATTCGAGATCTGCAGTGGAGTTCTGAACTCATCCCTTCTTTTTGTAGGAGTAAGAGGATATAAATGTGGGGAGTGCTTGTTGTAGGGAGGGCGAGGACTGGTCACCGTCGGGGGCCTTGGGCTGCTCTTCCAGCTGGGAATATGGATGGTGGCTTATGGGAAGGGACACATGCCCTGGGAGCAGCTTGGGAAAACGAGGTGCTCCCCGTCAGCCACGTCCTGGGGCTGCGGGAGGGAGAAGGGGAGAGGTGGGGAAGGAGGCAAGGAGATGGCTAAGGGTTGGTCTGAAGAGCTTCTCCAGATCCAAAGGTTGGTCTGAAGAGCTTCTGCAGATCCAAGGTTACTTGTCTGAAGAACTCAGGATATGGTCTGAAGAGCTTTTCCAAATCCAAGGTTGGTCTGGAGAGATCTGACTTCAGGGGTTGGTCTGAAGAGCTTCTCTAGATCCAAGGTTGGTCTGAAGAGCTTCTCTGAGTTCAGTGTTTGGTCTAAAGAGCTTCTCCAGGTCCAAGGGTTGCTCTGAAGAGCTTCTCTGACTTTAGGGTTTAGTCTGAAGAGCTCCAGATCCAAGGATTGGTCTGAAGAGCTTCTCCAGAGCGTGGTGGTGTGGGAAAAGAGCGCGTCTGGTTGATGGAGACGAGTCTTCAAGGCAGGGTGAGGGCAAGGTGGGTGGCTTCACCCTTCACGTGTGTCACCGGCAGGGCTGAGACCAAACTTGAGGATTGAGGTGCCCCCTCCCATTCCTTGGGCTCTGAGACTTCCAGGAGAAAAGTCCTTCCGAGCACAAACACCAGCACTGTGGAGAAGGGCAGGAAGGGGAGGGAATTCTGGCTGCTCCACTGGGGGAGATGTGGGAGGAGAGGAAGCAATAGCAATAAACGTGTCGCCTTCCTCCCGGGAAGCACAGGTGGGAGCAGGGCAGGGATCCCCAGGTGACGTGGGGCAGGGTGGGGGACAGTGGTCACTCGTACAGGCTGTGGGCACCAGGGAGGTTTCGGGGGGTTTGGCTCAGCCAGGGACATGGGGACACAAAGATGTCCCACCTTGGCGTGTCCCAGGAGAGCAATAAATTGTCTCGAGGGCAGCAGAGGGAGTTTGTGTTTGCAGGCAACTTGTGGCCAGTTTATTTTTAAACTCTTCTCACTAAACCCAGCTTAGAAACGAGGGTTTGCTGATTTATTTCTTTTTTTCCAAGGTGGAAACCTGGTTGGGTTTTGGTTTTTCCCTCAACATGCCAAAAGTGTTCCCTGTTGGCAACTCTCCCCGCCCCTTGGGCTCCGAGGCTGTGAAATCCAGAGCCTTTGAGAGGTCAGGTTTGGAGCTGGGGATGGGAATCCCTCAGGGCACTGCCCGTCGTGGGTTTCCGACCCATGTGTGGTGTTGAGTCAGTGTTGGGTGCTCCGCTTTGGTCGTGCCTAGATCACGTCTCCTGATGGACCTGAGGGCTCTGGAGGCTCACCTGGACCCTCCATGGTGGTGTAGAGGTCAGGCTGGGGCGTTTTTTGGAAGAGAAGGTGACCTGTTGTTGTTGCTTTTGGTGGTGTCACCCAGCTTGGCTTCTGCTGCCACTGGGAGGAGCTCCTGGAGCATGAACCAGATGGGGGAGGAAGAAGCTTAGGGATCCAGGAGGACTTTCCCAGGCACTGTTTGCTCTGTCAGGTTGGGTGTTGGCAGCAGCACTTCTGGATGGGGGCGATTGGTTGGTTGGTTTGGCTGGTTTTTAATGGAATTGCTGCTGGATTTTTAACGGAAATCCAGAGCAAAGCCCTGGTTGACCTCCCCAAGCTCGAGGGGACAAAGTGGGGGAAGCCTGGACACCCCTGTGGGATGGGGAAGGTGCATCCTTGGGCTGCACTTTGGGAAGGAAAGGAGAAGGTAGAAAGGGCCCAATGAGCTTTGTGCTCAGAGCCCAGGCTGTGCAGAGGCACCACCCTCCCACTATCCCAGACACCCTTCAGGACTTTAGGGACAACCCCTAAAATTGTGGCCCATGGCTGGGAAGGGGTTGTTGGGCTTTCTCCTGAAAGGAAAGAACACTAAAAGTGGGGAGAAAGCTCCAAGAGTTGAACAAGGAGCGTTCCCATTCAGATGGGCAGTTGGGTTTGAATCCCTTTGAGCACATCAAGAGCAGCTCCAGTGCTCCTCACCCTGCTATTCCCAGGCAGAAATCCTGATTAACACAGCCAAGCGTGGAGAGGGGAAATGTTTGGCACCTGTTGGGCCAGAGGCTTCACTGAGGACCTTTGGTACCCAGTGCTGGGTTAGGCTTGGGCCACCACGTGGCACCAGGGCCACCACATGGCTCTGGGGCCTCCACACAGTGCCAGGCTTGGGAAGCTCCTTCCCGAGGTGGTTCCGTGGGCTGTTGCTGGTGGGGAGATGCTTCTGCCCTTCCCTGGATCCCAAGCCCTCTCCTTGGTCAAGTCATGGCTTGAGGGAAGGTCCTGGGGAGGTCACAGCCTCCCTTGTGTGGGGACAGTGCTGGGGGCCACCAGCTTACCAAATATTTCAGCTTTGTTGATGTTGGTGATGGAAAAAGGTTTTCCATCACCCCCGGGATTAGTGGGGAAGAGCAGGAGGGGTTAACCATCCAGGGAGGTGTCTGAGATTGAAATTCCAGCTAAAGAGGAGGGAAAATAACTCCCAACCCGCTGTTCCCACCATTAACCCATCCCTGCCTTTATCTTGGCTTTAAAACACCAGCTCTAGTGTGAGATTCGGGGGGAAAAAATAGGAATATTAGTCCTGGTGGTGACCCCCACCCTGGAGCCTGGACCCTTCACGCCTCCAGGTGGCTGAGCCCTCCAGGCAAGGATTTGCTCCTGGATTTTATGGATAATAAATAACGCAGTTTTTGTGGTTCCAGGATGGAATTACCTTGCAGTGTTAAAATGTAAGGGGTTTGTTTTAATGCCGGATGTTCAGAGGATCAGGTTTTCCCACAGCCACTGGAATATGGTCCTTTCCAGAGCCCCCTCACACCCCTTTTGCCATCCCTTGCATTCCCCCAGGGAATTTGGGGTGATGTGGTTCCCAGCTGGAGGGCATGAAATCGGATCCTGCTTTTTTAGGGGGGCAGAAAACCCACATTTGGGGCTTTATTTTTGATAGGAAAATCCAACCAGCCAACAAGAGCAATAAGAGCCGCTGGATATCCATAAATCCAGGGGGTTTTTGGGGGGAGTTTGGGCTTATTATTTAATTGCCAATATTTTCAGGCCCTCCAACTGTTGTTCCCAAAACATGGTGACCCTCTGCCCATCTTCCCTTGGCTTTGCCAGGAGCTCCTGAGGCAGGAGCAGCTTCCAGATATTCTCTGCCATGTGCTGGCATTCCCATAGGGGGGAAAAAAAGGAAAAGAAAGCCTTTTATGGAGCTTGGGAAGCTTGGAAAAGGCATTTTGGGGGCGTGTTGCACTCGTAGATTCTCCAGTATTTTGTGGGAATGTTGGCAAAGCAGGAATAGGAAAATCTGTGGTTTAAGGGCAGCGATTCCCGTTGGGAAATGCTCGGTTGGGCTGTTTGTAGGGAATAATCCTGATGCAACAAGGCCACCTGCAGCCTCCCCGTGTCCTCCTGCAAGGGACGGAGCTGGGGAGTTTTCCTGGGGCTTTGGGATAAGGGAAGGGAGTTGTAGAGTCGGGATCCATTGGGAAGCATGGTGAGGAAGGGAAAATGAGGCAGTGAGATCCAGGATCACATCCAAACCCTCCCACTCCCGGAGCACGGAGCAAACCCACGCGGGCTCCTCCCCCTCTTTTTAAGTAATTAATTTTGTAATTAATTTTAATTCATGTTGACCTCCAGACCAGCTCGGTTTGAAATATTATTGGACCTTTTAAACAAAAATAAATACCAAAAAAAAAAAAAAAATCCCAAAAGAAAAAGAGAATTTAAACCCAAGAGTCGCCACGTCTTCCAAGACTCCAAGGTGTGGAGGGAACATGGGCCTGGAGCTGCTGCCCTGCAGAGCCGCCCCCCCACTCAAGCCTCAGTTTGTCCATCTGGAATTTGGGGTTGTTTTCCCATTTGTTTTCTGTTCTGGTTTCGGTTCTGAAGATCAGGTTTCGTGATCTCCCTGACGGATCCCAGCCAAGAGTTTGTAACTGTCCGATCTTTCCTGTCAGATGTAGAACATTCGAGAACTATGAAAATGTTTCCAAAAAAAAAAAAGAAAAAAGGTCGAAAATGAAAAAAAAAAAAAAAAAAAAAAAAAAAAAAAAAAAAAAAAAAAAAAAAGTTAAATAAATAAATAAAAGAAGCCCGATAGGGTTTGGTGATTGTGGTTGGGTTTTTTTTTTGGCACAGGGAGGTGGCGGGGGGAGTGAATGGGATGGGCCATAAACCCATTGCTGGGTCGATGGTGGAGCTTGGGTGGGTTGTCCCAATGATCCGAGTGTGCTCGTATAGAAACAGCTCCTGTGGGAAGTGAAGTGCGTGGCCTTCATGGGGAGCGTCCCCACCATGTTCTCCTGGGCTGATGGAGACTTTGGGTAGAGGGTGGATGGATGCAGGAGACCAGCATTGCCTGGAGCAATCCATGCCCAGTGGGGTTGTTGGTGAGGTGGGAATTATCCCGTGATCCAGTGACTGTCGTTATCCTGGCAGCTGGTGATGGAGGGAAATCAGGAGCTCGTGGTGGTCCTGGAGGAGCTTCAGCTCAACAGACCCGGGAGGTGACCATGGATGACATCCAGTGGCTCCCAACGGAGCTGTGCCATGGGGTGGTTCCCAGAGATCGTGTCCCTCACGCCACCACGTCGGAGCTTGGCACAGGGAATCCTTCCCACCACCTGGGCAGGACCTTGGATTTGCTGTGCTGCCACTGGACACCTCGGTGGCAGGAGCAGAGGCCGAGCTGCACCTCCAGCTCCTCGTGGCTCTGAGTGGGACTGGCTCCACACAATGCCCCGTGTCCTCCAGGGGGTCTGTGTGGGTGTCACTGTCCCCCCGAGGCCGCCCCCAGGCCGGGTGCCACCTGTGGAGGACAAGGGATGGACCACCGGTGAGGGGTGCACAGGTACAGAGCTCCACGTGCATGTGTGTGCGTGAACACACGGAATCCCAGGTTCACTGGGGTTGGAAAAGCCCTCCGCGATCACCAGGTCCCCCCTGTGCCCGATGC
>VXAY01002199.1:3706-16724 GCA_013399855.1 Oxyruncus cristatus
CTGAGCGCCCCTGGGAGGGCAGGGCCAGGGCCAGGGGGTCACTGGGAGTCACTGGGGGTCACTGGAATCACTGGGGATCATTGGGAACCTGGAGCATCAATGCCCCGACCCAGGGCGTTCCCACTTAATCCGTAATTCCCAGCATTCCAAGCCTTTCCCAGGGAATCCTCCAGGAAAAGCAGGAAGGCTGCAGGCACTGTCCCCACGCCACCCCAGCGGGGGACACGGGATCTTTAAGGGAATCGCGGAACAACGCGGAGCCAGACCCACCCCAGCGGAGCCCCGGAGTCGGGAAAGCTGCCGGGGGGCGGGAACGGGGGCCGGCTGTTTTCCCGAGGGGAAGAGCGGGAATGCTGACCTGCAGCGTCCGCAGGTTCTGCGGCTCCACGCCCGGCGCTCCGGGCCGCGCCGGCACCTTGGCCAGGCCCTGCTGCCCCGCGTGGGCCGGCGACGGCTGCACGATGGAGGCGGCGTTCTGCACCACGGGGCTCTGCGGCGGGAGCGCGGGATCAGCCCCGGAGCCGCCATCCCGGGAGGGCCGGGGGGCGGTTTCCCGGGGCCTCACCTTCTGCACCACGTTCTCCTTCTGCAGTTGGCTCTGCCGCAGCTTCTTCAGCAGCACCAGCCGCGCCTCCTCCAGCCGCAGCTCGTCCCGCAGCTGCTTGATCAGCTGCTGCCGCTCCTCCAGGCTCTTCCCCTGGGAAAAACACAGGAATGGCGGGAAAACGTGAGGGAAAGACCACGGGGAAGCCCAGCCCAAGCTGCTCCTCCTGGGTCTTCCCCTGGGAAAAAACACGGGAATGGCGGGAAAACAGTGAGGGAAAGACCACAGGGAAGCTCAGCCCGAGCTGCTCCTCCTGGGTCTTTCCATGGAAAAACATGAAATGATGGGAAAACGTGAGGGAAAGACGAGAAAACGTGAGGGGAAGACCACGGGGAAAATGAATCTGAGCTGCTCCTCCAGGCTCTTCCCCTGGGAAAAAATGCGGGAATGGCGGGAAAACAGTGAGGGAAAGACCATGGGGAAGCTCAGCCCGAGCTGCTCCTCCAGGGTCTTTCCATGGGAAAACATAAAATGATGGGAAAACATGAGGGAAAGATGAGAAAATGCGAAGGGAAGAACACGGTGAAGCTCAATCCGAGCAGGAATTCGGCTGCTCCTAAGGGCTCTTTCCATGGAAAAAACACAGAAGGCTGGGAAAACGTGAGGGAAAGATCAAGACAAAGCTCAATGAGAGCTGCTCCTCCAGGGTCTTCCCATGGAAAAAATATGGGAATGATGGGAAAAAGTGAGGGAAAGACCATGGGGAAGCTCAGCCCGAGCTGCTCCTTCAGGCTCTTCCCACAGGAAAAAACGCAGGAATGGCGGGAAAACATGAGGGAAAGACCACGGGGAAGCTCAGCCTGAGCTGCTCCTCCTGGGTCTTCCCATGGAAAAAATATGGGAATGATGGGAAAAAGTGAGGGAAAGACCATGGGGAAGCTCAGCCCGAGCTGCTCCTCCTGGGTCTTCCCATGGAAAAAATATGGGAATGATGGGAAAAAGTGAGGGAAAGACCATGGGGAAGCTCAGCCCGAGCTGCTCCTCCTGGGTCTTCCCATGGAAAAAATATGGGAATGATGGGAAAAAGTGAGGGAAAGACCATGGGGAAGCTCAGCCCGAGCTGCTCCTCCTGGGTCTTCCCATGGAAAAAATATGGAATGATGGAAAATGTCAGAGAAAGACCAAGGTGAAGATGAATCTGAGCTGCTCTTTCAGGCTCTTCCCCTGGGAAAAAAACGGGAATGGCGGGAAAACAGTCAGGGAAGGACCAAGGGGAAGTTCAGCCTGAGATGCTCCTCCTGGGTCTTCCCCTGGAAAACATGAAATGATGGGAAAACGTGAGGGAAAGACGAGAAAACGTGAGGGGAAGAACACGGTGAAGCTCAATCCGAGCAGGAATTCGGCTGCTCCTAAGGGCTCTTTCCCTGGAAAAAATGCACAATGCCGGGAAAACGTGAGGGAAAGATCAAGAGGAAGCTCAATCCGAGCTGCTCCTCCTGGGTCTTCCCATGGAAAAAATATGGAATGATGGAAAATGTCAGAGAAAGACCAAGGTGAAGATGAATCTGAGCTGCTCTTTCAGGCTCTTCCCCTGGGAAAAAAACGGGAATGGCGGGAAAACAGTCAGGGAAGGACCAAGGGGAAGTTCAGCCTGAGATGCTCCTCCTGGGTCTTCCCCTGGAAAACATGAAATGATGGGAAAAAATACGGGAATGATGGGAAAATGTGAGGGGAAGACCACAGGGAAGCTCGACCCCAGCAGGAATTTGGCTGCTCCTAAAGGCTCTTTCCCTCGAAAAACCCGGAACGACGGGAAAACGTGAGGGAAGAACATGGGGAAGGACCAAGGGGAAGCTCAGCCCGAGCTGCTCCTCCAGGGTCTTCCCATGGAAAAACACAAAATGATGGGAAAACGGGAGGGAAAGATGAAAAATGTGCAGGAAGAACACGGTGAAGCTCAATCCGAGCAGGAATTCGGCTGCTCCTAAGGGCTCTTTCCATGGAAAAACATGAAATGATGGGAAAACGTGAGGGAAAAACCATGGGGAAGCTCAACCCGAGCTGCTCCTCCTGGGTCTTCCCCTGGAAAACATGAAATGATGGGAAAAAATACGGGAATGATGGGAAAATGTGAGGGGAAGACCACAGGGAAGCTCAACCCCAGCAGGAATTTGGCTGCTCCTAAAGGCTCTTTCCCTCGAAAAACCCGGAACGACAGGAAAACGTGAGGGAAGAACATGGGGAAGGACCAAGGGGAAGCTCAGCCCGAGCTGCTCCTCCAGGGTCTTCCCATGGAAAAACACAAAATGATGGGAAAACAGGAGGGAAAGATGAAAAATGTGCAGGAAGAACACGGTGAAGCTCAATCCGAGCAGGAATTCGGCTGCTCCTAAGGGCTCTTTCCATGGAAAAACATGAAATGATGGGAAAACGTGAGGGAAAAACCATGGGGAAGCTCAACCCGAGCTGCTCCTCCTGGGTCTTCCCCTGGGAAAAATATGGGAATGATGGGAAAACATAAGGGAAAGACCACGGGGAAGCTCAG
Source organism: Oxyruncus cristatus (assembly GCA_013399855.1). Lineage (NCBI taxonomy): Eukaryota > Metazoa > Chordata > Aves > Passeriformes > Cotingidae > Oxyruncus > Oxyruncus cristatus. The sequence continues at coordinate 6,796 of VXAY01002199.1, forward strand.
CCAGAGCTATTCCTCCAGAGTCTTTCCCTGGGAAAACACGAAATGATGGGAAAACGGGAGGGGAAGAACACGGAGAAGATGAACCTGAACTGCTCCTCCAGGGTCTTTTCCTGGGAAAAAGTACGGGAATGGTGGGAAAACAGTGAGGGAAAGACCAAGGGGAAGCTCAGCCCGAGCTGTTCCTCCTGGCTCTTCCTCTGAAAAAAAACATGGGAATGTTGGGAAAATGTGAGGGAAAGAACACGGAGAAGCTCAATCTGAGCTGCTCCTCCAGGCTCTTCCCATGGGAAAAAATATGGGAATAATGGGAAAACGTGAGGGAAAGACCACAGGGAAGATGAATCTGAGTTGTTCCCCCTGGGTCTTCCCTTGGAAAAACACAAAATGATGGGAAAACGTGAGGGAAAGATGGGAAAACGTGAAGGGAAGAACATGGGGAAGCGCAATCCAAGCAGGAATTCGGCTGCTCCTAAAGGCTCTTTCCCTGGAAAAAACCTGGAATGCCAGGAAAATGTGAGGGAAAGATCAAGGAGAAGCTCAATCAAAGCTGCTCCTCCAGGGTCTTGCCCTGGGAAAAAAACGGGAATGATGGGAAATTGTGAAGGAAAGATCAAGAAGCTCAAACTGAGCAGGAATTTGGCTGCTCCTAAAGGCTCTTCCTCTGGAAAAACATGGAATGCCGGGAAAACTGAGGGAAAAATCATGGGGAAGCTCAACTCGAGCTGCTCCTCCAGGGTCTTCCCATGGAAAAAATATGGGAATGGCGGGAAAATGTGAGGGAAAGACCACGGGGAAGATGAATCTGAGCTGCTCCTCCAGTGTCTTCCCCTGGGAAAAACCTGGAATGACAGGAAAACGTGAGGGAAAGACCACAGGGAGGATCAATTGGAGCTGCTCCTCCAGGCTCTTCCCATGGAAAAAATATGGGAATGATGAGAAAATGTGAGGGAAAGACCATGGGGAAGCTCAACCCGAGCTGCTCCTTCAGGGTCTTGCCCTGGAAAAACCCGGAACGCCGGGAAAACGTGAGGAAGCTCAACCCGAGCCGCCCCTCCTGGAAAAACCCGGAATGCCGTGAGGCAGAAGACCCCGGGGGGACCCTCAACCCGAGCGGGAATTCGGGAAGGCACGGGAGCAGCTGGAATTCCGGGCCGGCCTCACCTTGAACATCTCCAGGTTGGCGGCCTTGAGCCGCTCCTCCAGGCGGGAGCCGGAGCGGGGACTGGAGGCCTCGTTGTCTGACAGCACGATCACGTCCGGCGATGGCGTCAGGCGGCCGCGCTCGGCCTCACTGCGGGAGAGCGCCGGGATCAGCCCCCCAGGCGGGAATTGATCCCACCCTTCCCAACCCCACGCACGGGCGGGGGGAGCTCCAGCAGGGCAAATCCCAGCCGGGAAGTGGGAATTCTGGACATTCCCGTCCGGGCTCCCGGGGTGTTCCGGCCGGGAAGGGCTCGTCCCCATCTCCCCCCGCGCCGAGGACGAGCCCTGTCCGGTGACGCCACCGCGCCAGGCTCATTCCGGATCTCCCGGAAAAGCACGTTCCCCAAGGGAAAATCCCAGCAGACACCCGAGGGATGCGTGCGGGAATCGGGCCGGGAAAGGAAAGGCGGAAGGGAAAGCCAGTGCTGGGATCCAGGGATCGCCCCCGGGAAGGAGAAGCCAAGGAAAAGTCCTCGGCTGTCCCGGACTTCACGTCTTTTCCGAGGATGGAGCCACGGAAGCAGCCGGAATCGTCGTGCTCCGGCTCCCCGGAAGGGCCTTGGAGCGAGGAGGCCGTGGAATGTCGCATCCCAAACCGTCAGCTCCGAATGCCCAGCAGGGAACATCCCGGATTCGGGAGCTCGATCCCAGGTTTGGAAGCTCAATCCCAGGTTTGGGAACTTGATCAGAGGTTTGGAAGCTTGATCCCAGATTCAGGAGCTCGATCCCAGCTTTGGGAGCTCGATCCCAGGTTTGGGAGCTCGATCCCAGGTTCGGGAGCTCAATCCCAGGTTCGGAAGCTCGATCCCAGGTTCGGGAGCTCGATCCCAGGTTCGGGAGCTCGATCCCAGGTTCGGGAGCTCGATCCCAGGTTCGGGAGCTCAATCCCAGATTTGGCTGCTCCCAAGATGCTCCAAGGAGGGGGGGGGAGGTGTTTGTCTTCATCTCCCAAACATTCCAGCTGTTTCTGCGGATATTCCAGAGCACCGGAGCCATCCATTCTCCAGCAGAGCATCCCATGGAGCATCCCATGGAGCATCCCACAGGGACGGATCCAGTCGGAGCCCACCCAAGCAATCCAAGCTGCATCCCAGGAGTTCCGAACCGGAAGGATCCGGATCCTGGTCCAGGATTTTCCCCCCACGGCTGGCAGGGACACGATTCCGCAGGAGCACCCAGGTAAATCCAGGATTTTTCCACTCCAATGGATTATTTCCGCTCCACTGAGGGGAACAACACGAGGCCAAAGTCCAAATCCGACGGGAAAGTCCACGAGGAATCCAGGGATTTCCTTTGCCCAGGGAAGAGTAGAATTCCAAGGGAACCACTGGAACAGGAGCCCCGGCGAAGGAGCTGGGAGGACGTGGAGCACATTCCCAAGGGAAATCCAGGGAAATGAGACACCCCCCACCCTGTGAAGCTTTGCCCTGATTTCCAAACTGGGAGTGGGACGTTCCCACCTCCTTCCACGGCTGATCCCCGATCCAAGTGTCCGCTGCTGGTGCCCAACTGGATTCCCTTCGTCTCGCTCGACATCCACGGAACATCCGTGGAATTCTGGGGCTCCATGTTCGGAGCAGGGACACCTTCCACGGCCCGGGCTGCTCCAACCCGGCCCCGGACACTTCCAGGGACAAGGAACCCACAACCCGCCCTGGGATAACCCGGGCCGGCACCCCCTCCGCCGGAAGGAATTCCCGATCCCACGTTCCCGAGCGCTTCCCGACATCCCGCCTCGCCAAACCGCCCACAGGGGGCCCCGTTCCCTCTCCTCCCACCCTTCCCAGGTCCCCTTCCCCCGCCTGGCATCGGCTCCACCAAATCCCGTTTAAAGTCCCCGACGGGGCTTCCCGCGCCTCTCCCGGGCCGGAATTCCGGGAGGGGCGTTCCCGGCGTTCCCCACCCACCTCCTCCTGGCGCTCATGTCCACGGGCTCGTCGTTGATGTTCTCCTTGCCGGGCCGGGCCGAGCCCCGGCCGTCGCCGTGGGGCCTCAGGCTGCCGTTGAGCTTCTCCTCGTAGCCCTTGATGCCGTCGGGTTTTCCCGGGAGCTCGTGCGGCACCTCCAGCCCCGCCAGGTCCTTCCTCTTGAGCAGTGCCAGCATCTTCAGGCGCTCCATGGCCTCGTGGCCCTCCACCTTGAGCCGCTTGGCCACCACGTCGTCCCGCTCCTCCGGGCCCGAGTCCAGCGAGCGCTTCAGCAGGTTCAGCCGCAGCGCGTCCTCCGTCATCCGCTCCATCCTGGGGAACACGGGATGTGAGACACGGGAATGGGACAGGGGATGGGATAGGGGATGGGCAGCGCGTCCTCCGTCATCCACTCCATCCTGGGGAATACGGGATGTGAGACATGGGAATGGGGAACAAGACAGGGGATGGGATAGGGGATGGGCAGCACGTCCTCCGTCATCCACTCCATCCTGGGGAACACGGGATGTGAGACACGGGAATGGGACAGGGGATGGGATAGGGGATGGGCAGCGCGTCCTCCTTCATCCACTCCGTCCTGGGGAATACGGGATGTGAGACACAGAGAGGGAATGAGACAGGGAATGAGACAGGGAATGGGATAGGGAATGGGACAGGGAATGGGATAGGGAAAGGGACAGGGAATGGGATAGGGGATGGGCAGCGCGTCCTCCGTCATCCACTCCATCCTGGGGAATATGGGATGTGAGACATGGGAATGGGATAGGGAATGGGACAGGGAATGGGATAGGGAATAGGACAGGGAATGGGCAGCGCATCCTCCGTCATCCGCTCCATCCTGGGGAACATGGGATGTGAGACACGGGAATGGGGAATGGGACAGGGAACGGGACAGGGGATGGGCAGCGCGTCCTCCATCATCCGCTCCATCCTGAGGGAACACGGAGTGTGAGACACGGGAATGGGATGGGGAACAGGATGGGGAATGGCACAGGGAACAGGAGAGGGAATGGGCAGTACGTCCTCTATCATCCGCTCCATCCTGGGGGAATATGGAATGTCAGACACGGGAATGGGGAATGGGATGGGATAGGGAATGGGACAGGGAACAAGATAAGGAATGGGATAAGGAATGGGATAGGGAATGGGACACGGACATGGGCACCGAGTGCCAGCTGCCAGGGACTGGGATGGGAATGGGACAGGGATGGGAATGGGACAGGGATGGGAATGGGAATGGGATAGGAATGCCGTCAGGGACAGGGATAAGGAACATGGATGTATTAAGGGATGGGGCAAAGGGCAGGGACAGGGACAGGGATGGGAATGGGACAGGAATGGGGATGGAGAATGGGAAATGGGACAGGGACAGGTCCGGGAATGTGGCGGATCCCAGTGAACCCCCCTGCGAACGCCGGCGAGACAAAAGCCCCGGGGCTCTTCCCTCTTCCCGCCCTCCCATCCCGGCTCCCGTACGTCTCCCGCTCCCGATTTAGCCGGGCAGGTCCCGGCAGGTCCCGACAGGCCTCGGAGCCGCCCCCATCCCACGGGAATGGCCCCGGCGGGAAGCGGGATCTGGGATGGCCCAGACGGGCAGGAGGGAGCGGTCGGAGCCGCGTCTGCTCTGCCGGGAACGTGCCGGAATCTCGGTCGGGAACGTGCTCCCAGGAATCCCGGAGCTCAGCAGGGAACGTGCCAGAATCCCAAAACTCGGCCGGGAATGTACTCCTGGGAATCCCGGAGCTGGGCCAGGAATGCACTGCCGGGAATCCTGAAGCTTGGCCAGGAACGCGCTCCCAGGAATGCCGGAGCTTGGCCGGGAATGCACCAGAATCCCGGAGCCCACGGACACCGGAGCACGGCCAGGACCAGGCCGGGAGAGCCAGGAGCGGATCCCGGGACGGATCCAGGAGTGAATCCCAGGATGGATCCAGGAACAAATCCTGGGATGGGCCCAGGATGGATCCAGAAGCAAATCTCAGGATAGATTCAGGAACAAATCCTGGGATGGGCCCAGGATGGATCCAGGACTGAATCCTGGGGTGGATCCAGGAGCAGATCCCAGGTTGGGTCCAGGATGAATCCAGGAGTGAATCCAAGCAGAGATCCCAGAGTGGATCCCAGAGTGGGAAACAGTGACTAGAACCAGGAGTGGATCCCAGCATGGATCCAGGTGCAGATCCCAGACTGGATCCAGAAATGGAGAACAGGGAGCGGATCCAGGAGCAGATCCAGGAGTGGATCAAGATGGAGATCCTGGAGTGGATCCATGAGCAGATCCCAGAGTGGATAACAGGAGATGGATCCAGAAGGGGATCCAGGAGCGGATCCGGGCCCAGCAGGGAGATGTGGAAGTGGATCCAACCTCCTGCCCCTCCCCCCGTGGACGGAGCGATCCCGCTGCCTTCCCTTCCCGCGGGAATTCCGGAGCCCGCCGGTCCCACCACAGATGGCGGCTCCAGCGCCAGGGGGTGCCACATCCCGGCATTCCCAAACCCCTGAGCCAGCATTCCCACATCCCTGAGCCAGCATTCCCACATCCCTGAGCATTCCCGAGCATCCTCATGTTCCCCACTATCCCAGAATTCAGCAGTCCCAGCATTCCCAAATCCCTGAGCATTCCCAAGCATCCTCCGGCATTCCCGAATCCCTGAGCATTCCTGAGCATTCCCATATTTCCCGCTATCCCAGTATTCACCACTGCCAGCATTCCCAAATCCCTGAGCATTCCCACATCCCCGAGCATTCCCAAACCCCCGAGCACTCCCGCAGGCCCCTCAGCATCCCGGGATCCCAGCACCATTCCGGCTGCGGCCAGAGCTGCGCCGGGAGCGGCGGTTTTGGAAGTGATGGACACTGACTTCCCAACCCTCCCAGCATTCCCAAACCCCCGAGCATTCCCAAATTCCCTCTGGGAAGCAGAGGGCTGAAAAAAACCCAGGAACAAACGCCCGGGAAGGAGCCCCCGAGATCCCGGGAGCACCGGAATTCCCGAGCCGTGGGGAGGAGGGGAAAGGCCGGAGCAGCCCCTGGATACGAACCCGGGGCTCCGAGGATTCCCGAGGCCCTTCCCTCCGCTTTTCCAAGCAAATCCAAGGCTCCGTTTCCGGGAGCGGGGCCCGCTGGGGCTTCGATCCACTCCGGAGCTTTTCCAGGCTCGGTTGGATCCGACCCAAAGGTGACGGGGCTTCGGATTCCGGCGCCCCTCGGAACCCACCGGGAATTTCCCCCGGGAAAGCCACGGGAGAGGCGTCGATTCCATGCAGGACTCGGCAGGGAGGAGCAGCTGCTCCCATCCCGGGGCTCCAGCGGCTCTGGAGCCGGGACAGTGGGAATTCCGGGCCCCGCTCCGGTGCCGGCACATCCCAAACCGGCTCATCCGGCCCCGCCGCCCCCGGCGCTGCTCCCGGGAATCGGCGCATCCCGAGGAACAGGAGGAGCCGCCTCTCCCTGGGCTCCGCTTCCAACCACCCCCGGCCCTCAGGATTCCCGAGGGGTGGCCAAAGCCCGGGACAACGGGAGCCGAATCCACAGGAAAACCCCCGGCCGGGATCATCCCGGAAAACACCGGCCCGGCGCCGGAGCAGGGCCGAGATTCCAGAGGGACGAGGGCTGACCTCGGAATGCTTCCCGGGAATCCCAGACGACGCCGTCCCAGCGGCAATTCCTGGTTTTCCACGCGCCGCTCCGGCGGCTCCGGGCCGGGTCGGGCATTCCCGGACAAGCAGAGCAGCTCCACCCCCCTGTTTTCCATGGAAAACGCGGCTCCCACGGGGAAAACTCCCGATGGGAGGGCGGGAAAAGCCCGGGCCAAAAACGGGGATATTCCAGTGGAAAAGGGGGAACATCCAGGCAGAGGAATATCCCAGGATTTATCCGACAGGATCCAGGGCCAAGTGTTGGGAGTAATTCCAGATGGAGTTTTTCCAGGGAAGCCCCACGAGGCTCCAGCCCCTTCCCGGGGCTTTCCCATCAGGGCAAATCCCACGTTGCTCCTCCAGCCCCAATTCCCGGAGGGCTCGGACCCTCTGGAGCCAATGGAGGGGCTGGAATCGCTGATCCAGCGGGATGAGCCACCTGGAGTGATCCTGGATCCAGCTGGGATGATCCCTGATCCACCAGGAATGATCCCTGATCCAGCTGGAGCGATCCCGGATCCACCTGGGATTGATCCCAAGATCCTGCTCCAAGGCAGCAAGGGTGGGAAATGTGGGATCAAGCAGCCTGGAATTCCAGGATTCCCAGCAGGAGGCACCTGCAGCAGCTTCCCAGAGCATCCCGAGCCCTGGGACGTTCCCCTGGAATGGCAATTCCTGCTCTTCCCAAGCACCGGGATCCTCAGGGCCCAAGGACATTCCAGCTCCTCCCGGATCCCGGGATCCAGTGGGATGAAGGAGGGACAGCACCTGGAATTCAGCTCCCAGGATTCCTGCCCCAGGAAACCCATCCCGGGAGTCTCCCGCTCACCACCCAACTCCTGCTCCCGGAATTCCCAGCAGGAATCAGCGCAGGAGGCAACACGGATGTACCTCCCCACCCCCAAATTCCCAACTATTTGGGGCCGGAATATTCCTGGATCAATCCCAGGACAGAGCCGGCAGCTCCAGATCCAACATCCAAACCCAACATTCCCACGTTTTCCGGGATGGGGGGGTGGGATCTGCCTCCCTGGCACATCCAGGTTGGATCCAAAGTGTTCCCAGAGGTTCCACCCCCAGCCCAGTCCCCTCCAAATCCAGGGATTCGGATCCACGAGTCGCTCCAGGGCCCCATCCGGGCGTGAAGAATTCCCGGGATTTACAGGATAAAAAGCCCTTTAAAGTCCCGTTTTCTGGGAATCTGGGACGGGATCCAACTCCTCCGTTCCCACTGCTCCCAAATCCCAGGGAATTCCCGCCCCCCCCCATCCCGATTCCGGGCGGGATCGGCACATCCCGGCGCCGGGAAGCACAAAATGGCTGATTCCCGGGGCCAGCATTCCCAAGGAACGGCTGGAAAAGGGGAACGACCCCAGCAGAGGTTCCTCGGGATTCGTGACGGCTCCGGAGCCGCGGGAATCCGATGGGGAAAAAAGGGGGGAGGGAAAAGGAGGGAAAACTCCAGGACGGAACAAAACCTGCTCCGGATCCTTCGGCTCCGGGAGGGGAAGGAGGAAAGGGGGGGAAAAGGGAATTGTCCCGGAATCCTCCGGCTCCGGGCAGGAATTCTGAGGCAGGTCTGGGAATCCGAGGGTGGATCCCAGAGGTTTTTTTTCCGTCCAGGATTTGAAGCCACACAAAGAGAGGGAAAATCCCTAGAAAGGCGCTTTAAAGGAAGGGCCCCGGAGCGGGATGGAGCCATCCCGGGATTCCGGGGGGAAAGCGGCCGCTCCCGGCCCTGCGGATGCACGGGGGGAACGGGAATGAGGGAATAAAGGGGCAGGAATTCGGGAAGGGGGGGGAAGGTTGGCCGGGATGGGGCCGAGCGGGAATTCTGCCCGTCCCATTCCCGGATCCCGGCGGGACTGGGGGGGGAACACCCGGCCCTGCTCCGACACTCCGGGTCCAGACCTCGGATCCGCCACGTCCGGGATCCCCCGAGCCTGCACTTCCCGGATTCCCGATGTCCTGCGTCCCACATCTCCCAGCACCGGGCTCTGCCAGACCCTGGAACTGCCAGACCCTGGATTTTCCAGACCCCGGATCCCTGAGATCCTGCAACTCCCAGATCCTGGATTTTCCAGACCCTGAAAATCCCAGATCCTGGATTTTCCAGACCCTGGAACTGCCAGACCCTGGATCCCTGAAATCCAGGAACTCCCAGATCCTGGGGTTTCCAACCTCTGGAAATGCCAGACCCTGGAACTGCCAGATCCTGGATTTTCCAGACCCTTCAGATTCCAAGACACTCGAACTCCCAGATCCCAGAACTCCTAGTTCCTGGATTTTCCAGACCCTTCACATTCCAAGACACCAGAATTCCCAGATCCTGGATTTTCCAGACCCTTCAGATTCCCAGACACCAGAATTCCCAGACCCTGGATCCCCCAGATCCTGGATTCTCCAGACCCTGGAACTCCCAGATCCTGGATTTTCCAAATCCTGGATCCCCCAGACCCTGGAACTGCCAGGTCCTGGCTTTTCCAGACCCTTCACATTCCAAGACACCAGAATTCCCAGATCCCAGAACTCCCAGATCCTGGCTTTTCCAGACCCTTCACATTCCAAGACGCGGGATGCGGNATCCCCCAGACCCTGGAACTGCCAGGTCCTGGCTTTTCCAGACCCTTCACATTCCAAGACGCGGGATGCGGGAATCCCAAAAGCCTCCAAACGTGAGGGGAGGCAAAACCCCCGAAAAAACCTCCTAAAATCCTCACGAAAATTCCCGGGAATCCGGCAAGTTTCGAGGAGCGGGGAGGGGGAAAGCGGCCGGAAAACGCTTCCGGGAGGATCAAAAGTGCTGGAAAACGGTGGGAATGGCGGGGGGGGAGGGGCCCCCTCCCCATCCGGGATGACGCAAAACTTCCCGGCTTTCCTTATATAACCCTTCCCGCTTCCCTCGCCCGCGGAGCCGCCTTTGTGCTCCCGATCCCGATCCCGATCCCGACAGAAGCGGCGCGGCCGGAGCCCCCCCCCGATCCCGAAGCATCCCTTCCCTTTCCCTGGTTTTCCGCCTGTCGCCGGAGCCGGGGTGGGACCCGATCCCGTCCGGAATAGCGCCGGGAAAAGCTGGAAGTCGGGATCGACGGCAAATCCCACCTTTCAAAAACCCACCTCCCGGAAAACGTTCGGGAAAAATTCCCTTCGGGAAAAAAAA
>VXAY01002200.1:9262-35093 GCA_013399855.1 Oxyruncus cristatus
TTTTTTTTTTCCTGGTTAAAAAGTTTTTTAACCAGGTAACTAATTGCCTTTTTTTTTTTTTTTTTTAAGCATTCTACAATACTCATAAGCTTAGGTTATTTCAGTGAGTAAAATTCTGTGTTACTCCAGCTGAGATAACATTCTTTGGGTTCAGTGCTGATGTAACATCTGGAAAATTAATTCAGTCTACACTAATAACAATTTATTATTAGTTGAAGTCTAGGTCTAGTTGAAGTCTAGATCTTCAAGTCCTAAGCATGTTACTTATGGAGAAGAAATTCTTACTACTTATGGTTTTTTAAGATGTTTCCAACCTAAAGCAATCAATGATATCATCTTCCTCTTTTTCATGTAATTAAATCTCCATATCCCCTGAAACTGATTAATTGAATAATCCAGAAACAGCATTAGAATACAGTCCTAAGAACAGGAATGTAGTAAGAGCCAGGCTGGGTCAGAAGTCTTGCTATCCTGCCTCTAACAGGAATCACCTGCAGAACTGTGATGAGAGTATGAAAATTAACTTCAAGTGGAAAAGAAATCGAGCCTATAGATGTTCATCAGCAGTCATTCTCTAGACTGTTTGAAATTGCAGTTTATTCCAGAAAGTTTATCAGGTCAAAACATACTCACTATATGGAAATGTAGGGGTTAATGATTAATAGATGGATTAATAGGAAGGTGAATAAGGGGAATTTTAGGAGTACTAATGACAGTTAATTACCTTTGAGTAAATTATCTTTAAGGTCTGAAAATCCTCCCCCAGCCCATATGCTACAAGTCACTAAACAAGCCTTGATTTTCAGCAGTGATGAAATTTCTCATGTGACAACAGGACCTTTGGAAACCAGGCCAGCTTCTTCTGTCAGAGATACATGACATCTATCTCATCTAAAAATTTAATATATATTAAAGGATGCTTACTGACTTGCCTCAGAGTACAAACTAAAAGGAAGGCCTACATGCTGTGTGTGGGGCGTTAGTGCAAGTTAAGTAAGTCTACGTCAAAAACTGAGAGCCTGGAAAGCTCGGCTTAGCTGCTGAGTCTCATCTGAGGGTTGTTCCTATTTGGATTTCAGCTGTGCTTAAATAGTAGCAAGGTACCTGGGCTGCTTCTGTGCACATGCTGATCCCTAAATTAATGCGGCTTAGGCAATGAGTTAGAAATGAAAGTGCCAAATTTTCTAAGCTATTAGTCACTGAAATTACATATAAAGCACAAGGGAATCTGGATGTCAACACAGGATACGGATACTATAAAGATTCCTTCCTGAGAACTTTTATTACGTGTAATTTCTTAAAGGAAAAATAGAAATAGTGAGTCATTTGCAGTATTTTTTTCCAGATAAGCATGAAATGCATCCAACAAATAATAGCATAGCCAGGTGCTACATCCTATGATATATCCGTCAAGTCCACAGCCAGCTACTTGTGGGTGGGGGAAGTGTGTTCAAAAACTCCATGTGAGAGGTTCAAGAGATATAAAAAAGTTTGCGATACAGTACTTCTCTATATTAAAAATAAGTGTGGCACAGCATGATTCACCCTCTTAGGTGTATGGCCAGATCATTTCCACTAGTTCAGCATCATTATCACAGCCAGCACCTGCCATGCTCATTTCCTTCTAATCTGAACTCCAAATATGTAGATCGTTGTAAATTCAGTTAAAAGATCCTCTTTTTTTTTTTTTTTCATTGTTCTACAAGACTCCAAGATATAAATTTGCATGTGGCATCCAGAAATATCCTGCTCCCTAGAAAACTAGATATGCATGCTTAATCCATGAGGTCTCCCTCCATAGCATTCCCTGGTTTTGTCTAATAACTGTGAGGAACAGCAGGATTTCAGATATGTTAGCAAAAGGAAGGCTGGAACAAGTCAACTCTGCTGGAAAAAAAAAAAAAAAGGGAAAAAAACCCTTTTCTAGGCTTGTAGCTCTCCAATTTGAACTTTGTGACCCTTAAATAGTCCAGCTGATTCTCCCGAATGCCAAGTATAGTTGTCATTGTTCATGTCTATTTCCAGAGAACACATCAGGCATTAAAACACAGAATGCATATTTATCGTGTTACACAGTACTGGATGAAAGCCTGTTCCTTGAGCTGACTAGACAAAAATGGGGCAGAGTGAAGGAAATAAAATCACCAATACAGATCTCTCAGACGTAAAACCAAAACCCAGAAAACTTCTGACCTTTAGGTAGAGCATTGCTGGTTTCTCCTGCCTGTGCCTCCGTTGGAACACAAGTGCATAAACAGCCGCACCGAGTGCTGACTGTTTCTAAGAACTGAGACAGATCTTCTCAGAAGTGAAGGAGGTTGATGCAATTTGGAGGCCAGAGATCAAGACATTTTCAAGGAAAGTGTTTTGTAATCATCATAGCTCCCTATGCTTAGCCCAAATTCTGCTGCACACAGAGAAAACTGAGGGGATGAGCATTTCTCAGCCAGATCATTTTCCTGGGAGGACATCTTTGTCTGATGATCACAGATGAGAGATTTGGCAGCAATCCTCATCTCTTTTTCCTGACAATGGGAGGCTCTTAGGGCCTCATCTACATCCATCTCAAAACACTTCATCAAGGGAAAGATGACGTATCGTTTCCCACCAGCAGCGGGGGAAATCAGAGCATGGGAAGCCATGTACTCAAATCTGCTGTTGCTGTTCTTGATTTATGATCCTTCTTAAACATTTCTTATTGTCTTTTGCTTTGCATTTTAAGACCACAAGGTGTTTGGGAAGGTGATCATGTCCTCCTTGGTTCTGGCTGCTAAACAGGTTATCTTTTGAAAAGTCACAGTTGAACACCTGGAGGTACCAGGGCTCAGGCTGCTAATAAGCTTACCTGCATATGTGTACACAGGACCATTTGGGATTGCATTTTATGAGTAATATTGGAGGCAACAGCAGGAAATTAAAAAAAAAACAAACAAACAAAAAAAAAACAACCTAGCTCGAGTAAATATTTTAACATAATTTTTATACACAAAACACTGTTGTTTGCCTGAAAATAATGGTTTTTTTCTCCACAAAAGACCATCACTGAAAATTTTAGTAAAAAAATAATTTTAAAATCAGTAAAAGTCACTGTGAGCTGTAAATGCAATCTTTTAAATTAAAAAAAAAAAGCAAGAAAAAAATGTACCACAATTTACACTTATTTACACTTTCTGTTTGACAAAACCAGGTAAGATTCATTAGAAATAAATTAACTGCTTCTTAGAATAATATTTGCTTTTATGTTGAAAACACAAAGATTTAGGAAAAAAGAGCAAAAAATACCATCTTCAGAAGTTACAAAGTGATCTTGTAATCAAAATACATATAAGAAACAACTCAGTGGAAAATACCTTCATGGTGCTGTCACTGCATCCCAAAAGTGTCTCGATTTCCCCATGCAATGCTCACATTTTCCTCTGCTCTACCAGAGCCGTCATTCACTCACCTTCACGACAGTGAAAAATTCTTCTCCGTAAGTGTAGGCTGGAGGTCTGGTCATCCTGGGCATGTGCAATGAAAATGGGTAGTACTTTTACTGATAGATCACAGAATTCTGATCTCAGAATAATGGAGTTTTTCTGACAGTTTAAAAAGATGACCCTTAATATTTGGATTTTTCTAAGAAGTGATGATGAAAAATTACATTAATTTTCTAATCAGGGAAACCAAGGCAAAATTGTTCAGTACTCGGTTTCCATTTCTTTCTGTAGGAGATAGAGAATTAAAGAGGACTGGGCTTAAGCATTTTATGCAAAGTTTCACAGGAAGCCTGCTGTAAACCATCCCTGAACTCAGGTCTTGTAAATCTATATCTTCATTTAGACTCAGTGTTGCCAAGGCTCTCTGGAGGGGACTAAAAATGTGACATCTCATCATGGGTTCTAGACCAGCTGTAGTTCCCACACTTCTTTGGTTTAGATTTATGATAGGCACTACATGCAGCCAATCTGCCCTTCACAGATGAACAAGAAAAAAATGGCAATAAAGATTAAAAATAATAATTATACATATGACATATTTAGACTGTTTAAAAACACAGTGCAAAGTCAAGGAATAGTGCAGAAGTGAAAAGCATGGAGCGATCTGTGTGAACCGTGTTATTGAAAGACAATCAATATTCATTACAATTTTAAAGAGGACATAATGGATTAACGATGTTTAGTTTTCCAAAGTAACTCTGAGATCAGTGTATATTTGTATGCATGTTTCTGTGCAAGGGACCACTCTTAGTCTGGGCCATAACTGGAACCAGAGTTGCCAAAGCAGAACCCTGGAGAACAGCAAAGTCTCTGGGTGAGGAGAGGAAGTGAGTACGGGCAGAGATAGCAAGTTATGAATTGCTGCATTTTTGTTTTGATGTAACAAAAGGGGATTACCCAGCTGGGTGTAGAAGCTGTTGATTTAGTAAAACAAGAAGACACCTTTGCTCGTGATTTACTCTGCTCATTATAAAGACCAGCTTTGTGAAAGGGCCTGCCAAAAGCCTATTGAATCCAATAAGGGAGGATCCAGTTCATTTCGTTGATCGTGGATAAGCAATAAAACTGAATCTGTGTGAAACTCACACCTTCCAGTGCTACATGTCAGGGACCCTCAGTGGAAAGTGAAAGGGAAAACACCTGTCACAGTCACAACACTGCTGACTAGAGATGGTGAGAAAATGAATCATCAGTATTATCTCTGCACTATCAGTTTCTGAAAATTTTCGGTGAAAAGGAAAACAATAAAAAGATAACAGCATAGAGAAATCTAGAGAACAGCCAGTCTCCCATCCTCAGAAAGGGGCAATATAGTGGCAGGAGCATGCAAGACACTTTCAAAGGTAATAAAATATTCCAGTATTTTCTCAGGAGAATGACAATGAAAACTTCAGGCTTTGATGGTCTGCACTCCGTTCTCCTCAGCATCACATAGGAAAGTACGTGGGCAGTTCGGCCAAGCCAGGCAGGCTCTCGAGCATCACTGTGCCCTGAGGTATCGCCTGTTGCAGAGGATACTGGTGTTGTGCTGCTCCCACATCATTGCAAAATCAGACCCACGGCCCTGCTGAAAGGGTTGCACGGTCCCACCTTTCCCTCTGCATGTACCTTGAGACACAGTTTCTGAGGTGACTGTAAAAGAGTTCTGGTATTAGTAACCCATCAACTCTACTAGTCAATAATCAGTAAAAATAATCAATAATCAACAAAAAATAGAGTCTAGTTGTTTCCCATAAGATATGTAATGCAAAATGGCCTGAAGAATCATTTTATACTAACATTCAAAGCCTTTCATATATCCAGCTTAGAAGGATACAATTAACACACACTTTCAATTAACTCTCAGAATTGGTGACCTAAATGAGGAGTGAAATGGGATAGACATTACTGGGAATGGCTCTTCCAGAGTTCAGAGAAATGCAGATGGCTTGGCACACCAGTCATTCAGTAAGTGCAGCAATGTACAGCATCCAGTTTCATGTCAGACACGTGCACTGAGAACAGAGACACACAGCAGTTCATGCAGACTATGGGCTCTAATGGAAGCTGAATGACTTCTTGATTCAAGTAAGATTAGTAGTCTAGGTCCCTAACTAAATGTTTTCTTACTCAGGAAAAAAACCGAAGAGTCTCTGTGTACAACCAGCCACAAACTACCAAAACTTCCTGTTAGTCTTCTCACTGTCTTCTGATAGTTACTTATCACCCTCCTAGATCTCGGAATGAACCAGGCTGTGAAGTTTATAGGAAAGTGATTACTTCGTGTGTGCTCATATACCAGTAAGCATTGTGGGACCATATTTTTTAACATAAGTATAGGTGTAATATAATTCTCAGAATAGGGTACCCTTTACAGGTTATTTGCCTGGGCTTAATTATGGTCATATTTTAAGCAACTTTTCTTTTTAGACCAGACCTATTCCTCAAAATATCACACTGAAGATTTTCCTCTCTTTTTCTTTCCTAGACCTCCTTTTCCATTTTCACTATCAGTGTACAAGTCGTGGAAATGTCATGAGGAAATTCAGATACTCCAAGCATTGTCTCCAGCCAGCTAAAGACATGCAGCCCTGCAATGTTCAGTACTAGTGGACTTTTAACAGTGGCTTCCATAAATCTTAAATTCAAATGAACTTTCAAGACACACCTAAACAGCTAGATGCTTATCTGACCTGTATCTAACCTCCTAACCTTTTGTGGCTGACACCATCACTTAATATCATCTGTGGATGTGTATGCACACCATAGATAGATGCATACAAACTGCTGGAACATCATTTGCTTTTGCTTTTTTTTCCCCCCTGAGCTCCTTTTACTCTTCATGGAGAAGTTTAATCCTCTGCATCATCTATTTCTGGGGCTGCCTGCCCTACATGGATGACAGGTTGAGGAGTATAATCTGTTTGGTTATATGCCAAGAAGAAAAAAAAAAATCTAATTTTAGTAAACAAGTGTTGATGCAAAAGGTCACCAAAGTCTGTCATCCCTTACGTGGGAATTGGGAATGAAGCATTGAAAAGTGGGGATGTTGCCAAGAACATGACTCTAATGGCTTTACATACTGTCAGTGACATGTGGGAGGGGTGAAGGCAAGAGGACAGAATCCTTGAAGGACAGGATAGATCTTGCCCTTGCTGATCTGGAGGAAAAGATAATACATATATACAATATGTAGTGACTCTTTGCAAGAGAGGTAATAAAAAGCAAAAGATCAGTTCCAGTGATCTCAACTAATAAATGCTGTTAGCCAGATGGTAATTACAAAGCTTTTTCTTTAAAAAAAGTCTCCTTTTGTCTTTCAAAAGTGAAATTTCTTATAAAGATATAGTCTTCTGAAAAGTTCTCTCTCCTAAAAATTTTCTACATTTGTTTGTTTGTCCTTCTGCCCTCACATGCCTAGGCCAGCATGGCAGGCATTTGAACAACTCTTTCAATATCTACAGTGAGAACTGCTTTGTTTGTTTAAGGCTGGCTAAGGGAAAGAAGAATGGAACCATTTCAAATCATGCCGCACAAAATCAACACCAAACTTTTTTCTCTTTTTTTTTAAATGTTCCTTTGGGAAAAAAAAAAAAAAAGCACCCAACCCATTGATTTTTATAGCATTTTCCTTCTCAAAGACAGGCTTTAATGAATTTGACCTCACCCACTCCCAGTGGAGGAAAGCCAGACCTAGGGCAGTTACTAGACCTTTTCTTCAGTGAGAGATCACTCTGCTTGATCTTTAAGATCGTTCCTACCAAACCCAGCTATTCTGGCTGAGTCTGTTCTGGTAAATTAATGTACCCAGTACTGATCTAACAATGTAAGTGCATAGACAGTCATGTTCCTGTGCCAGGAAAGATTTCCTGGTACTCTTTCACTTCTTGGTTCATTCAGAAAGTTTCTGGGTCCTTCCTTGATTGCAAGCACGTGTCACTGCCCAGCCCACAGACCCCCACATTCTCCAAATGGGGCACATTCCTCAGTATTTCAGGTGTACATCTGCTGATAATAGGTTTGATTGCTTTTAGTTACTTCTGTGGGACCTCTTAGAAATGATTCAGGGATTGTTGTCTGAAAAGCACCCTGTGACGCACCCCAGCCTGCAACCCTGCACTCAGTGTGCCCCAATTATTTCTTTCCCAAATTCCTGCACAGACCAGTTATGTCATCCTCTGAGCTACTGTGAAGGGTGAAACACAATTTGTATGTAGTCTATTGTGAGGCTTAGACCATGGAAGATTTGTATAGTTCAGCAAAATGTTTTAAATTTTTTCTAAACAGAGGGTGAGAAAACACAAAGCAAGGATGAGGGAAACAAGCAGGTCGAGGGGAAAATTCTAAGCACACTTCTGACAAGAAATATCAGGTGAAATTTATGTTAAATGATAGACTTGACAGCAACCAGGATCCATTACCCCATGTCCACTGAAGTCAGAGATACCACTTGAGAGTTTAATGTTAGATATTATTTGTTTCCTGATTCCTTCCCTTATCACAATCTTTAAATTGCTTGCCAGATTCCAGAAGGGGCCAGTACAAGCACTGTTTTAATAGAAAGCTCTTTCGTGGCTTCCCCTTTTCTCTCTTTTTGTGCACACGCACACATTTGCTATATATAAAACCAGCTTGGTCAAACTGATAGAGCCAAGGTCATAATTTCTCAGGGAAATGGCAGACTAATGGAAAAAAAAGGTTATAAATATAATAAAACATGAGTCCTGTGACATTTACCAAGGACAATAGTTTCATAATAAACTATCAGGCACTTTGAAGCCTTCAATTAGGCCCCCAAAAGACATCCTGCATCATCAAGGAGTGGGGGGTGGGAGCAGGAGATGGAGGGGAAATCAAGAAAACTTTAAAATAGCCAGGGAAAAAATGTGCCTGTGTTTTCCAAAGTGGCCTGAGCTACTAATGCTCTCTGACCAGTTGAAGGATTAAAAGTTCAAAAGGGCAGGTCACGTCAGGGCACCAAGGTCATGCAGTGCTGTGACCTAGGAAATACTGACTGGTCAGAGAGTGAACCCGTCCACAGTATGTTACCAATTAGTGTTTAATGACCAAATGTGGAATGCATTAGAGCTTCTGAGAACTGAATATGTTTTCAAAGGGTCCAAGATGTTCTTTACAGACATTCCTGTGTGGTTTGATTCACACTGTGTTTGGGGAAATCTTCAAGCTTTGTCCAGACTACAAAGCAGATATGTTGCGAATTCCAGTGGATGTAAGAATGGAACAAACATGGTTTAAATTTCTAAAGAGACAAAAAGTTTCAGCTCAAGGACCCAGGAAGGGCCTCTAGGAGTTAAAAAGGAAATTCTACTGTCATTATTCAGTCCCTAATATGCTTAGTACTTAATTCAAGACTAAAGAGTATGAAGATTCAATGGAGCTCTCTCGGTTTATAGCAGCTGAGAATCTCATCCCTGCTCTGAAGACCTTGCTATTATAGAGGCCTGATGTTGCAAACTCTTCCTATCATACACATTGTTTTTACATCACATCACAGTTGTAAATTGCACACATCAATAGATTTTAGGGAGTATACAGGAGAAGAAAGGGAGGCAAATTCACTAGACTCCTAAGCCCCATTTACGCCTTGCTAAAGTCCAAAGAAAAGGGCAAAGAAATTGGGCCAGAGCCAGCATGCTTCATTTATCCTTAATCTTCCAATCTCCCCCCAGTTAGACCTGACCCTCAGTTGCTCTTCTCCCTTCCTTTGACCTTTTTCAACTCTATACCATTTTCTACTCACAACATTTTTTCAGGCCTTTATTGTTCTCCCTTCTGCCTCATTTTCAAAATTTTATCTTGCTTCCCTCTCCTACTCCTTCCCTCTTCTGAGAAATCTGTGCTCCTCCTTGCTTCCCAGATTATCATTCATAAGACTGACTCATCTCTAGGTCATATATCAGGCTAAATTTTGTACCCACTGCATTTTAAAATATTTTTTCAACTGGCACTCAGCCTGGATGTGTATTTCTTGGGAGCTATACTACAGAGAGAGATCATAAAGTCCAGTCTTAACTAATGAACGACAATAGGCAAAGGATGAAGCCTCTTATTGGTTCATTCTGTTCCATTTTCTTTATGTTATCTGAAAGTGGTATAAGGTGTTTCCCAAGATCTTTATCTGCTAGAGGGATGATTCTCTTAGTGTATATGCTACAAAAAATAAAGACAAGATTCCTTGCATTAGGGCATCCTCAAAAATCTCTGTAAGGGTTGGGGTGGTGGGGTGATGGACCCATTTTGGTAGTGTGCTGTAAGTATGCTTGGCTGGATTGTTCTTGGGAAGGCCAGTTAATTTGTAACTGCCCCTGGGAGGTCCCAGGAAGAAGCACAACAATCACTTAAAGTTACAATGGCATCTCTCTCTGTTCAGGAAAACAGACTGAAATGTTTCACATCTGTGGAAACAGACGAACAGTGATGCAGTGCTTGTTCCTCTGTTTAAACAGAAGGTACAACAGGTTAGTGGAAAACACATATACACAACTTCCAGTTGTCAAAAGAAGTAGGGGGAAAAGAGTGAGAGGTCAACACTTGGGTGGGAAGACGATGACATTCATAGAATCATAGAATTTGATAATGATGCTAACAGTAGAAAATGTGGGAAGGTACAGCTATGTGTTTGTGTAGGAGAGCACAAACCATCCACAAACTAAGCTTTGAATACCTAGTCTAAGCCTTTCTGCCACAAGTCTATCACAGAGTTCGTACACTTAATGATGTATAAACAGTCCTTGTATATTTTTGAATAGAGCCCATTCTGCAGGCACTATAAGGTTTTATACATCTCTATGTTAGGATGCCTGAAAAAAAAAAAATATGTCCTCATTCTTTGTTATTTGAGGAGGGTTGGGAATCATAAACCCCATCCTTTGGATTTATTTGAGGTCTTAGTTGATAGAACATAGTCAGACACAAAACTTGGAGTTTTTCTGGTTGTAGAGAACAAGAACATTAAATTTTTTGAGTTTTTAGACTTGTCTAACTATGTAATAGGTTCTAGGAGTTGAACAGGCACTAGAACAATTTCAAAGTTAGCCAGCCTGAACAAAAATTTCTTTCCTTCTGATTTTATCACTCCCTTGATAGTTGCAACATAAATCATTCATAGCTTCTCCACTCTTCATTGGAATTCTTCAACCACTATCCCTTTCCAACTAGGAAATTCGCAGCTACATGGGTACTTGCCAGAAACAACTCTGAGACACAGTGGCAGTGCTACAATTTAAAAACACACCTCTAAGTGTCTACCTCTACTCATTTTTTGAAGGTTGCATTCTGTTAAGACTACTGTTTGTAAAGGAACAGAAAGTGGCAGGCCAATCAAAAGCTTGGCCTGTATGAATACTCTCTGTTAATAGGTTGAGTCCATTTCTTTTGTTAGAAAAAAGCATCCTGCTAGCAGTGATATGAACTGTGCAATATATTATGTTTTCATGTAATAGGCATAGATATCTACATGTGTCTTGTAACACCTTCTTGAAACAGAAGGTGTGCCCAGCTCACTTTCAGAGATGCACTCTATAGACTCTTGAGGGTATAAAGTAGGATTTGGAGTAAAATACTGCTTGTGGGTGATTACATCCTCTGTTCCTCCATTACAATTTTCAGCCCTCAGCCCCTTTTTCACAGGAAAGGATGAAATGCCAAGGCTGGCTATTGAAAGATGGACCAGAACTCAGACACCCAGGATGTGTTTTGAAAAGTAGTTTTTCTTTCTAAAAGTAGCAATTCTGTTCTAATTGCATTGTACTGTTTCTAGTCTCTGGAGCACTGACATCGTGTTACGCTCACAAGCACATCCCCAGCCCATGGAAACTTCTATATATTCTGGCATATTTCAAGTGTCTGGATTCACAAGCACATCTCTGAGGAGTTTATGGGGCTGAGCCAACCAGCACCTGTTCACTGTGGGCTCTCCACTCAGTTGGAGGATGTGCATCAGTGCTACATTTCGATGGGAGAGTAGAAGAAGGATCACTGACTCAGCTGACTCGATCCTGTGCAGCTGACCCTTTCATTCAGGGGCTGTTCAAAGTAGCAGCTGCTGAGTGCCGGAGTGATGTTAATGACTGTGCACTCAGGCAGCAGCTTGTTAGGAAATGCACGAAATGTCTGCTCAGACTTTACTGCACTGTTCCCTAAGCTGCTGGAGATCAGCATTTGTGAGACACGACTCTTAATTTTCACTGGTTGTGGAGACTTAGAAAGAAAGCATTGGACATTTCAAGCATCATAGGATGGCACTGAAGAACCAAGCAAAGGTAGGTTAGTGAAAGCTGTAACTCCAGAGACAGTTTAATGGAACATGGAGATAGGACGGATCAAAAGCTCAAGAATTACTGTGGAATTTAGGAAGCAACAATCTGATTCTTGGTTACACTGTATTTTCTGTGAGACCCTGAGCAGATCTCATAAAGTTGAAGTAAGATAATGGTCAGGGTAGATCTCAAGAGACATCCTTACTCAGCTTTGCTCTGCCTGCGCCTGCAATGACTGCTGTGAACTCCAAGCTACCATAATGCAAGTTGTCATTTTTATTAAAAAGAATAAAAATTTTAGGGATCCATCAGATCTTCCCTAAGATTGTCTACATTAAGGGGCAACATGATTGGAAGTGAGACACAAAAAAAGGAGGCCAGAACAGTATGTTGATTTTAAGTACTTATTCACGTAGCACGAAAACAAAATCTGCACAATTGCAGAAATGGTAGGACAGGAAGTTGTAACCATGCATCCTTACTTTTACTAGTTTCTGGTCACAGGCTGGGCCCTCTCCAGTTCCCTGGTTAATGCTGAGAAGTGCAATGGATGGCACTTTTACAATTTTAGAGTACATAATGATTTCAAGACACTAAGTGGCAGAGGCTGCAAAGAGTTCCCCATCACCTACATGAGACTGTACTTGGCAAGCCATCACTTAAAAAGAGAAGATTGCTTTCTCCTTCAATCTGCTCCTCTCCAGCCTGTGGCAAATCTGCTGCTTTCACAGGAATAAAATGCTGGTTATAAAGGATGCTCCGATCTACTAGAGAAAGATAATAAGTTCATGGCTCAAAATCAAAGACAGGATACTACAGAAAGGAAACAAAATGACAGAATGAATAACCATTGGGCAAGGATCCCAAGGGAAAAACTCCTCATGCCTTGAAATCAAGACAAAGGGCCAAAGTGACATTGTCTTTCTGTAGTGATTATCTGAGAAAGCCAAATTTGGAACCTGTCATGGTAGGTCTCTGCTGAGAGCAATTCAGATTTTTCCTTTGGGAGGTCACCCTTTGGAGGGAGTTCAGTCTTTTCCATTGAGTGCGGAGGAAACCTAAAGGGACTGTGCTACTAATTTAGACACCAGTCAGGACTGGATTTGGCTACTTTCCCGGATGAATGCTGCCACTTACAAATTGCTGGGATGTTTACAAGAATGAATGGATGAAAAAATAAGAGACAATGACAGAAAGGGGGTCTGGGTGCTCTAATAATTTATGTTTCAACTTCAAATTACATAAATTAGGAATCTTTTACAGTATTAATGCAACTCTGTGTAGTTCACGTTTCTCCATGCAGGGTGGGTACTGCAGGCAGGTCCCTCATTGCCCTTCCTCTCTACTTTACTGGTGTGACAGACACACTCCCTTATCACTAGCTGGTGTGACAGACACATGGCTGCAGCTGCCTCTTCTTCATTTTCCCTCATTCAGACTATGGCTGCTTCCAACCTTGACACTGCAAGTGGAAGACCTGACGTGGTGATTGCAGGGGAAAGTTCATGTCAGCCCCGGCAGGCAGCCAAACACTGAGCTCATGTTAGCACTCTTCCACCCAGGCATAAGAAGAGCACACTGTAAATACACAGATTGATATCAGCATTTGGTGGGAAATGGTCCAAGAGCTGGATGTCAGTGGGGTTTGAGATGCAAAATAAAAAATAAAATAAAATTTAAAAAAAAATAGAAAAAAAATAAAATAAAAAGAGAAGATCATACAATCATACCCAGTGTTCTGGCTCCAGGTTGCTAAATTGGAGAGGGTTCAGAGAAGAACCACTGAAGTGATTAAGGAATTATAAACATACTTTGCAGAAATATTCAGGGACTCAATGTGTTTAGTTTAATCACAGTAAATGTTGAGGGATGACTTGATTACAGGCGGTTAGTACCTACTTAGGGAATGAAACTTCAATAATTACATCTTTTGTCCAGCAGAAAAAGATTTAACAACATTTGATGGCTGAAAGCAAGGCCAAGAACCCCACCCTGTTCAAAAATGCCAAGCATTGCAAACAGTTCTCTGAGCAGCTGAATTGTAAAGTAAGGTTAGATAATTTTTTTCTCCATAAAATACTACACTATCTGTGTTTATACGGCCTATCTGTTTCTCCACTCACCCTAAAGTGCCTAATTTAACTATAGTTATCAATTTTACCCAGTATAGATTATCTGTATTGGAGACATCTAATTTAATCTAATTGTTTTGCTTCTGTTTATACAGCCAGAAGAGAGAAGTAGGCACTTTTAAGCGTGTAGTTTGACTTACACCCAAGCTAATTTTCAACTGACCTCTACAATAAACCACACGAGGTGAAGGCAAGTTTAGAGGGCTTAGGTACAGGTGGAAGCATTTGAGACTCACGTGTAAAGTTACAGAGACAGACACTTTAATTCAGACAGGCATTAGCTCAGAGGAGCTTGCGGCATGTTTTAGCAAGATGATTCAACCAGCTAAAGTATTGTCAGGTTTTCTTCATCTGTTACAGGCCAGAATACTGAAACCCTACAGATGTATTCTTTAAGGAAAGCTGAAGTGTAAGGAGAAGTAAGAGACAGCATTTGTTAACCTTTTCCAATCTCACCTCACATTACTCCTCCTGTTTAGAAGTGTGATACTGACAGTATATCCTCGTGCTTCAAGAAATCGACTGCCAAAAATTATTTCTTTGAGGCCCCAACAGAGAACTTACACACTGCTCTACCAGAGATAGTGCACGCAAACACTGAGAAGCACATTCTGCTCTGTTTATATACAGTGTTATATTTATATGTTGCTATGTATGGTCAAAACAAGATAAATAACGGGAGAGCAAATATGCAATTATAAGCTAGTAGGATGTATCCATTCAGAAGTGCTCTCACAAGTTCTGCGGCCCAACCTTCTCCTTAAGGCAGTGTTAACTGTGATGTATGAGCAGGTCGCTCGGGGTACTCAGAGTTTTATTCAATCCGGTCCGGAAAACCTTTGAGAATGCAGAACATACCACTTCTGACTGTCTACCCAGCCAGGCTGTAACATCCTAACCTGGATAGAAAAATATTGTGGAAGACCATGTCTAAAGCCTGGCGAGGAGGTAAATGACACTCATGTCCTTCCCTTATCTGCAAACCCAGTCCCGTTATCATGTAAGGCAATAGGTTTGGTCAATCACAATTTATGCTTGGAAAACCGATCTTGACTGTTCCCAGTGACCAGAAGGTGATTCCTATGGCCAAAAACATGTTTCCAGAGGACTTGTTCCACTATTTTTTTCAGAGACCAAATAGAGGCTTACTGGCCTGGTTTTTGCCAGGTTGACCTTTTGGCCACATTTTGAATTGGTTGCATTATTTGCCTTTCTTCAGTTATTGCTGTTCTCCTTATGGTAATGGCTGTGCAAAGACACCAGGTGTTCATATCAGTATTTGTTGGTATCGAGGTTGCCCTGAGTCAGATACAGCACCTTGCACTATTCCTTGTTGAACATCATGAGTTTCCCACCATGACGCTTCTCAAACTTGTCCAGGTACTCACTTGTAATGTGCCACCCCTCAGGTACGTCAACTGCACCGCTCAGCTTGGTGTCATCTGCAAATATGTTGAGGTTGCACTTGATCCCACTGTCTATGTCACTAATTAGGATATTAATAATATGTGTCTAAACAGATCCCTGAGGGACACCACTTGTCACTGATCTTCATCTGACCATTGAGCTGTTGACTGCTACCCTCACACATTAGCTGGGTGACTGTCTCAAATCATCTTCTTCATATTGCTCACCCAACACTAAATCCCCTGGAAGAGAAGCTGGATTAATGACATATCAGACTCTTTTTCACGTAATCTCCTCAGGACCACACCAGAATAATTTTGCTAGATAAAAGTGGCACAGTGGAGGCCTTCGGGTTGAAATCCTTTCTAGTGCTGAACTGAGAAAATAAACTCAGTGATTGCCTCACTAGGCCCATTTAGGATATGCTGGTGAAGTATGATATGGGCTGATGTCTGCTTCTCTGAAGCATCCAGAAGTTGCATACTTCTGTTGGCATAGTAATGATAGTTGGCATAGTAATGATAGTAATGGTGATAAGACAAGTTCAGTGACAGGCTATGTTTGCTTGACATGACATACAGATATCAGCATCACACATCTTTCGGATTAGGGCTAACTGCTATCTCGCCATTTTGGAAAGAGCTCATACCTGTGCAGATTTACCTGTCCCCCGCCCAGTAAGCACAAGGCTCTCCTCAGGGTTATCTGACTTAGCTGCAAACTGCAAACATGATTTTTCCTGAAAAAGGTTGTTCTGTTTCTGCCGTTTTTTTCTTTTATTGACTTGATGGATTGGAAACTGGAAAGAAACAGCCAGCAAAATAACCCCTTACTCTCCTCCCACAGACTCTGTGTCAAGCAATTTTCAGGACACTGCACATATAGGAGACATCAGACCACATGGAGTAGGTAAAAGAGAGATATTTGCAGATTCAGAATGTCTGATTCAATATCCTGCCTTGGGTCCTCTACAGAAGCAAGGAAATACCATGCATTCCAGTTCATCATTGTTGTTGTATACAGAGATATGATAGTATGCTTCTGAATTGTCAGAAAACCCCACAGTGCAGGATTTTTTTGAAGACAGGATTCCTACGTATTGTGTGAAAAAAATAAAATAGGGAGAGGGGAGTAAACATATTTTATCTACACCTTTAAAGTGTGTACTCACAGCTTTCATACTAATGTCTATAATAAACAAGAAGAGACAAGTACTTTTGACTTTATTTGTTTCTGCTGAAGAAGCTCAGAATCTTTCAGGATTAGGCAGAAACTCTCTTAGCTTTTCAAAGTACTCAAGAGATTTTTTGATCTACGTTGTTTTAATGCTTGCTATTCAATACTTGAAAGAAGAGTTTATATTTGGCTGACTACCCCAATTGTATATTATTTTATGTAAGTAAAGGAGCCAAGGTATTGTAGAATCCATCTGTACCTTCTTCCACTCTCCTTCCTCCTCTTACATGAAAGAATGAGAAAAGTAAGAATGAATTGCCCATTCACTTCTTGACTCCTAAGGAGACTTAGCTGAGACTCTAAATGGACTGCTTTCTTCAGACATAAACCAGCAATAGTAATATGATGTGACAGCAACAAATGAATTCCAAAAAGTCCAGCACTGGCTCAAAATTGATCTTGGAATCATGTAATAGCTTTGGCAATTCTAACTAATTTTTTTCCCATTTGAGAGAAGGTGCTAGTCCTCAAAGAGAGTTACCTCCTGACCAGGCAACAAATCTCAGCCATTTTGGCTGCTTGCCCAGTCAAAAGTGTGGTATGAGTTTGTTCCAAATAAACATCACCTCCAGGCAGAAACAAAACATGGAGAATTGCCAGAAAGACTAATGCATGAGGAAGTCATTAACTTGTGAGAACAGGAAGTTGCAAATGAAGGCTACCTTGCAACCTTTATTTTGGAGGGTGTTACCAGGCTCCTCCCAACCTGGTAAATATTTGTGTAGTTATCTGGGAACCTGATCCTTCTTTCACAGGAATCAAGAAGGTGCTTACTATTGCCTTCACTGATACAAAAGTTAGACCATCAAGTATTTTAAACAAGCATTACAGTTTTTCCTTTCTCAAGGAAATGAATTTTGAAAAGCAAGTACAATTGAGTTTACAGAGATTGTCTTTCTGAAGCCCTTATGGTAAGAAACTCTGTGGTTTTCTAAGGAAACAGGACTTGTTGTCATTTGGAAAGAAGTTTTGAAAAACACACAGTAGAACCTGAAATGAACTGATGCTGAAATTTTTGGTTTTCTACTTTATATCTATCCAATTCTGTCCCCACAATAAGGCATGATGTGAGAGCATATGTTTGAGTTCTATCTATTAATAGACACAGAAACCCTCAAGAAGATGTGTCACATAGCTTGAAATGCAATTGTCCAGTTGATGTATTTTAAAATTAGAGGGGAAAAAAATAAAGATAAATAGAGATAAAGATCATTTCCCACTTACGAAGAGCTCATGTGGATCTGGCCAAGGGCATCCAGCCCAGATTCCAAGAGACTGCTGCTGTAAAACAAAATTACCCTTTTTAAAACATTTACTTTAAATACCCAATCTACATGTCCTTAAGATGAAAGAGCCACTTTAGTTAATTTTAGACAAGGCTCTCCTATTTTGGTTGTGGACTGGAAGCAGAGAGAAGTTAAATGTTTACTCTGAGAACAACAGTGGTGGGCACTGAGCCCAAATAAAGCTATCTCCCATAATTCTCTTACCAAATAAGATACAGATCCTTCTAGAAGTATGTACATCAATCTGAACTCCTGCAAAATGACTCTGCAACTCATTATCAAATAGTCTATCGATACAATCTGCTGCACTTTTGTACACTGGGGTCTTACCACTTTATTCAGCCACTATCTGGAACAGTCGGTGACAAGGTGTGCGAACAGACAATGAAGAAGGGAAAAGGAGACTGGACCTGAGAACTGAGTGAGGCCTTCAGCTTTCAAGATTGTGAAAAAAAGGGGTAAAGGCACGACGTCTGAT
Organism: Oxyruncus cristatus; assembly: GCA_013399855.1. Taxonomy (NCBI): domain Eukaryota; kingdom Metazoa; phylum Chordata; class Aves; order Passeriformes; family Cotingidae; genus Oxyruncus; species Oxyruncus cristatus. The sequence continues at coordinate 27,539 of VXAY01002200.1, forward strand.
AAACTTGTGGCTCGTAGGATGTGTGAAACGAACAAGAGAGTGTGAACATGTGTGAAAGAGGCCTGGCTCCAGCAATTACCCACAGATGATGATGGCAATAAATCAGCTTTGGAATGAATGATAAATTTGCAGGTTTGTATTGTAGACGAGACAAGTCTGTCAGAATGGGAGATGAATAAGTAATGCTGAGAAGGAAAAGAGTTGTTCTACAGATGAACAAATTCTGAAAATAAAAGGCCTTGGTTGTATCTTTTGGCCTGTTTTCTTTCTGTGAAACATGTAAAATAATACTTTCTCAAAAACAGGCTTGTTGTAATGATTCAGTAGTTGCTGCTTGTAAAAGGCATTGATCATGAACAACACTGTAAAAATGTAGGACATATTGAAACAATAAGCTACAGGCTTTCTACAGTGGAGTGACTGTATCAGCAAAGGAAGAGCTACTGCTGTCATCTACCTCGATTTTTGTTAGACCTTTGATACAGTCCCATACAACAATCTTGCCTCTCAGTTGAAGGGATAAGGATCTGATGGATGGACCATTCGAAGGATAAGAAATGGGTTGGATGGCCATGTCCAAAGAGTTAGTTTAACAGCTCAATGTCCAAGTGGAAACCAGCAACAAGTGATGCCCCTGTACTGGGAGAAATAGTATTTAATATCTTCATTAATTTTATAGATAGTGATATCAGGTGAACCCTTAGCAAGTTTGTGGATGACAGGAGGGTAAGTGGTGGAGCTGATGGGCTTCAGAAGTGGGACCATGTGAACCACAATGAAGTTCAACACGGCCAAATATACGGTCCTGCACCTGGACTGGGGCAATCTCCAATGTCAGTACAGAATGGGGAATGGATGAAAGCAAGCCAGAGGAGAAAGACTTTTAGGTACTAGAGGATGGAAAATTAGATGTGGACCAGCAATGTGTGCTTTCCATCCAGAAGGCCAACTGTATCCAGGTCTGTATCAAAAGAAGTATTGACAGAAGGTCAAGAGAGGTGGTCTTACCCTTCTACTCTGCTCTGGAGAGACCCTATCTGGAGTACTGCAGCTGTCAGTGTGGTCCCCAATACAAGAAAGACATGGACCTGCTGGAGCAGGTCCAGAAGACTCCCATGAAAATGGTCAGAGGATGGAACACCTCACCTATGACAAAAGGCTGAGAGAATTGGGGTTTTTCAGCCTGGAGAGGAGAAGGTTCCAGGGAGATCTTATTGCAGCCTTTCAGTACTTAAAAGGGTCTTATAAGACAGAGAGAGCTTTTTTTTTAACAGGACCTGTACTGTCAGGAATAGGGGGCAGTGGCTTTAGTCTGAGAGGGTAGATTTAGATTACACAAAAAGAATTTTTTTTCAATGACAGTGGTGAAATATTGACAGAGGTTGCTCAGAGGAATTGTGAGTGCCTGGTCATCAGCAGAGTTTAAGGTCAGGTTGGATGTGGCTTTGAGAAACCCAATCTCGTGAGAGATGTACCTAACCATGGCAGTGGAACTGGACATTTAAAGGATCTTTAAAGGTCCCTTCTGATCCAAACCATTCTAAGATTCTATGGCTGTATGAGATATCTACGGTCGCTCCTTCATAATAAAAAATAAACCCCAAATATTTCAATTAAAGAAAGTAAATTCAAAATGCTGGTCACTGTGTGGCAGTAGCCAAACAATATCTTAATTTTAAAAAGCAACAGCTGGGAATATGGAGGGGGTGATGTCTTTTGTTTCTCTTTTTACTGTTTTTTTTAATTATTATTTTTATTTCACATAAGCATTTATTTTATTTTTTAATTTTTTTTACTTTTCAAATCTTTTCCCTTATTCGGGCCATTACAAAAGCAAAAAAGAAGAGTCAAAGGGCAATAGTAAAACACTTAATAAAACAAACAAAAATTGTAAAGGCAAAATAAAAGTCTTGATTCACATGAAAAAAATGTCATTTTTTTTCCAAATTAACTGAAAAAAAGCCTCAACCACAAATACAATTTTTCCATGTAAACACTTCCGGGTTATTTTATTTCTGTATTGGTTTGAAGGGGCAGCTTGAATGGCAAGATAGATCTGGGACTTCATGATTTTAAATATACCAAAAGAGTACATTAAAAATTAAGCAAAAGTATTCAATTAAGGAAACAGCACCTGAGTCCAAAGGAGATCAATGTATTTTAATTGTCAATGCACTTTGTTGCCCTTTTAAACTATATCTCCATGAAGCCCATCAGAAAAGTCTATGATCACTTATCAAAGTAAGTAAAGTTTCCTAGTAGCTGGAGGATCAAAGAAAAATGGGTCTTTAGTCTATAGACTGCATCCGTGCAGTTCTTCAAAGGCAAATAGACTTCTCTGCCCAGGACCACTGAGCACTTTGAGATCCCAAAGGATCTCAAAGCGCACCAAGAAGTGTGAAAGTGGCAATTACAGAACAGTGCTCTGTTATCTGGGAAGAGATTTTTAAATTAACTAGGGACAGATTCTTCATCATCTGTGTGAACTCACAGGAAAGCTTGCTTTGATATTTCCAGAAAAGGCCACTTGTGAGTCCTAAAGAAAACAGCATCTGGCCTTAGTAAGCCTCTTAGTGCCTCTTAGTGGAAGAACCATATTTTCTCCTCTTTCCCTGGTGCAGGTTGCAACATTAGTCCCTCCCTCTGCCCAACACACAGTGTCTCTTCTTATTAGGGATTCATGTGTAGTATAATGAGAGAGAGATGTTATTTTGAAAGCTGCAGAAATAGTCTGTTCCAAGTACTGAAGCAAAAGATAAAGAGAATAAAATTCCCAAGGCAATAAAGATGCTTTCCTCTTCAGAGCTTTTGGAGTGGCAGGAAATGCCATTAAGCTGCATCTTTGGGAGAGTAACAGAACTCCCCTAAGAAAGGAAGTGAGAGAAGGCTTTAAACTGAACATCTAGTAGATATTTGACTAGATGAGCAGGTAAAAGCTGAAGATCACCTAACTACCTTCCGAAAACTTCACACTACCAAGGAACTCTACTCACTACAGGGATACAAATGCATTCAGGATAATGTCTCATAACAAGATCACATACTAAATAGGCTACAGTGCTCTCTGCATTATATCCCTTACAACTGTCCTCACTGAAAAGTTTCAGAAAGTGAATAAGTAAACACAAACAGTAGTTCTACTTACCCTTTGCAATTTTGTGTGTGTGTGTGTGTAACTCCTGCATTCTCCCAGCACTTGAGAAAGAAGTAAAATGTCCTTATCTCAGTTTGAAGGTGAGGCACAAGAAGGGAGAGTAGCTTGCTAGCATTAGAGTGTACTCATGGTATTTCTTGTGCTTGGGGACAGAATGACATTTCTTAGTTATCCTGACTTCCTTAGGTAGCACACAGTGTGCCAAGTATGGAAGGCAGCCAGTATTTCACCAGTGTCAAGCCCTGCTCCTCTAAATTGTAGGTCAGCACTCCATTTGCTAAACTACCCTTTCCCTTTTGCAAACTGTTCCTGATTCATAATGTACTGGTATTTTTAGATTAAGATCTTTCCATGAAGCACTGAAGTATATCAGGAGGTTTGTTTTCCAGGAATTCTTGAGCTTGTTTCCTACTTGTTTATCTGTCATGAGTTGATGATCTCTTTAGACACTTCCTTACACAGAGCTGGAGCCCTCCATTGTGGCAGTCCTTTCTATGGCCAGGTGTGATAAACCACACTTCCCTGCATATGTGGCATGTTAATAGACCCTGTCCCTGGTGGACAAACATAAAAATGGTGAGTCAGTTGATGAATGGATCCATGGAGTCTAGAGACAGAAACTATTACAGTAAAGAAAAAGTAGAATCTCTCCTTTCATTTAGTTCTTGACACTTTTATCCTGTGAACAGTTTCAGTCCCTAAACTATCATGTCTCACAGAGGGTGCAGTTCCCTGTTTTCTTAGTTCCTGAAAACTTGTTAACTGTTTGAGATATGTTGTTCTAGTATAGCCTGAGGAGATCAGTTTAAACCTCCTTCCAAGATTACTGCTTCTTTAGAAATTGTTTCTGGTCTAAGATTGATGGCGGGGCATTTGAGATAAAGTTCAACAAAAGATGTGAAACAAAGACACTCTTGTATCATCTCAGCTCTCTCCTCTCCCTTCATTTCCCCAAATGTAATCATGTATGAGATAATCTGAAAGATGTTCTTTCTCAGTGAAAAACTGGCTGTTCCCACTTCCATCTGATCAGATTGTGGCTGAGAGTATGTGGACCCTCATTGCTGTTTGAAATTTCTAGTTCTTCCCAGAGGACACTTCCTGCACTGTGAGCAGAATAAAAATTAATAACACCAGGCACTTGCAAGAAACACATTATTTCTTGCCACTGTGTTGGAACATAGATGTGCAGATATTCAGCAAGGGTAAAAATGTGTAATAAAACTGTGAAAATTAGCTTGAAACTTGCTTTTCTCCCTCTTGAATCTTTTTTGTCAAGAACACCTAACCAATGAAGTATGGTAAATAAAACATAGTCACAGAAAATAATCTGCCATGTTTTAAATAACAGCATAAGGAAGATAGAATCTTCATGTGCTTGAACATTTTTCTGAAAGGCAAGTATATAGTTCACTCAACTGGGGTGATAATGAGAGAAAAATACTTCTGAGAGCCTTTAAAAAGCTGAACATCAAAGTCCCACTTCTAATGTTCTACAATCTAATATGTGAACTATGTTGCTACTGGAAATTTCTACCTGTTCCCAGAGGAGACTTCCTGTGCTGTGAATGAAGATCAGCAACCTTAAGGCCAACTTGTGTGAAGTTAGTCCAGGATTTGTTTGATGCAAGGACATGAAAAAAATCTTCAGAGAGGGGGACACATTCAAGAGCTCCACAGCAACTGGTGTGACTAAACACAAGCAACACCAGCCCCATTGATATGTTGCATTCAGAGAGTTATTCAAAGCACATTTCTTCCATAATAGTTGATATTACTAGATCACTGGTGTAGTAACTATTACCTGCAATAGGTTGACATATCCCATGTAAGGGATGGGGTTTTAGTATTTATTTTCCTGTCAGATCAAGTAACAACATGTGTACAATAACAGTGCACATTTCTGTTATTTTAACCAAAATACACTTGACTTATCTCAGTTTAAAACCAAAAAAAGACATAATAGTCTCAATACATTTGTACTGAGGTCTGCCTGAATGCTTGTTTTTACAATAAAAAAACCCCCAGAATAGATTTTTTTTAAGTCACACCTTGTTTCACAAGTGGTTTTTCACTCTTCATGCTGGGTTACTTTGTGAAGAAAATTTGATTCTGCTCCCACGACACTGGGAAATTCCAGGTCTCCACGAGGGAATGTACTCAGATATATACATACTTGCAGCCTTGTCCCTTTCTTATGTGGAGTCTCTCTGTGCCCAGGACTTCTCCAATACAAAAGAAGCAGGGCTTTTTTTCTACCCTTGAAGAACTAATCACGGAAAGCAAGATGTAAAAAGAGGGAAAAGAGAAAAGGAGTAGATAAATGATCATTTCTCCTGAAAGAACAGGCTCAAATAGGAAAAAGCTAAAGCAAATGAATGCAGAAGATTAAAAAGCCAGAAAACAAATAAAAGAAATTTCAAGTTTTCAAGCTCTCACAAGATAGTTCATGCAGAGCCCTGGGGCCTTGTCCTGTGACTGAATTTCTTGGAGGTAGTTGTATTAAATTACTAAAGCTCTGATTGTATAAATTACTGTGTTGAGAGGTGAAGACAACTGTTGCTTCTGCACAAAGTCCTAATAGCAGAGCTTTAATTTCAAGATAAGGACAGAGGCTTATTTAGAAAAAAAAATATTTTCTGATATTAAACAAACCATTCAAAAAGCTATTTCATTAGATAAGATGCTGAGGGTCAGCAAAGAAACATTAACCAGAGTTCATTTCATGATGGTTTTTTTTTACACAAATACAATGAAAACATGAGAAAAAAACAAACTAGACCAGTATAACTACCACACAGATCCCACCAAAAAAAAAAAAAGGAAAAGCAAAGGCTACATTTATGGAGCCTCCCCACACACCATCTAATTGAAAAAAAAAAAAACAAAAACAAAACCAAAAAGCAAACCAAAACCAAAACATTTTAATCTTCTTGTAGCTCAGCACTTCTGACATTTCATTCCTCAGTATTAAGTGTTTACCACCATTGACTGTGTCCTCCTTCTCAGCGTCTCCTCGCTTGAGACCTCTGTAAGAGTTTGACTACAGAAATTTTTGCCTCGGGTTTCCCTCCCTACTGCTTTCTTTCCACACTGCCTTGAGTTGGGTCACTTTGCAGAGGCAACAGAGTGACATTCACGTTGGTTTCCAAAAAATGAGGGAGCAGAAAACAGCCATCCTTTCAGGGCTTTCTCATTCCCTGGGCTTTCAGAGAAAGGCGAGAGATAATGCCACCGATGGGTCTTTTCTTCTTGTTTTTTGGGTAGCATCCAGGAGTATAGAATTTCCACAGGAAAGTCAAAGTGGCCAAATCCAGTGACATTATATGCTGATTAACTCCTCTTAACTACACCTGTTGGAAGTTTTTGACTTCATAGGCACAGTATTGACTTCAGTTGTATCATGAATAAATATTGATATAGGAATACTTTTGCATGAGGTTTGAGGGAGGTGACACAGTTTTGGTTATAAATGAGGATTCTTCAAAACAATTTGAAACAGAATCCAGTAGTGTTATGCCCTGATTCATGGGTTTGATCTCTAATACTTTCTCCCCAGTCAAAATTTAGCCACTTACCTAGAACTTAGTAAATTATGTTTGCTTAAATATAAACTGTATGTAGTGTATATGTACACAAAAATTAAAAAAAAACCCATAGTGCTACAAAAAATTAACATATATATATACAGATATATTATGTACATATATACATACATACATAAATACACACAGACATGTATTTATGAAGCCACCAAGACAAAACTCAAAGGACCTATGAGGAAAATACTCTAGACTCTTAACCCAGTTCCTAATAACTTGTCTCAAGAATGGCCATAGTTGTCACTGTGGTAAGAACCAAAGTTATTTTAAGAGAGAATAAATATCCTATCAGCATCAGGCACTGAGTGATCCTGTCTGTTTAAGTTTTATTGAGCTTCAAACAGTAGAAAATTTGATTAAGCACTTCCAGTGCACATGGAGAGGAATGCTTGAACAGTAGCCAAAGAAATGAAGGAAGCACATCTTAAATTACATTGCCACATGTAAGCCTTACTCCACAGAAGTGTGCAAAAGAGTTCCTAAGTTTGCAAGAATGTCAGCTGAAGATCTGTAAGAAACCAATCGTGTAAGGGAAGTGGTGGCAGAAGACAGAAAAGTTGGCACTAAATTAAGACTTTCCAGTAAAACAAAGGGTCCCTGAAGTGTTTATTTCAAGATATTTGCATTCCTTAAAAAATTATTTTGTTGATATCACAAAGGAGTAGAAAAAGGCTTTTTAAAAAGGGGGGTGGGAGGAGTGGAAAATGGAAGAAGACATTTTGAAATTCCCCTGTACAGTGAAGACATTAGGAGTCCTACTGGAACCAAGTTAACAGCTTCCTGGTGAAGAAAGTGGAAA
>VXAY01002200.1:35752-91647 GCA_013399855.1 Oxyruncus cristatus
TTTTTTTTCTGAAGGAATGAGTAGATATTCTATCCCAGATGGTTTTCTTTTTCCCTTGGAACTAGACTTTTCAAATTTTCTACTACCGATTGATTAAAAAAACCCCAAACCACACACAGAGAAGGTCAGTGTTGAAGAGTGTGAAACTGTTCAAAAAAAAAATCACATGTTTTAAACAGTCATCACTTCTTGATGAATACCAAGTTAAATATTTAAGGGACAAAAAGAAGGCAGCAGAAGAAAAATACAGTGATTCCTTAATATATAAAGAGAGTCATTAGACTGAAATGTAGAAAAAGAACAAAAAATCCAAAACTGAGATGAATTCATACTTCTATGAATAAAATTGAATCTAAAAGTAACCACAACTCTCTTTGCTCCCATTTAGTGCATCAAGGTTGTAAGGAGAGTACAAATCCTACTTAGTAAGCCCTGTGAAGAAATTAGCATATTGTAGGGTTGAATACTGGGTGTCTTCAGGACTCTAGGATGAATTCTTACACTGTTCTGTATTTCAGATGACACAGTTGACCCTAATTTATCCGCAGAAAAACAAATTATTACCTTCTCCCTAATTTTAGTATCACTGTTCTTTAAAAGATCTTGAATTATCTTATATTCTGTTTTCCAATACATAGTAAGTTAATTTATTTTTAAACCAACTTCTGTATATTATAAGGGCCAAATCAAAACTACCTTTTGTCTTCTAGAACTAACAATTGGTTGAGGTGTGAAGACAATGTTTCTGTAAGCCTTATTTTGATAGATTATTTTAATAGTCTACTGCACAAGTCACCATGAAGGCTATTTGATTAGATATAACTATTTCTGTGATGTCTTTCAACTGCAAGCAGCCAATAACTTTGCTGTAGAATGTGATAGCAAACCAATTACTGCTTTACTATGACTTGGGATTTGTATCCAGCTTTATTCCATTCTGTGGTCCCATATTCTAGCACTATTTGTAATCCCAATTTTGAGTCCCAATTCACCCTTCCTATATATTTCATACCCACTACAGCAGTTACCATTCAACTATATTTCAGTACCCTTAATTGTTAGTTAATGTCTCTATCATGCAAATCCTATTGAAGATTTATGTTCTTAAATAAACTTCCCACTTCGGGGTATAAAGTTATATAGACCAAAAATCTGTATTCCATCAAAGGAACTTCTAGTAATAGTCTTTAGTTTTAAAAGTATTTAACACTCTTCAGAATATTTGCTCCAATTTATCATTTTCCTTGACTTTATACATTCTTTGCACCCTACTATTCCTCACAGCAAGTAAACTGTGAGGAATTTTACTCACAGTAAATTCTTTTTTTTTGCTTAGAAACCTAAGGTTTCTAAGAAACCTAAGAGGTTTCTAAGCAAAAAAAAAAAAAAAGAGATTTGGTCCATTGTTTTGGTTAAATGAAGAATAACATCTTAATTTTTAGATCATAGCACTCTTTTAGGAAGGTAGGTAACAAATTGTGCTGAAGAAACAGAGCAATCCAATTTTTGACATTTTGTCATTAAGAAAGAGACAAAAAGAGTTTTACTATATACACTGATATTTTAGAAAAAATAAATAAAAATATTCACATAATGAGTACAGATATTTAAATACATATATATTAGAGAAACAGACAATTTTATGAATCTTCATATTAATTTATAGAAAATTGCTACAAAAAATGTCAAAACCTAATAAACATTGTATTGTTTTTAGGTACTAGTATCTTTGCAGCCCAGTGACATTCAAAAAATAAAACATTTAAAAATACAACATTTAAAAATACAGCAATACATCAATTAAAATCTTTACTTATTCCACACACTGAGAAAGGGATATTTTCTGTGTTCTGTGGAATAGGGTCTAAAGCCCAGTCCAAACGAAAGAAGTGAATTATTGCAGAGCAAAAGTTTGAGGCTAAGAATTTATTGCACCATTTGCCTGCAATAACCCTATGATCCTCCACTTGACTTGTGTGAAGTGGTGGAATGAGATCTTACACCCTGTGCTCTCTACAACATAACTGTGCAGCTGTCCCACAGCTCCAGCCACACGTGCCTGGAGACAGTGCTCTGGACCACACTTCCTTCATTCCCTTGCTCACTGTGCTTTCACACATAACTTTGACAGAACACTTTCCCAGGACCAATCGGAGATTACTAATTAATTTTTTATTCTTTCCAATTCCACTTGCATGTAAATCCTTTTCCTGTGCTTCCAATATAGTCCCTGTTTTGTGAGACGTTTTGTAGTATTCCGGGACAAGATTACATTTCCAGTGCTTCATCACAAGCATTCTGACTAATCCTACCTGTCTCTATTATGAAGCACGTGGCTCTTTTGGTTACCTGCTCATGGTTTACCAGGTATTCACTGCAGGCACTTAGGGACACGGCCAACATGAAAAGTCCTCTGGAGGCCTAAGTCAGAAAAACATCTTTTTTATCCCCACTTCCAACTGACAGTTAAAATTACTGCACACTACTTTATCATCCTCCCCATTGCTACTTGTTGCCACAGCTATTATTCAGACATTGCACACTATATTTTAAGTGCTCTGACTGATTCCATCTCTTGTATGTGATGTGATACAGCTTACCTAGCAGTGAGAATGGTTGCAGGTTTCTTGCCATAATTTTTATTAGCTGTACATGATGGTGTTAATTGCATGTGGAGGAACAGATTGGCTCTATTCAAGGGCTGGGTTTGTCAGTGCTGGACTGATTTTAAGACAAGCTGCTCCTCAGAAGACCTGTTATTTGATGCTCAGACAAGGCTGAAACCAGACCTGAAAGGCTGTTTTGTAAGGAATCACTTCTGTTGGTGTTTTGTTGGTTTTGACATGCAGCTTAATTAGGTCTTTAATTTCTGAACCACAAACTTTTCTTAAATTAGTGAAAAACAAAACAAAAACAAGGCCTTATGCCACCTGGAAGAAATTAAAATAAATGTCCTTCCCCACTAATCTTATTTCAAGTCATAATAATAAATACACTCTATATTCAACAGCTTTGTTAGCCTGCAGCTAAGGGGAATCTTCCATGCAATGAAAGTATTCCAGCACCGATACTTGACAGTAAAAAATTAACAACTACTTGTAAAATCACCCATGCCTGTGATGTACCCCACCTTGCTATCAAAGGGTGGGAAATTCTGCATCTGCTTAGTGGGAGATTATATCCATCCCGGGTACTTTGCTGCTGGGTACCAAAGCATCCAGAGAGTTGAGAAAATTACTGTGAGCAGACCATGCTTTTGGAGATCAGATTTTAAGTGGTGGACATGAAAAAGGAAGGAAACACTGAGTTCTGCTAGTACCTGCTAATCTCTGCATCTCAGAGACACTGGTCCAGCTCTTTCCCTGGCAGTGAGGAGAACAGAACAGCCCTACTAGTTCAGACTCCTCTCTGCTGCTGACCCGAAATAGGCCATACAGGTTAAGATTCTCTCTCCTACACTGATCAGTACTTGCCATTTAAAAAGACAAATATCAGGAGCTTTCTGGCAGTTTTGAGCTTTATCATCAGGACGAGGAGTTGTAGCAGGAAAGAGGTTCCCAGCAACTGTGAAGCCAGCTTGTTCCCTATGTCTTTATGTCTTCATGAAGATAAACTGTGAGTTTCTTGGATGACCTGGAGTGTGGTGGGTGCTATTGATACACATTATTCTCTACTTTTGCATTTCAAATCTATAGTATCACCCCTATTTACTTGTGCTGCCTCTCTTCCCTCACTGCTATGTCACCAGACTCGCTCAAGTTTCTTCTTTGTAACCCTAATCCTAGTACAAGGGCCTTTCTGGTTCAGGGTGCTCCTGTGACCTTTCTTTTCCTGAGGAAATCAATAGGGACAGGCATTTACACACAAAGGTATGAACACCACATAGTGTGAATTACTTGGTTTACGTTTTTACAGTTTTAACAACTATGAGCAGTTACCTCTGTATGGTTAAAGCCAATATGAAATACGTTAAAACATTGAAATGCAAGTAACTGATCATCAAAACATAAATCTTCTATGAAAATGCAGACAGTTTGCCAGTCGAGGAGCTTGACTGCTTTATAATTTAAGTGTCAGCTACCCATTAATACCTTTACCTCCCACCTCATGCTCATTAATTCCTTTTGTGTAACAATTCATGACCCTCACCATTTCCTCACAGTTTAATGACTTCAGAGAAAACCTTTCATCCCATTGTTAACCCCCTTCTTTAGCTATTGCTTTTTGCAGAGAGAACACGGTCTGCTAGAGCAGTGGTGCTCATGTCCCCCCACATGCTCTGAGGAAGGATTCCCTTAGACATAATTGTAGCTGTCTACTTTCCCCCTATGGACAAATCAGTCCCAAGCCAACCAAAGTACAAAGATGCACAGTTGGGCATCCAATTGTGCTCTGAAGTCATTAGCAAGACAAAACATTCTGTGGAATTTAGGCTTTCAGAATCTCCTCTGCAAGGAGGATTTCTAAAAAAAACCTGGCAGTTCCAACTGGGAGAGGAATTCCTTCTGCTAAATAGAAGATAAGGAAAGATTAGTTTAGTGACAACAAACTTGGAGTTAATTCTCTTCAAGTGGGAATGTGCTCCTTTCAGTGACTTCTCCTTCAGAGGGCTGAACCAAATTTTATGTGTGTGTTTGTGTGTGTATAAATCCCTTTTCAAATATTGGCAGTTCTTATTAATTAATGTTTTCTTTAACTGGAAACATCTTTTTAACAAGAGATACCCGTTTCCCACAATATTTTGAATTAGCAGTACTACTACCAGCACTATTAGTAATTTTATGTCAATATTATAGACTCAGAGCAAAATATTGAAGTCCCTACACTTGATATATCAAAGAGGACACTGAATGCTCTGTGTGGCAAAGAATTTGGTCTTTTCCCTCAGTTTCCAGTTTACAGGGAAACCTACTTATGGAAAGTCAAAGTTCCTGTCACAAGGCTGGAAGCAACATGTACTGATCAAACAACTCCTCCCAAAGAAATGGAGAAAATTCTATACGTCCACCAGACTTTAACTAGCCAGTAAGAGTAAAAACTTGACACATGGTTTATAAATAGGTCAATGTATTCAAAATCAAAATTTGCCCTTGGTTCTCATTTGTCCTTGCTGCATAATTCCATTCCTAAATGACTATTACCAATGGGAAGCGGTATCTGTACCCATGAATCTTGTTAGTTACCAGTGCTCATGAATCATTTCATCACTCAGCTATACTGATGGAAATAACTCCAAAAAGACCATGTGTATTCAAAGTTGTTAAAGGGAAATGTTGACATAAATACCAAGAGTAAAAGTATATTCAAAGTTGCTTTTCCCTTGGGTTGGGGAGGAGGAGGGAGGGGGTTAAACCATCAAAAATCCATGTCTAGCACTTTAAACAACAAAAAGAAATGAATGTTTAATGAAATCATGTTGTGAAAAGGATAAAAGTGTAAATATACCTAAGGTAACATTTGCAACACAAATTGTGCTGCAGTTGATGGGGAAGTCATTATTTTGCCTGCCTTGAGCGAGATTTTTTCCTAGTAAGAGTCACAGTGGGAGTGTTGAGCATGCTTTAAAATGTGAACCTTATATAAGATCTAAATGAAGAGTCACACATTTTGCAGAGGAAGAAAACAAACAAACAAAACCAAACACCACCAACCGCTCACCCTCCTTACTCTAGGTTACAAGAATCTGAATAAAGAAGTGGAAGCTGAGACAGTTTAAAATCTGGCTCAAGCTGCCTTGTCAGAGGGCTCTCAAAAAGAAAGCCTGTACTGGTTCAGGGTTTAACTTTGGGCTTTCCATTTTCTGGGAAAAATGGCATCCTCACAACTACATACCTTTTTTCCAAGATGAAATCCTGAATTGTTCCTAGATTTGGGGGACAGCTGAGGTAACATTCTTAGCATTGGATTAAATCAGAGTTCATATTTTGTAGGTTATACTCTTTATTTGAAATGATTTTTTCTGGGTTTATTGGAACGAACCAGTCATAGCTGTACCTAGGCTGGCTGCATTACATTGGCTCATGTTTAAAAACTGGAAGCAAACTTACTTCATTCTATGGCAAAAACTGTGGAAAAGAGGATTATTGCTTTTATTTTTTTTATTATTATTATTAATAATATCTTGAAATATCACTTCACTAAGAAAAGAATTATAGAATACAACCCTGGTCCTTTGATAAGTTAAAACTGTGCATCTGTTTGGCTGGACTCTAAATTGGTTTCATCCACCCAGTTCATTTGGGAGAATTGATTTTAGCTACTGTATGAAAACATAATTGCTCCTGTTTCCTACAAAAATGGTGTTTATTTTGGCATGACCCTGATGGGGGTCCCACACCAGGTAGGGGAGATGCTCCTCTGAGCCTCCACTCCTGTTGCAGCATTGGGTGTTTCAGCATTCCTTGAAGTAGTGAACCTTCACAGGTGTTATTTCAACATTGTTTTATAGTTTGAACTACTACCAGTTTAATTTTATTTTTTCTGTCCGCTTTCCAGCATCAGACTACTAACCACAGTGGATCTGCAACTGCTTCATGAGCAACAAAAGCATCCTTGCAATAGGATGCAGGGCTCCAGAAGGCCCTTAAAGATAACCATAGGTCATTAAGTTGGTCCAAGTAAAACAGTGTTGCTTATGGTTCAGAGCTCTTAGAGCTCTTAGGTCCTTGCACCACGAATATACAATTGAGTGTGAATAAAAGACTTAAAATAATTTAGATTCTGCCTACCAGTGTAGCTTATGTAGCTCCTTCTGGTTTACAGCTGGGCAATTAAGTTGATTTTGCTTATGCATTGGTGCATGTTTCTTAGTGTGGAGAAGGTCTGGCACACTGTTAAGTTCCTGAGGTGGAATCATTGTGTAATATACTTAATGTTGCTCATTCATTATGTTAATAACAATGTGTGATACATACACACACACACACACACACACACAAAAGAGAGAAAAAAAGGAAAAAAAAAGGCATAAAAGGACAATTTGAAAAAAATCAGCAGAGGGGTGGATATGAGGGCTTTTCAGTGCTAGGCTGCTTTCTGTAGATAGTTATCTCACATGGCAGCCCTGTGTTTTAAGAAGCAGAAAAGTTTTCAGTTTGTGATTACATACATATGGTAGTAGAAGAGGCCCTTGGGGCTGTTGCAGAGACCTCACAGGAAGCTCAGAGCTTCAATCCAAGGCGTGGGGGAGGAGGAGGACGCATGGAACTCAAGATTCTGAGATGGGAAACAATTATCATTCAGCTGGCAAAAGGCTAAAGATGTCCCAGAGCAACATTCCAGGGATACCCCGTAGCAAGACTTACCAGTGAAGAGAGGAAAAGGGAAAAGGAAACACTTTGTTTCACCCAGGCTGAATTTCACATCCTATTACATTAGAGTAGAAAACTCTGTTTTCAGTGAATGGCTTGTATAGTCTGGGTAAAGAAATAAGCATCATACAGGCTGTGATTTATAGACATCCATTTCTAAACAGGTTTTGGGTCTGGCCTGCTGCTTTGCAAAGAAAATGAAGAGCTAATAGTTAAGCCTCAATAATTTAGACCAAAATATAGGAAAATAGTATCAAAATATTATTTGTACAGTGAATTAAATGACAAAAATTCCATATAAAAACAAATTAACAAAGTTTTGAGAAATTAACATTCTTCATTTTTTTACAAGGAAAAATGTTTGTCAGGATCTAAAATATTTGTTGGTGCAATTGGAGAATTGAAGAACCTATTCTTTTCACAGCTCATATATATATATGTAAAAACAGGCCTAGCAATTGTGTGTGTCTTGTGGAAGAAACTGAAATTTTTAGATGTATATGGCTCATGTAATATGAAGAGAGCCAAACCACCACTTAGATTTTCTGGGACAGCCACAATTTTTCTCAACTGTCAACGTTTTTTTATGCATCATTCCATTTTTTGAACAGATAATTATGTCTCTCAGTGTTCCTAGAGACTGCTTAAAAAAAGATTGCATGTAACATTATTATCCATTGTTCAACTATGATAATCTTGGGGTTTTAAGGGTAAAATAATTCATCTCCTTCTGAGGAAATCTAATGCCAGGAGCTCTACAACAGTTACTGTTAGAGTGAGATTACTGCTCACTTACAGGTCTTTTTCTTTCTGCCTCAACTGATAGAAAGAAGACTTCTACTATTCTCCATTTAATTTCAGAGGCAGATGCTGTAGACAGGACAAGACTGTCATCAATTCGAATCAAGCAATAACCTGTTGTTTCATTTCTGACAAAAATTTCTACCTCAGCAACATAAAAGTGAAATAGGTACAATAATCTGTAACTTCCCACATCCCTTCACCCTTTAGGAGTTTTTTTGGAAAAACATTAATTGAACCAGAGTGCTTTTGTTTCTCAATGCCCCACCTCATATTTGTCTTCCCTCAGTAATAAAAATACCCAACGCTATTTAAAGTGGCCTTCAGGAGACATTTCAATCTTCTGCAGTAGGCTAAGATTCACAGCACAAACCTAGAAGATTACTAAGCTGAAACATCAATGAACTTAACAAAAAAACTAGAGAAGAGTGCTTCAAGAGGCTCATGGTCTTTAGGTTTCATGTCTCTGCAGATCACCATTTGCAGTGTTGTAGGCAAATCTTGGATAATAATTGTTCCAAAACTGTATTACATTTTTCAGTCATGGAAAAACATGTGGTGAATATGTTTGTCTTTTACTCCAGTGATGTCAGTCCTATATTAGCAGGATGTGAACTCAGTCCCTTGAGCCCACTTGCATCCAGGCAATCAGCAGCATGTTTCAGCAATCTTCAGGATGTTCTGATGCAACAGGCCACTTTATTCAGAAGCTGGGTTAACTCATGGGAAGGAGTGTTCTGACTGTTCCTTCTGGACTCAATACGAAAACATTGCTTATACTTTCTCCTCTACCTATTGTGTAATGCCGTTGTTCCATTTTTATCTCACATTTTTTCCTACCATCTTATTGACAGAGAGACATTTGCTCCACTGCAATTAACTTTAACATTGGGAGCTACTGTGGTCTTGCTCTCTTGTCTTCAGCATAGAGGGAGCAGGTCATTGGGGCATTTAATGCTGTCTTTCTAAAAACATTCAACTCTATTTTTCCAAAATATAAAATGTATTTATTCTTTCCCTGAGGATGTAAGTGCTTAAACCCAAGCATGGGGTGATACAACAGGGAAAGAGTTCTTTATGAGTCAAAGTTTGTGAATCTTTTCTCTGGAAAATGGAATATTACTGAAGAATAACCATGACTATTTAAACTTAAAATTCCCAGCACTCCACATCACACAAGCTCAAGGGTCATGTTCTCTCAAGTTTGTCAATCCTCTCAGAAATTCCCACTGTTCACTGGCATTTATTCAGAATGCCTGTTAACTGGTAATGTGGTAAATATCTCAGGAAGTACAAGTGAGGACACAGAGCAAATATAGACACCATAAGAATGCCGTTTAGCAGCCTTTCCACGTACTTCATGTTTCACTTAAAGAATAAAAAATCACTAATGATAAACTAAATTGCATATTTGCCATGCAGGTTTCCTATCCCAGATCCATATGTGCATTATGGCAGACTCAACTAAGCAGCATTTTTCTTTCGAGTCCTAATGTGTTAATAAATGTTGACCTTTGGGGAGATGCCCCAAATGGTTAAGTTTCGTTAAACGTTCACCAGAATAAAACCTCTGATCCTTAGAAGAGAAACTGTATGATTAGTGGAAAAGTATCTTTGCTGCCTTGAGTTCCAGTTTGAATCTCTCTAAGTAGAGAAATTATTCCCAGGACTTGGTAGAAATACCAATCCAAGATACCTAATATCTCTACCCGCTGCACTTGTTTGGCCCTGTCTTGAAGCATCTATACATCAGTTGAGTGGGTTACATTTACAACTCATGCAGACCCTTGACTGCTTTTTCTTTTTACCTCTGGAGGAGACATAAAAGGTATCAGACATCTCTTAGGGGCTGGTAGAAGGAAACAGCAGTGAGAGAAGACAAAGCAATGTTCTCCTACATGGATTCACACACCAATATTCTGTTATTTTGGGATGTACTCTCTGTGCTGAGTGTTCTTACAGCTGGCAGTGCAAGGCCTTTTTGCATGAGAACACTTCATGAACTGCAGAAAGGAAATGGTAATAGCAAATCAGAGAGAATACAAATTTAGTATATTTTCCGTGAATACCATTTACATAAGAAAGGGCTGAGGGATACTCACAGTAGTTTGACTTATTCCTGTGAGTACTGAAAACATACAATTGCTCTTTGTGCATTTCTTTCCCAATCAGGTTAAGACCTTTACACAAGAAAACATATTACCATTTAAAATCTTGGAGTTGAGTTCTGTTGGAATTTGGGGTTGTAAGGTCTTGTTTGTTTGTTTCCTTGAGGGGGTTGGGGTTTTTTTGTGCATTAGTTTTTTCTTTCCTTAAGAAACAGCATTAAACAACTAGGAGGAAGCATTTTGTCATCAAGAACTGCTAAGCAGAACACCCTCAAAAATAATTTTGAAGTACAACCAGTAGAAAGTGAAATTAAGACTTTTCATCTCCAACCCTGGAAATGTGGCTTAATAATTGCAGGAAAAGCTAATGTTAGAAGCTAAAATGTAGGCATAGCATTCAGAATATCTGCTTTTGCCCAAGCTTTTGTGTGTCCTGATAGCAAAAGCAGAAATGTGTTGACTTTGAGATATTCATCAACACTTCTTTTGAAATTCTAGGTACTCAGAATACCTAGAAAGTTAGCTTTATGCATGCTTTATCTCAGTATTTCTCCACTGACTGACAACAACACTTTCCTACTTTTTAAAGATATTGATCAAACTTGGTGTAATATGATTTAACATATCTCACTTTGCTACTAAGGCAGTTAGATTATGGCATGTAAAAAACTTCCTATTTCTCCCTTAATATCACATCTAAAAAAAATAAATGTATCTATATAATATATATATATGCATTCAGATAGACATTGAGTTTTTAAAGGGAACATTATGAAGAAAAGAGATCAACAGCAAGCAAGAGAACAGCATTGGAAAAAATCTCTGTACCAAGAATTTCTGCTTTGTTAGTGACATTCAGAAAAATACACATATTGAAGTGAGGGAAAGATTTCTAGCAGAACAATGGATAATATTCCCCTTTAACATTTTAGAAATACATTCACATTTCTATGTTCATTATGCAGTTACTCTGGATTGCTCAGTTACTTCACCACTTAGATATCAATGATGGCAAGATGTCTGCTTTTTACATGAACAGATCTATTTTCAAACTAATCCATATTGTGATAGAATACAAAACAATATGCAAGTTAATTATGTTCACAAAGTTCTATTTTATAATGTATCAAGACAGTTTGATCTAAAGTTAATTACTCTTGAATTTAAATTCCCAGCTGTGATTAGTGTATTGATTTATAAATAAATCCACGAAAGATGCAGAGATTTAAGAGTTTGCTATGTTTGGCCTTCAAAGTCAGTCATTTTTGCCACTAATTTATGTGACATCTTACTTATCAGTCATGTCCTTCTAACTATTCATCTAATAAAATTGCGGTTATTTATTATAAACTATCTTATACGTATTAAATGTTGCAAGCTTGTAGGAAAGTTAAACCAACCAGTCGATCAAAATACCAACACAATGAAAAAAAGAACTTGAATTCTGGGCTCCAGAATGCACAATAGAACCTTAAACTTGATTTTAAAATAATAAATCATTGCAGGATTATGGTTTCAGGCACCTGAGTAAATCACCTGTTCATTCTACATGCTAAGCACGTATCAGCTCCCAATGGCATGAAGGAAACTTGTTAAAGGCTAAACATTATTTTAAAATGAGGATTCTTTTTCATGTGCCTTAAATAAAGGTTAGGGAATTAGCTG
This sequence comes from Oxyruncus cristatus, assembly GCA_013399855.1. Lineage (NCBI taxonomy): Eukaryota > Metazoa > Chordata > Aves > Passeriformes > Cotingidae > Oxyruncus > Oxyruncus cristatus. The sequence continues at coordinate 47,637 of VXAY01002200.1, forward strand.
AAAGGATCCAATATTTCTTTCAGTAGTTAACATGTGCTGTAAAAATAGTTATTAAATTCAAGCTTTGTATATTTTATTTAACAATAGGATCTTTAGAGTTAGTTGATCTATTATCTTCCACTTAGTTCAAATTAAGCAAGAATAAAAACTTTTATAAAAAAATAAATATTGAAAATCTCATTTAAAATGTTTCATGTCTCTCACCACCCACACTTCACAGCTTCGCACACAGAAATACAGCCTAAGTACAACATGTGAAGGAATGGAAATGGAGTGCTCTGTTTTTCTTACCCAAGCTGCATGGCACAGTGAATGTGAGACCATTTTGTGTCCTGGAAAAAAGTATTAAAAATATGAGCAAAACCAACAATACTCACCTTTGTGAAAAAAAAAGTAGGAAAGCAAGGAAGAGACTAACCGGCACAAATGTGGCAATCTATCTTTTCTAAACTTAAATGAGCAACCGTCTTAAAAGCATCCAGGAAATAAATTTCAGCCTTTCAGTGGAAAGCTGAAGTAGATAGTCAAGCAGTGAGAGAATATCTGCAGCAATTTTATTCCTAAAGTTTACTTGCTTGTTAGTTGCATTAGAAAAGAGGAGTGAAATGTATAGTCAAGACTTTCCATTTCCCCTTCCAGTCTTCTCTCTGCCTCCCTCACAATTTCACCCCCTTTCCTAAAAATAACCACAAACTGCCTGGGACACAGCACAGAGATTTTAAGAACCTCCTCTGGCTGAAGTATGTGTGTTTAGTTCTACTGGTTTTAGCCAAGGGACACTAGGACTAACTTGGTTATCAAACAGAAAATGGAAGTAAATGTGAGACAACCTTGCCTGAGCAGGGATTTGTGGTAGATGATGTCAAGAGATCCCTTCCCACCTCAGGGACATGGTGGTTCTGTAATTGTAGTAATCCTGATACCCTCTGGTAAGGGGAACCACTTACGTACCATGGACACTACATGGAGCAGGACACTCCTCTGCGAGAAAATTGATCAGGTAAGAATGGTCTTACCTTGTACCAGATGGCTGAGCTTCTTCCTGTCCATCTTTGTTAGGATTTACAGAGATTTTACCTAAACCTCCTAAAATCCGCGGGGATGGAGGAGAAAGTTCTTTGAATTGCCCTCTGGAAGCATCTCCCTCTTTCCACTTGGTTATAGGAGGACAAAGGCTTTGACTTTAGGCACTCTGAGGCACAATCAAGTTAATGGCCTGATTCAGAGCCTGAAACAACCTGGTAAATATACCCCAAATGAGCAATGGGCAAGCTTTTCTCATCCAGTTGCACAAACAATTTTGTTTGCACAAGTTCATTAGATCCTAGTAAAAAAACCTAACCTACCACTGTAAAGCACCTCATCCTGTGAAGCCCAACCTACATAAAGCCAAGCTTGTGACTCTCTAATGAGAAACTTTCTCCCAGAGTACCCTGAGTGTCAAGAGCTCTGAAAACACAGAGTGAATATGACAAAATTACAGGTCAGCTAATCAGTTAGGGAAGATCCTGGTAATTGTCCTGACCTGGAAAATATTATCCCCCATATCTCTTTAGAAATTCTTCGGTCTTGGGTGTTTAAGCAGCTGCTGTGACAGCAGTAGTTGAGATAAAAGGTAGCAAGGATTTTTTACTAGACAGTAAACTGGGCTGAGCATCAGGAGATGGTATTGTCTCTGGAATGTTTTTTTTGTTTGGGACTATGAGAAGTATATATATTTTACCTTGTTTTTCACCTTTGAAGTGGAGAAGACAATACCATTTGTATGTTAGTGGGAGAGGGAGAAAGGTGTAACAAAGCTGGACACCTCAGAAATTAAGAACAGTGACAAGAATATGTGATCTCTGTCAAATTAAAATACTTGATTTTTCAAAAGACAGTGTATTGCCTTCCAGGGGATTTACAAAAGATTTGGTGAGTCAATCAATGGTAAAGGAAAATCTAACTAAATTGAAAACAAAAATGACATTACAAGTTTTTCTTAAGGAAGAGCAAAGGTCCAGGGTTTCTTCTTTAACATGGCTATCAATATGAGATGCAGAGCATTCAACAATATGTCATGAGAGGATGGTAATTCACTGTGGACCAGTTAATCCTTCCCTATCTATTTATGCTCTTACTTAGATGTGCATGCTTAAGCATGACATGAATTGTTTTGATTTCACACTGTCTTTTCAAACAAAGTAGATTCCTCACCATTGGTTTCTCAGTGGGGATTGTAATTGGCCATGTTTTTTTCGGAGGAGCTGGACTTTTTGGGCATGGAAACAATTTTGGAAAAAATAGGTCACTTACTGAGGGCTAATACAAATTTAGGAATCTGACCTCTGTTATTTTTAACCTTCTGACATTAGCCTGGATAAAGGCAGTGCTTGCATTGGGATAGGACTGGTCTGTTGGCTGTAGCAGAGGCAAGATCTCAGGCCTGGAGCAAAATACTTTGGTAATTCAAGAATACTAGGAAATTAAATTTTTGAGGAGCATCTAAAGAGGAGACAAGAAAAAGCAAAAAATGTTGGAGAGCAAGGATTAGATAAATTTAGAGAAAATATATCTTCTGTGTGGGTACAGTGCATCTCTGCAGGTATAACATGAGTTTTGATGAAGTATGTTGATTATAGCTGGAAAAAATCTGCTAGTTTCAGACCGTGAAATGTTAAATGAGCTTTTCCATTGGTTCTAGTTGTGATTCTTAATGTCCCCAGCAATGTGACACAGTGAAGCTTCAGACACTATTAGAAGCTGTGCGGTGACAAACGATGATTTGTAGAAGTGCTTGCATTTCAGTTCTTGAAGACACTGAGGCCACACATATTTTGATGCCAGTGAAGATAGGGAACAGTAAAAGAGCAGCAAAGTCTGGGGAAGGAAGAAAAGAGAAGAAACACAGAAAATGCATATTTAAAAGGTTCTGTTCTCAGGAAGATTTTCAAACACTCTCACATTATACAGAAACCTATATACCTATCTCCTTTTAATTTTAAATCAGTTGTCCATTGAGAGAGAACAGAAAGAAAAGACTTATTAGGGGCAGTGTTGGTAGGATGTCTGAAGTGAAAAGGTGAGGTAAGAAAGGGAGGAGGTTTGAGGGTGGAGCGAGAAGAGAAGGAGTAGAAAGAATGAAAAATCCTCTCTAGTTCTAGTTGACAAGATAAAAAGGATGTGTGGGGAAAGGAAAGGTGAGGAAAATGTCATAAATTCATTTTGAGAGGCTTCTGGAAAGTGAAGGTAAGTCCTGGTTAGAAATGAAAGAGGTCTGGGAAATTTTGCCAGGTGCCAAAAGACAGAGGTGTTAGAGTAGGGGGAGAAAGGTTGGCAGCTGTTGTGATAAGCACTTTTTCGCTTCTGAGTCATGTCACAAGTGACTATGAAACTCAGGAGAAGGCATAAGAGAAAACATGTACAGGAAAATAGCCCACACTTTGAGACCCAAAATATCATATCTATCCATTGCAGTAACACCCTGATTTCCAGCGATGGGAATCACTTTGAGAACTCCCCTCTGAGTCCTCAGAATCATTAAGAATTAGCAGATTACTTCCCTCTGTAATTACTTTAATCATATTTGCTCTGTGGTTATCTGTTGTTAAGAGAGCTCTTTGATCTTCTTAACTGCCTCCCATGCAATTAAACAGTGGTGTAAAACACAAGGATAATGCTAACGATACACTACTTGCATAGAGGAAAACATAAGAGCAAACGGTAACTCTCTCTGAAGTTTTGACTCAAAATGTTGTGGCCATATTTCATCACGTTTATTTTGTTGCTTACTGAACATCAGGCATAATTACTTGTTACACTGATAATTGCTTTGCTTTCAGCCAAGAGTTTCAATTATACCCTGCTAATATTACCGTGTTTGTTCTAAACTGTGTCAGATTCCTGGGGATTTATGGGTTGACCCCAGTTGCCTTGTTTAAAATTTGGTGTTTTGCAGTAATGAGACTTTGAGGAATTGCACTCCTTGTGGCCAAAAATATCATCCAAGAATCTCAGTCCTACTGATATTTAATGTCTTCTTTTGGGCCACATAGTCCAGCTGTATCTCCTATGTTTCACAATTTTGGGTGGCCATCTTCCCAGGAATCTATGGACGTAGCAGTTCCTGACTTCTTTTTCAGAAGCTGTCATCTTGACACTCTCATCTGGAATTAAGCTAACCAAGCTACCAAATTCATGGATATGAGGCCATGCACTGGATGACAGGCTCCATTCTGTCTCCACTTCCTGGCTTGATTTCTGTCTTATTAAACTTTAGCATCCCAATGTAGGTACCATAAGCTAAGAATTTCTTTCATCCTACACTCCCTATAGATTCAAATCATGTTGAATAGAGAGGGAACCTGTAGTTAATATGGTTCTGACTTTAGTGTCTCTGATACATGTTTCAAATTCCTGGCATGCAGCTGGTTTCTCAGATGTTTGCTCATCTGGAATGTTTTCTCTGCCAGTAAAACACATAATTAGAACCCAAATCAACCTAGTTTTGATTTTATGGGTAATTAGAGTGCTAGCTTTATAATAAAAAAAATTCCTGAGTGAAAAACATGCTCTGTAGCTACTTTCCAAGCAATGCACAAATAGTCAGCAAAAGAGTATAATTTGATTTTTCAAAGGTGAATAAGTTTAATTGTCTACCAGCCACCATGTTTTTCTGCAGGAGAGACAAGCAAGACTTTTCTGTGCAAGGTAAAGGCAGACAGCAGCAAGAAAAATACAGAATTGTTTATAATGGACAAGAATGTGGAGAGCAGTATTTTACCTGAAATGAATAAAGTAAGATAGCCAAGAATGCACACTACTGAGTTTTACATTGGAGTCTTAAAATCTGATGTTTTTGTTATAGTATGCACTATAGATGAGACTTTGGAAAGGATCAAAAATATACTATTTTCTTGCCTGGATTAGATCAAGGAGCAGGAGGAAAAAGTGATATTGCATTACTATTTAAGCAATATTTCTAAACAATGGCTTTTGTTCTACTTTTAGTCCATTCTTTCCTCCATAATTTAAACAACGCTCTTTCCTTCAGTTAAAAGCTTTCTGATCAATGAACTTTGATTGCTTATATGTTGGAGATGGGCCTCACAATCTATCAGAACGTAGAAGAGGACACAAAATGAAGGAGATCATTCACTGGGACACTGCGACTCTCATGGCTTTGTTGTCATTTCGTCAGTGTTGAACCTACATCCTGTTGTGTAGCCTAGGCCAGATTCTGCCAGTATAACTCACATCAACACCTAATTTCAAAGAGGAGCTCTAATCCAATGGGGTTGGTTTTAAGTGCAAGATATGACACTGTATGGCCCTGGCAGAACTCAGCTGAGGTTATTAATTGTCTCAATGCTTCCCTGGTGGTTTCTACTGTATCAGCTATCTAACAATCTGCTGCTATGACAGGGGAGATTTTCAGGGCTTCCACCTGGTATTACACTGTTTTTAAGCAACTTCTCTTCAACACAAGGCTAAACTGAATTACTGTAAACAAGAGGTCAGCTGAACAGAACCTCATTGTTTGCAAAGCAATCAAGTCACTGGATTTTCTATTAACATATTTCCTCCAAATGCCATACAATGAAATAAATTAAATGGGATGTTTTTGCTAAGCTGATGTTTTTGTTAAAATATGGGGATACTCCTCCTTTCCAAAGTCCTTTGCAGATCACCATACAGGTGTTGTTCTAATTGACCTGGATCACTTTAGCCAGCATGTAAAACAAGGTTTCTGAGAACAAAATCGAAAGATAGCTGAAAGCAGGCAGTGCAAAAAGCTTTACGCTTATAAATTTAGTCAGCATGATGGATTCTGTTCTATAGATTATTTCAGCTGATTATTTCAGCTCCAGGCTGCAGTAAACATTAAGGTGGGTATTTTCCCTACCTTGGCCTATTCTTCGGTGGATAACATAGCATAATTAATTTTAGTATAATTAATTTTGGCAGTAAGAGGTTTCAAAATGAATTTAAGCCTTCAGTTAATCCTAATAGGTGCTGCTGAATCCATTTATCACCATCCTTTGTGACTGGCAGCCAACACAAAACCCAGAAGTAAATGCAAAACTGGCTGCATGCCCACAGAGCTGGCAGGCTCTGAGACACTGAATGAATGAATGAGAACATGAAGCAAGCAAGAGAACTTTGATTTTATATGCAAGAGCCCACTGGAGCTCCAACAAAACTCTGTTCTGTTCAAATGTCCCTGCTAACACAACACAATAAGCTGACAAGAGACAGTAAATCCACTTGACTAAAAATAAAACTGAAATCCAACACGATATGCTTGGAACTGCAAGATGAGCATTTTTCCGGCCTAAGAAAAACTCTGCAATTATCCCAGGGACAGGATGGAGGCAGAGGGCAGGAAACCTGGGATGGTTGGATTATTCATTGCAGACTGTTCTGTTTACATTGCATTTGGTTTATGTTGCACTTCTTACTTGATAACTACATGAAAAATTAATTTGAATGGAAGTAGCCTTTACATGGAAAAAAATCAGTAATGGTTGAGCCTTCCTTGGATTCACAGGTAGCATGCTGAGAGAAGAGGAAGGAATCCTTTTATTTTCTTTTATTTTCAGAAAGTAAATATTCTTAATTTTTTATCACAGCACTGAGGTGTATCAAACAGGAATAAAATTCTACAGCCAGATACTGCACATATAAACATTAAAAGAGAGATACAAAGTCTAAGGGCTACAGATGATGGATAGAGAATGCAGATGATTTGCGAGATCACACTCAAAAAATATTTAGCAGAGCTTAGAACCAGATGCACATACACCAGATAGAGATGAACCGTGACCAGGGGTTGCAGTGGATAACCAGTAAATCGAGGTCCACAGCTTCAGACTTTCAAATACATCTACATATTGTTGTGTTAAATATCTCGGCATCAGTCACAAATGTAATTGCTGCCTAATCCCAGTCTCGGGATGATTCTGTTCAGACCTTGTAAAACATAAGAGCAGCCTGAGGTAGGGGTAGCTGATGCTTATTTACATCACTTTACCTATTACCAGAATGAGTAAATGCCCTTGAAATTTCCAGTTGTTCTGCTCATACAATCTCAGTCACAAAGAAAACATTCACGAGAACCTATTGAAGATCAAAATAACTGGTATTTTCATTGTCCTACTAATGGGAGGAAGGAGGACATAGAACCAATAAATGAATGACCAACTGAAAACTTATGTTACTTGTTGGGATTCAGGAAATATGACAGAAGTAAGTGCTGGTTTCTGAGGTGGATTCTCTGTGTTGACACTCATCATTCAAACCTAGAACTGTCATGATTTGTTTTTAATTAATGTTAATGATGCATAACCCATCTCCCTATCTCAAGAAGAGGGAAGCATCTCACTTGGATTTTACTTTCTGCTCCACTTCACTTCCTGGCAATATAAATGCTGAACCTTCTAAAAATAACCTGATAATTAAAACACATTAACATTTACTGACTCACCATCTGGATTTGACCTACTTCTGGATTAAAACTTTGGTGGCAGTGGAGAAGGTAACCAGGACATACTCTTGCAAACAACTACCCGCATTATAGAAGAGAAGCACTTAATCTGAGATCTACCATGAGACAACACATTGGGTTGCTGAGTCAGTTCTCAGCAGGTGGAAATGACCGGATCATCAAAATTCCTTCAAACTGAGTACCACATAAGAGAGAGTATTATGATTTGAAGTAAAATAGTGTTCTTAGACTGTGCAAAAGTTTCAATTCCACATGTGAAAACACTTCCTATAATAGTGGAAAATTTCTGTTGTGACTTTCTGCTGGCTCCAGTGTGGTAACTCTTCTACCCTGGAAATAATGAAACAGTTCCCGCATCCCAGTAAAGCCTTTCTTATAAAGTATAGCACAGGCAAGCCTCTAACAAAAAACTTTTGCAACAATGAATATTTGGTTTCAGTTTCTTAGATTTCCTGATGTCCTGAAAGCCATTGAGCATACTACTTTTGGTCATGTTTCCATGCCCTGGAGAGCTTAGCAATTAAGCCCGAAGCAACACATACACTTTTTCTGATCACAGAGAGATGATTAAACCAGAATTCTGTGTGTTTCCTTCTCTAATTTTGTTGCACAAGAAACAGGGGAAGGACTCGATGCCATTATCCCCTGGAACAGTGGTGAAGACCACGGTGCAGCAAGTTGTCCCCTTGCAGTCCATGGAGGACCTCACAGGGCCCGAGTACCCCCCGGCCTCCGGTCCTGGCCCAGCAGGGAGGAGCAGGGACAGTCCTGAGGTCGACGTGCAGCAGAGAGAGAGAGAGAGAGATTTCCAGCTACGGCCGATCGAAGTTGTTGCCCTGGAAATAATAGAAGAAAACTTTCAAGTGCTGCAAATTTGATTTAGAGGAACTGTAAACCCTGAAAGTAAAGAAAAGACTTTTCTCCTCCTGGACTGATACGGGGGGCGGGGAGAGATAATTTTTTAAGTACGTAACCTTTTCTTCATAATTTTACCTAGTTAGAACTGTTGTATATATTATTCTTTAGTTTTTATCCTGCTAGTAATAAATTTAATATTATTCCCCCACGTCAGGTCTCTTTTGTCTGTATAAAACTTCTCTCATCTCATAGCAATTGTGTAAAAGTTTTTTAAAAAAATTAGCCCAGAGTAAACCCACGACACGATGGATTTAGGTAGGGCACAGAGAGAGGCAAACAAAATATAGATATCCATATTCTAGTTGCTGTTTCTTTTACTCCATCATGGTAGAGCTATAACTTCAAGACTAAACTGAGCAGCTCTCAGTCATGCATCACGTGGACTTATTTGGAAGACACAAAGTTATCTGTTAAATTTTACAACCTGACACTGAACTAAGAGTTCGAATGATAACCTACTGATTAGGGATTGACAGAATTCATGTGTAAGAGATGGAGCTTGACTTCCAGAGTGCAAGACCAGGGCCACAGAAATCAACAGGACTCTCTTCTTAATACAAACAACAGGTTATGGACCAGACACTGAAGCTGAGTGATCCAGAAAGAGCTCAGTTCTTCTTTAGCCACTAACATCATTGCCTTGATTCCAAAACAAGGATCAGTGTATTGTATTTGGGTGTTGACACTTCCCATCTTGTTTTCATAGGCTTCCCACCTGTATGGGTCACCCACAGCTTCTAGGATCAATATCTCTTTGAACAAAGTTTAAGGACCTCAAGTGGACTGCTCAGTACCCTCGAGGTGTTTTGGTAACTTTTCAACCACCGGTTTGTAATGTAGCACCCATTAGCTAAAAGATGGAGAGGACACTATTGTCTTTTTTTTTTTTTTTAACTGTATGAAATTTCTTTTTGACCACAACTGAAAAAAGGAAAAAAGGTACACTCAGCAAGCCTCAGATGCCTTTTATATACAGAAATCCTGATGTTGTAAAAGTCTGGGATCTGGAAAGCAGCCACGAACATACCAGGGGCTGGAGTCAAAAGGGTTTTCATCAGTGTGTCTGATCCCTTACTTTTGACCACATATGACATAAAATGACAGGAGTCTTTCTTGGGAAGGGCTCTGTTCTTTCTTCATCCTTGCGGGGCAGGGAAAACTCAAGATGTGTGGTGAAGTGTAGGATGAACCCTCTGTCAAGCTTGTCACTTCACAGAGCAGCTAGTAATGTACAAGCCACAGACAGTTTACTTCTATTTGGGAGTAGCTGAGTAAATTAAAGGGGAAGAATGTCCAGGACTGAAGTGAAAATGCTCACTCAGAGACACAGTCACTGTGCCAGGTGTTTGGCTGGCTGTGCCAGAGGTCCTTGGGGAATGGGGTCCTCGGGGAGGCCACGTCCTACAGCAGCTCTCCAGAGTGTGCAGTGAGACAGAACCCACAGCAGCCCCTTCACAGTATCTGGGCCACCAAGCTGGTTCCTTTTGAAAGCTTCCAGACACTAGGATGATTTTTCTGGATCCTTCTGGGCTTCTGGACTGACAGACCAAGCTGTCCTTGGGAAGGGCTGTATTTTCCTATCCCTGAAGGCCACAGCTGATCCTTCGGTGTCTGGAGCTGCTGATTCCTCACAGGGATGTTGAAGTCCCTCTGCTTCCCTTGGCTGATCCTCCCCAACCCTGGCCTGAAAATAGTATGCAGAGCTGAAAGGCAGCAGGGCCTAGTGCTCACTCTGGCAAAACTGTGAATACGGAGAGGTCACTCAGTTCTCTGCATCTTCACTACCCTGTAGATACAGATGACCCACTTTCACAGTGGTCTTGCACATTAGCTTCAGGCAAAGACATCAGATGGTGTGAGGTGCTATTCTGTAATGACTGTGTGAGAGCTAAAGATGGATTCAGTGTAGCAAACTTCAACACTGACCTGCAGGTCATGAATATTTGGGTACCAAAGTGATGTAGTGAAGAGATGTAGCTCCCTTGTCACCGTCCTCCTACATGCTGAGTAGGACCAAAGATTTATTTTTATTTGCTTTATTCTAGGCTTGTTTGTTTGTTTTTGTTTTTGTTTTTTTTGTAACCATAATTGTCGATGTACAAAAGATGAATTTTCAAGTTATTTATGTTCTGATCTGTGAGGCTATCTTTCTGCCAAGAGCATGTGCCAGCTACCCAATTTATTTTGTCCACATTTAGGTATTGATTTTGCTCTCTCTCCACAGCATGGGTCTGTGTGACATTGAGTGACATGCAAGCACACTCTCCCAAATATATCCCTTATCCCTTAGAAATCTAGACCTAAGGGAAGAGAAGCATCTAAGATCACTGACAACCAAAATAGTGTTATGGCACTTTTTGCTGAGTGTGTGAATCACTGGTGACCAACCTTACTTTCCAAGCTGAAGCAAATTTTCCCATTGCTGCAGCAACTTCAATCTCTGCTTTCTCCATTTGTAGCTACCACCACTCCTTGCACTACCCCCTTCACAGAATACAAAATATTCTGAGTTGAAGGGACCCACAAGGATCATCAAGTTCAACTTTTAAGTGAATGGATCAAACCCAAACCCTTGGTATTATTAGCACCATGCTAAAACCAACCAAGCTAATCTCAGGGTCTGGTGTATACAGTCCACAGAATCAGTAACTAGGATAGAAACATCCTGGAGTGAGTACCTGATGTTTATGAGACAATGCTTAGGTTTGTAAGAGGAGCTGAAACAAGATGATCCTTATTTTCCTCGGTGACATTTGTTGCTTCAGAGAAATGTCATGTTTCAAATGTGTGCTAACAACCTAGGAGGGACTGGAAAGGAACTTTGTTCTTTCACTGCTTGCTCCATAGTGGCAGTCATATTGCATTTGCATTCAAATACCTCTTGAGAGTCTAATTAGTCAGTCTTTGTCACAGCAGCTCGGTGTTAGAGGACTGACTGGGTTAGAGTTAGAAAGGAACTATCTCCCAAAACAGAGGAACCACTGGGATTTGGCCACTGGTTTTCTGGCCTTCCTTTGCAACATGACTTGCTTTCAAGAGCTGTTCGGTAGAGATGTTGCCATAGGTTATAGTCTATTTCCCTGCCCTCTATGAATCCAGAAACTTCAATCTCTGCTGAATCCAGACAGTCAGCTGGAAAAGTCTCACAGTACTTACGAGTGGGATATTGCCTGCCCTTGACTTTTACAGGCCATTGGAACTTGATGTGATGCTGACATTCAGGTCTGATTTTCTCTGCAGTTTATGAGCAGTTTGTTCCATGATTTTTGGATCACACATATCTCTAGTGTCAACACAACAAAATGGGTGCGATAAAATGTAAAACCAGCAGTGCTCTGTCAAGACCAGCCTGGTTACTGCATAATAGAAATTAGTCCTCAACAAAGACTTTTGCTTTTGTAATGTCCAGAGGACCTTGTGGCTAAGATAAAGCCTAATTTGTCCAATGGTTTTCATGCCCAGAAAGAATAAAGACATGCCCTATCTACACATCAGCAACTGGACCTCTGGAAACCTTTTCTTAGAAAGAAAAATTAAAATGGATAATCATCTTTTTGTCACAAGATTTTTCCCCTTCCTCTTTTTTTTCGGGACATTCGGCAGCACTTTGCAGCTAGTAAATCTGTTTGGCAGGTAATCTGCCACCCATAGACCAGATGCTGCTTTGGCAAGGTTAGCTTTCCTGTTGCCATGGCAAAGCTCAGGCAGGCAAATGACACGGATGCAGTGGCATGTTGCCAAGGTAATCTGATGGCACAGGCCTTTGTTAATTGAAAGAGGGAAACAGGTTGGTGCAGCCTGCTTTTCCCTGCCAGTCAAGGCTGGACTTTGAGCAGGGCGAAGGACTAATTAACTGCCTTCACCAGCTGTTGGCTCTAGCATGCCAAATCTGACAAGTGGCCAGGGCCATGCATCCTTAACCCTTGCTGTCTATGGAGGAGAGGGAGCAGTTAATGAAGCTGTTGGAACACTTGTAAATTGTGCTTTTCTTTGAAAGACTGCTAGTGAAAAGAAAATGTAGAGGAGAGTGGTTGTGTTCCTCCTGAAGAACTGTGAACTTCATGTTTAGTTGGTAAAGACTCGTGCTTCGAACTCGTGAAACTATCAGGACACAGCAGCACACAAGTCATGGATATACTCTCCAGGTGCCTTGCAGAATAAAAATGTGATGTGCTCTAAAAGTTTCGAGACTGACTAGTGATATGTTAAAGGGATCTGATTTTGCTTGGAGGGAATGCTGACTTGGAGAGAAACATCTCCAGTGCTGGCTTCGTTTGTCTATAGACATCTCTATTCCCCACTGTGGTAGGAGAAGCAGAGCAGTTTGTACTGGAGATACTGTCAAAGGAAGCCTTTCTGAAAGTGACTGGGAATAACTCATAAGTCCTGGGGTTTCAACAGAGGTTGCACCTTGTGTCTTCATCTCGTGCTCCATGACATGGCCAGGACTTTGAATAAGCAAAGATATATATTGTATAGTATGCAGTGTATAAATAAATAAAACTCAGGGACCCCACAGACTTCACCTACATCCTTCTCAGGCAGTTCTGAATTTAATATCCCACTTACAGCACCCAACACACTCACGTTCAAATGGAAGAGAACAAGTGAGCAGAGAAAAGGGAATCTTCAGCAGCTTTTGTCCTCTGCAAATTACCTTATTCTCCTCTGCAGTCTACAGCGTTACTTGCAGGATCAGAGACAAGTTAATACTGCAGCAATGCCCTCACTTATTCTGCTGTGGCCAGGAATATAGATACTAGTGCCAAATAGGTGACTGGCAGCAAAGAAACACCACTCAAATATTTTTTGCTTCCAAGAACTGTTTTTACACTCCTTGTCAGTCTTACCAAGTGTTCTTCCTGTGTAAATTTCATCTTTTGTTTTAAACTCTTAATTGCACACATACACAAAGAAATGTTTACCTGCTTTAAGTCGTTTGGAGGCAAAGCACCAAAATGTTTATGCAGTCACTGTCTATTTCTTAGTACCCTTTAAACATAAGTGTTTGAGATGCCAGCTACAGACCCAGAGACTCATAAACACTCTCAGGGCACTCATGTGTGAACATTTGCAAACTGAGCTCAAAAAGGTTAAATCTGACTTTTAAAATTACAGGTGAAACTCGCAACTTTGTCCTATGTAATAAAGATAAGTACAAAACTCCTTGCTGTGATGCTGACCATAAAAAGAGTTTCTATGATGGCTCTCCTGGTACCTGCTGTTTATGGTTACTCTGTTGTCATTTCACTGGCTACTGCTAGACATCACTACTGTTCCTTAACACCCTGTTTCATCTTGCCATCACTCATCCCAACAGGACCTGCAACATTCCAGTCCTTTTACAGAAACTTGATGGCATACACGGTCCTGCAGTCTCCTCAAAGAGACTCCTTCAGGATCCCTCCTCTTCTGTCGTCTGTAGTCTCTATCCAATGGGGGCTCCAATAACTGTCCATTTCCAGTGTCCTGGATGTAAGCTTTTTCCCTATTCATTTTCAGGTGAATTAGTTTAATTTACTAATAGAAGAAAAGTCACCCAAACTCTTCCTTAAATGACAAGAAAATGATTCCTGGCCCATCAAGTTCATTTCTTTAGCTAAACAAAGGGAAGGGGTTTTTGTCTGGGCATCTGACTTTCCTGTCTTGCTACTCAGCAACAAGGATCAACGAGTTTCAGCCATGAGTCTTACAGCTGTAATGATAAAATCTCTAAACTAATGACGTCTTTACACAGGGGTTAGTTTTGCCAACGCATGTCTACACAGAGAGAGAGACCAAGACTAACAGCTATAGTATTCTGTTGTTTGAAATAAGTCTGTTGCTTAAAAGGCTCTGGGAAGTGTAATTTTTACTTTTATAGGCATGTCCTGGATGTGTTTGACTTTTCAAATCCTCTCTTCAGAGATCCAAAGGGGTCTGTTTATAAAATCTGCATCTCAGACTCCTTCCTATATGAAGTTCAGAGAACAATTTTTACTCCTATGTATAAATTTGTCCTTGGTGTTTTCTCCTTGGAAGAATTTCCTTCTAATTCAAACACTTCCTTTCACAGACAAAAAGGGTGTCTCAGGCAGACTGTTTCCTATGCAGACACACACCCCCACATACTTACCTGTGTGTGTGTGTGTGTGTGCATGCTCTGGGTGCTGCGAGAGCCTTTGTACAAAGTCTGAAACATTAGTTGTACAAGCAGCAGAGGGAAATCAGTACTTCTTTTGATCATTTCTCCTGCCAAGTAACTGCCTCTGTCCCTTCATACCTCAGGCTGCCTTCAACAGTTGTCAAGTCTCACAGAGGCTGAGCTGAGTCCTACCTTCTGTTCCCACCACAGGTAGAAACTCATGCACTTGCACAGCAGTATAACCACCTCTCTTGTGCTTATTAGTAAGTTGGAGGTTTAACATGGAAACAAACTGGTCAGGGACTGAGCTAAGGTTGGGAAGTACGTCATACCATGCTACCCTATTTTCAAGGACCTCCTAGCCACTGGCGAAACCTTGTGTTTGGCATCTACTACAACTGACCTGAAACTTGCCAAATATGTGCCTCAGTGTGTGTTTTTAACACAGCCGTTCTGTACCTGCTTAGTGGTTTTGGGCGATGCCATGAGCTCACTGATGGAAACTACCTGCAAAGAAAATACTGAATTTCATTGTACCTATTTAAGCCTTTTACATGTTACAGTAAGAAATACAAACTTTTTACCAGCTTTGTGTGTGAGCAGAATATTTTGTTCCAGTTTTATGTGATAATATTAAAAAATATGACAGTTCAAAGAGTTTTCACTATCATCGTGATATTAGAATAACGACCTTCCCCTAGTGCAGGGAAGAAGTCCTTATTTCCATTTCTACTCTTTGCTAGAATGGGGTCCTTAAACCTCCTGGCTACCTGAGGATGAGTCACTGGAAGAAAAAAGTGAAAAAAAAAATGCAGTCCCCAAAAACTCATAAGGACTTGCAAGAATATAAATCACACGTGAAAAATCACAGCATAGGGAATAATTGTGACATGTTTTGGGTACAAACCACAGGGTAGATGGGTCTACATCATCAAGGAAGGTCAGCAAAATGGTTAGAGGGGTGGAACACCTCTCCTATGAGGAAAGGCTGAGAGAATTGGGATTGCTCAGCCTGGAGAAGAGAAGGTTTTGGGGTGACCTCATTGTGGCCTTCCAATATCTAAAGGAAGCCAACAAGAAAGTTGGAGAGAGACTATTTACAAAAGCATGTAGTAACTGGCCAAGGGGGAATGGCTTCAAACTGAAAGAGAGTGGGTTTAGATTAGATATTAGGAAGAAATTCTTCCCTGTGAGGGTGATGAGGCATTGACACAGGTTGCCCAGAGAAGTTGTGGATGTCCCATCCTTGGAAGTGTTCAAGGTCAGGTTGGATGAGACTTTGAGAAACCTAATTGAGTGGGAGGTGTCCTTGCCCATGGCAGGGGCGTTGGAACTGTTAAGATCCCTTTCAACCCAAGTCATTCCATGATTCTATGGTGATCAAGCACCCTATATCAGGAGTAAATGTAAGAGCCAGGGTTCTTGTGCTAGAAAAAAAAATAATTTACCAGAGAGCTGCAGGATACACAGAAGTCAATGTGTAACATCATGTTAAGGTGACTCACAACCTGAGCTCTTATTGCTCACATGGAAGAAATTATTAGACCATTTCCAGCTCCTTTGGGGCTATTATAACACAGAAGAATTTCATACACTAGATATGGCACTTAAGGGCACGGGTTTATTGGGTTTTTATGTGCAGCAAAAATCAAGGAGCGAATTAGGATTTTCACTGTCTTTGTTGTATGCATGCCCCAAGATAGAATAATTTCACTGCAGTTGCTAAATTCTTGGATTAGTGCTCCCAGTTACATAATGATTAGAAACCAAATTCAAGGCTTCATCAACATCTTTCACGCTCCTACTTGTTGCGTATGCAAGGGTTTCCTTTCCCACCAACATATTTTCATGTGGAATACATCCTGCGCTTATCAGGGTTATAAGGCACATGTAATCTTTGCTCACCACAATTTGGCCCACAGAAGCAATCACTGTTGCTGAGAAGGTCATGCATGCACTGCAGACATTAGGAGCCTGCCAGAGGCCTGCACAGTGTTTGTGAGTAGTTAATTAAAATCATGTATTTAGACACATTAGCACTTCCCTCTGCCTGTTAGTGTGAGTGTGGTATCTGCAGAAGGGAAAGTGTTTATCTAATAGCAGCAATGGCTTCATGTATCTAGATTTTATCATAGTTTCTTCATTTTTCCTTTCAGTCTTTTACTGAAAACTTTCAGACTTCTAATCCTTGCAAGCCTGAATCATGGCATATGTTTTATTCAGACAAAACAAAACCTTCTTAAGTAAGCTGGCTATTCCTGGTCGATATGACATTTTGTGCATGTGCACAACTAAGAGCAGATAAACCACTTTAGCAGAAGTGGAAAAATCTCGTCATGGTCATAATACTGAAGCATTTCTTCATCTTCCTATAATTTAATATGAATATGAACAATTCAAAGATAAAAAGACCATTTAAAAAAAAAACCCACAAACTTTTTTACTCTCATGAGTGGCTACCACCCATGAGATTGCTTGGTATCTCAACAGTTCTGTTTGCATTTGGCTCATGATGTGTGTCAGTGGACAAACTGGAGGGGGTGACAAACTCTTGCTGATGGTACATAAGAATCAGAAATTAATGACGGAGGAATGTTCTAAAGAGCAGCTGTCTGTGATATAACATTTTCTTGGATTTCAGATCTGAACATGATCCCTTTGAAATGTAATTGGACACAGGAGATTCCATTGAAAATTGTTGTGATGACAAATCATTAATCAGTTTTGCTCTGAATCAGGTGTGTTGGTCATAATACAGAAATCAGAGGAGCATTTCCCGGTTTTGGGCTCCAGTATCAACATTTTGCATGGCCCTGGGCTTCAGAGTTGTGTTGAAACTCATTATTGCAGAAAGGGAGCATTTATAGAAATTGCTTTGAAATGGACATTTTTTTTGTGAACACAATTTTAATAAATCAGGGTAAGTAAAACAGGTAACATTGAACAAAAAAGGTTCTGATAGTCACTGCATTTTAGCTATTATTGGCATATCTTTTTTCTTTCTTTTGAAATTCTCTGTAAACCAAAGTATAACTGACGTGATGCTGTACAACAGTCAGGTAACACCAAGTGAAAACATTCTTGGAATTGATCTGTGAGAAGTACTGCTTATTCTCCAGTTGAACACAGTTTTGGGTTATACTACTGTGGTTTCTTTGCTTTACAAAGTAGCTGGTTTCAAACCTGCTTAGAACAGGAAAACCTATCACATTTAGGGGTTAGTTGTTTCCTCCACTCAGTATGGTTAAAAGATAAATTTACAGAAGCTGCAAGGCTAAAAAAAAAGCTAGTTGTTTCACATAAAAGGCCATTTAACATTTATTAATGCTTAACATTTTTTGCTAGCTGCAATGTGGGAATAAGAAAAAAATAATCTCATAGTACAGTATAAAGAATAACTCACTAGACCAGAATACATCATAGAATCATAGAATGGCCTGTGTTGGAAAAGGGATCTTAAAGGTCATCTGGTTCATCCATACTCAGGATTAACTAATTCATTGACAAATTTAGACTCGATGACGTAGTTCAGCAAAAATCAAAACAAAATACCCCTGCTAGAGGCTGCTATAGGGGGCTGGGAAGTCAGGGGAAAGAATTGGCAGAAACTTTATTGATGGAGTAGGTTGAAAATGCATCAGAACTTCCATCCCCTGCTACAACCAAGTTCAGTGCTCGACGATGCTGACAATTGAACTGTTACTGTGAAAAAATGTCTTTTTAATTCCCAACCCAAACCTCAACACTTCATTGTCATTCATAGAAGAAAACTCAAACAAATTATTGTTTACAAGTAAAAATTTTCTTCTTCCCCTTGAGAAATCTTGCTAATTTTAGAATGAAGAAAAGATCTTTTGTGAGACCAGTTGCTTGGATGATGACAGGGGAAGCTTCTAGGATTCACTGGGGGGGAAAGGTATCTTTTAAGGAAAAATATTACATTGGAAAAAGGGTGAGAGGAGGGGAGTAGGTGTGCCAAAGTTTCTGATAGTTTGCTAGAAGTCTTCAATAGCAAACTACACATGAAATTTTACCATCACCAAGTGACATTATACTGTTTTACTTCAGTATATAACTGACCAAAGAATAAGCAAATAATATCACTGCATGGCATGTTGAGGAGCTAAGCTGTTTTGGTTTCATTTACGATTAAAATGAACGTGATCTGGGAGAGCAATTTTTATCACTGCTGCTGGTATCTGTCTGTTGGGGAACTAGATGCACCCAGCAAGGACCAAATACAAGTCTATTTTTGTGCGGCATTAAATTATTGATAAAAGACTTTAGAATGTTTTTGCAATGAAGTCCTTATTTGGAATTTAGGGTGGAGGAGAAGCAAAGATTTGGTTGGCTGAGTATGTAATTCTAATACTTCATCAGTTCAAGTCATTTGTAATACTTATATTGCACTTTCACTTTCCAGTCAATAGTAAGGAACATATCCACTGCTTAAGGCAAGATGATCTTATGGAGACAGGCAGCCTTAGCACAAACCTGCTGTTCTGCCAGGGTATGCTCTTTGCTTATTTTAACTCTGAGAGATGAAAATCCACTTTCTGTGCAACTGAGTTAGTCAGTAATCCTTGTCCATGGAAACAAAAAATAGCTGGACCCAAGGAAAATCTAAGAAAGCAATGGTGCTGAAATAGGTAGTGATTTATCTTCTTCTGAGATTAGGGTTTTGGTTTCCTTCTCTGACCATCAGCACTTCAAAAAACAGACATCCTACTGCTTCTGAAAGCAACAAAGGACTGTACACAAATCCTTCTCAATTTCCTCCCCGCTCCCTCCCACAAAAATAACTTAAAAAATCTCTGTCTCACAAGTTTTTCACAGAGGGACTGAGCAGAGGGGAAAAAGGAAAAAAAAGAAAAAAGAAATGACCTCCTTTTCCTCCTCTCTGCACTCACAGAACCCCTGTCCCTATCCCAGTTTTACTACTTATCCTCAGAAAGTGCACTGCACCCCGCATTCACTTCCTCTGCTGACCATGACAGTTTACCCCACTCTTTTACACCTCCTTCCACAGAAGGACCTATCCCTGAATAGCATCAGTCCTTATCACATTGCGAGCAATTCCAGAAGGTTTTGATTTCTGCATAGGCAACATTCAACTAGATAAATATCTGTGGCAGCAAAAAGACATCCTGACATCATCTAATTCTGCCCTCAGATCCCAACAATTAAGCAGGATTGGTTGATTCTTACAACTTTGTTTTCACACTGTACAAATCCTTGTAACTTTTGCTAAGTTACACATGCACGTACTGATGACTGTGTCAGCACTGTACGTGGCAATAATTTCACTCTTGCTCAGTCAAATTGATTAGGTGAGTGGTACTGAAAATATTTAAAAGCATCAATGTACATAGAACTCGAAGGAGGATGTCTCCAGTTGTTGCATACACAGACCTCCTGTGCAGATCTTTCTTACTTGGGCTTTTGTATCATACCCCTTGTGTTGGTAAACACCCTCCCCAGTCATCATAAGAAGAAACACCCATTTTGCTCAGGATTTCCCTCCCTACCAGGGAGGAGGATCCCTGGACATTTTTACCCTCATTTTTCTAAAGGGAGCTCTCAGAGCTCATGGCTGAGTCTCTTAGGGTCTTTGAGGGTTCACTGTGGAGATCTGCATTGCAAATTAACATTGCAAATGAACATTGCAAGGAACTGTGTACGTTGATCCTGGTGTGGACAAGTTGTGTGGAACGAATGAGAGAGGCGAGGTGCAGCTCTGGAAACAAAAATTATTTCAGTTTCTCTAAAATCCATTAATATCTTACAAGGTTTGGATGACCACGTGCGTGAAAGCTAACTGGAAGCTAGTAAAAGATTGTATGTGTGTCGGACAAAGCAGGTTCTTGCTCTAGCAGGTCCAGAACTACATAAATTGCACCCTGTCACACTCAGGAGCTTTCTCCACTCATGTAATAGATGTGTATCTCAAAAACTCATTAGACTGTAGACATAAAGATGGAAAAACTTTAATGATTTTCCTGACAGCTTTTTGGTGACTATTTGAGAGTTTGGGTATATGTCTTTTGTTGGAAGTATTGATCATTTTGATATTTTTCATTAGTTACTGGGTGATTTCAGAACAGTACAAGTCAGAATAAACTCTGTCTGTAATGGGTATATGCAATTCAGTGTAGATGGATTCCTTTGTGAAGTTTTGTCTAAAGCAGAAAACAATTTTCCACTTCTTTTCAGGTCACTTTCTACAGAAAGGAAACCAAACCTCTGACTTCATGAGAAAAGAAAGGAAAAACAGTATCAGTTGAGACAAATTTGACCTCCTTGGCTCCTGAAGAACTAATTAATCTCGTACCAGTACTCTTACATGGCAGTGCAATTGACAGCTACTTTTCAAAAAGGCAATTACTAATCTTCCAGATTATTAGATTAAAAAATACTTATTTCAATTAGGCTCCTAGGTCTTTACATATAGGAACAGAAATAATTAGTGATCTTTTGAAAATAACTCAGTCTCTATAGAGCTTTAGAGTCCTGTTTTGTAGGACTTTCCTCTAGCTTTCAGGAACACCTGCAGCTTTTCTGAATTATTTTATCACCTCAGAACATGAGACTGAGATCCCAGAAAATCTTTAGACTGAAAAGGAAAAAACTCTTCCCTCCTTACCCTTGGCTACAAAGTCCTCTCCTTTGCCAGCTTGTGACTTCTCTGAGGCAGAGATGTCCTCACCACCCTATTTCCCCATGACAGAGCTCATCTGTTGCTCATCTGCTCTTTTTATGGGAGAAAATGTTATAAAACCACACAGGGCTATTGACTTACCACAAAGAGGCAGAACCGTGTGTGTACGTACAGAGAAATACCATTGCACACTTCCCCCTGTGTGCGGAAATGAAAGGTTTGCTTGTGGTGAGTAGCTGATGCTGCCCTGGTTGTGTGACAGCTGCTCATACCCAGAAAACAGGAAAATTCCCTCAGCTTTTCTCACACAGGCGCATCATCTAAGAAAGGAAAGGATCTTCTGCCTCCCTATAATTTGAACTGTATCTCGGGGGTTTTTTCCACTCATCTTCTCACAAATTCAAACTCAGAGGGTGACGAGTGTTTTTAGAAATGAAAGTCTTGATATAATTGAAAATTTCTGAACTCAGCACTGTGGTAGTAAATAAGTTGACAAAGCAAAAGGCTTAATGTAGCACAAACACCAGTAATGGAGGGCGGGCTTTTAAATAAAATGTTATCAATGGAAATATCTCTCTCATCTCAAACCTTGGATTGAAAATGCTCTAGACTGATGTAAGTTCACACATAAGATGAGAGATGTAAGTTCACCTCGGGTCTGGCCAGCTATTCTTAGCTTGCAGCCCCAGAGGTCTCGTGAAGGGTTTGTCAACTAGACTGTGATAGGCATCTTCTGGGGAGGCTTAAATTTATTACACAGAGGCTTGCACCTCCCTAACTCAGGGAGTTACAAAATGAAAACACTTTGAAAGCACTGATTTAGACTGTTATGGCAAAGCCCAACAGAGGCTCAGACACTGTGGTTATGTTCTATTATCCTCAAGAAAACCCTTTCTGTCAGAAGGACTGAATTGGAGCCAATAAATGATCATCCACAGCCAAGGGAAAAAAAAAGGCAGAAGAAAAGTTCTGTTGATTAGTTGGCAGCTTTATTCGGGCTGAGTACCTTTGTGTGAGCATTGCTTTGGCCAAGGAGTAGGTCTCAATCCTTGTTACACAACTCAGTGAGATGTAATTCCCTTAATACAAAGCCAAGAAAACCCCAAAACCACCAATGAATCAGAAGAGTATCTGACTGAGAACAGTGATCTCTGCAATCTGCAATTTATACTAAAAGTCCAATTGTAGCTAATGTTTACAAGATGCATGTTAATAAAATATTACCCACAAACCCTCCACTTCATTTTGTACCTCCTGTAATCCTAACTGCTAGATGAGAGAGGAAATGTTTGCAGTAGTTAACACATAGACTTGAGGGCCAGTAGTCCTGGGTTATTTTCCAGGCCCTGGCACTGATTTGCTGTTGTCCAATCCTTGCTTATATTAACACCAGTTAAAGAGTGCTTAAGGCTACAGGGAATTAAGCACAGTTTAGCTGGATGGAGTGAGACATTACTAATGTAGTGCTCTCTGCCTGCTACCAATACTGCTCTTTTGCAGTAAATCATAGAAGCAGTAACCTTTAAAACCAAAACTTTTGTAGTTGACTCACCAAAAGGCACATACATTTGAACAAGAGCTTCTGAGTGTGAGTCTTAGCCTGTGTGACACGTCTCTACCCTTTCTCATCTGCTGAGTCCCTTTCTATTTGAACTGGTAAAGCTCACTTCTGTAAAAAGCACACAGCCAACAAATATAGGGATATTATGAACAAGATTTTTGAAAAACTAGTGTCACTTACTTCATATTCACACATACCATAAAAAATACAGGCCATATTCTTTATTAATGTATCAAGGTATTAGCTGAAATTTTCATCCCATGAGAATTCTATTGCACTGAAACAAAATGGCAATTTAAAAATTAAATTCAAAAGTAGTTGAGTATATTTATCTATATTGACAAGACCAAATGATACCAGACACTTAGAAGGATCAAGCTGGGATTTTATTTAGAAATTTTTTTGCAACGATTTAGATGCATGTGACCAGAGTACTCAAATTGGAGAGCTAATACAAAACTGTAAAGACTAAAGCTAAGAAGAAAGGAACAATTAGTTGGTCTAATATATTTAGTTAGTGACCTTGTTGCAAAAATGTTGACTGTTTCAATGAAATTTGCTAGTGACACAAATCTGGAATTGCCTCAACTACATTGTGAAAGATGAGAGTATCTGAACATTTGGACACCAGATATAAGTAGAATTTTACTCTGACCTGTCTGCCTTTCAGTTGAATATGACACAGAAATACAGATGTCTGTGCATCGATCGGTTTCAAAGGACTCTGAGACAACACTGGGATTTGCCCAAGTAAAAGGTAAATCAAAACTGGTTTAGGTGAGATGCTGCAGGTATAGTGCATATAGTTAAAGTGTTCAGTCACCATCACCTCTGCTCTTTCAAGTTGGAAACAGGTGAAGGATGCTACTAAGACAGGGAGAATTGCTCTATTCCTCCACAAATTTCCCGGATAGACTCATGTGCAGTGAAAACATATGTATGCACTGAATTTAATGTTTTGCCGCTCTTTAGACTTGCTGAACACATACACATCACATATTTAATATCTGAGCAGTAAGTCTGACATCCCCACAGATAAAATATTCAGGGGTAACACTTCTAGAAAGTGCTGTACAAAGCAAAACTAAACTCAGAGCGTCCTGCAGACAGACAATACTTTTTGACCAAGCCTGATTAGAGTTAATACAGTGGATTTAAGTGAGACAGAAATCCTGGACACATGTATCAATCCAGAGAATTTTTTTAATAGAAATATTGGACATGTTCATGGAAACCAATAATGAGGGGAAGAGAGAGTTTCACTTATAAGAGGAGCCTGGAAGTGTTGGCTTGCTTAGTATGTCAAAATTAATGCTGAGAAGGGATGTCGTTTCTGCCTCTTAATGCAGCAGGGTATATTTCATGAAGAGAATTGATTATTAAAGCTATAGGAACATGTCAGCATGAGCCTGAATGAGTGAAAACTGACCATGCATGACTCAAGGCTGGAAACATTGCAAGTTTCTAATTGCCAGAGGAGGGAGTTTCCTGGAACAATGGGAATAGTGGGACTGAAAAAAGGATTTATTGTTCTCATGGTGGCGCTTGATCTGTTTGAGAGCAAGACTGCATGCCAAAGGATGGTTGTGACAGCCACATCAATACAATCAGGATCCTGAAGTCACATAGACTGAAAGGTAAGCAGGGATTTGGGTGTGGTAGGGCTCACATCCAAACCATGAAGAAGTAATATCACACAGAGTGGTTTAGACACAGTTTTGAGGGTTTCAGGCACTTCCACAGTGGAATTCTTTTCTTCTTTTACTCAGAACCACAGCATCTCATCCACACAGCTTTTCAAGCTTGTGAAGTAAATCAGTCAAAGAGGTATGTCAACTCCAATAAAAAACAGGCTGAGCTCAAGTGGTCAGTCTGTAGAGGTTTGACTGATTTGCATTAAGAATCTGACAGTGCAATGAAAGCTCTTTTTTTTTTTTNCAGTGCAAATAAAGCTTTTTTTTTTTTTTTTTTTTTTTTTAAGGTTTTTTGTTTTTTCTTCAAGAAAATTTAAAACCAGAGTTGTATGATTTCCACCTTTTCATCTTGTGGACTGGTAGAGATACCAGTTTAGCAAAAAACTGAAAGTAGACCTTATATGGAGATCAAACATAAAAAACCCTGAAGACTCATGAAATTTTGTCTGTTGTAAAGAAATGTAAAATGTGATTTCAGACTCGTGATCTTTCCATTAAACTTTTCCTAAACTTAATTCCTATACACAGTATTTATTTTTATTTGACTGAGGGCTGTATTTCTGTAACCAAGCCTGGGGGCTGTGCAGTTTAGAACTACTTTGTCTCAAAGTACAAAGGCAAAAACTCTCCTCCATCACTCCTCTGTTGATATTTTCCAGACAGTTTTTTCACACATTTTAGAAAAAAATGACCCAGCAATGTATACATCAGTATGGGAGAGTGCAGGTACACAGCAAATGGATTTTAAAGGTGTTGACAATCCAACAGAAAAATGTATTTTTCTATTGATTGTTGGTCAGTCTAAACCAGAATATTTCCCCTGGCTTAATCATGACAACACCATCTCCTGTTACTTTGGATTTACTTCTCTCTCTAATTTTAGAGGGTATGGAGTGCAGATCCCTGTTGATTCCCATAATTACTGAAATGCCTGTCAATAACATCACAACTCATGATTATATCATCCTTAGATGGAGGACTTTGTTCTCTAATCCTTTTTTTGATCTTTCCCCACATGCTAAAAATAAAAAAAATGGGGTCAGTATAATGAAAAGTAACAGGCTGGCTCTTCACCTGTTGCTTCATAGTCAGACCTGAGAACAGGTGGAAACATCTAGGATTTCTGAACTATTATCTGCATTTTGTTTGCCACTTCATTCCTCAAAAATCTGTCTTGTTCTATTCAGCACTTCTTAAAAGTCACTGAAATATTTAAAACTCTAAAAAGAAATAGATTGCTTGCAGCCTGAAGGCAAAGTTTATCCCAGGTAAACTCACACACTGAGGTCTTGGTAGGCTGTGAAAGAGGAGGACCTAAACAACCTCCTCGTTGTATTGTGGGACATAGCAGATGGACCGGCAGGGAGCCTGCTGGAAATCATGCCAAGGTACGAAAAATAGAGAAACACAAGGGTTAGACCAAGAGGCACCCCCACCTGCCAATTTATTATACAGAGTCCAAGCTCAGATGTGTCTCACCTATTTTACTGATGTCAGGGTACTTCTGCAAGCATATGAATTACCCAGAAGCTGGGAAAAAGGTCCCACATTGCTGTTTTAAGAATCTGAGGAGTTGAATAACAAAATTTTTATCCCTAGTGAAATGAACACAGAGGTAATGAATACAACCTTGGAGCAAGAGCTTGTGTTTTCTTCTGAGAACTGATGCCTGATTTCCACTCACCTCCTCTCAACAAGAAAGGCTAAGATTTATATTAAAGCTTGGTTCCACAACTAGAATGATGTGGTGAACTTGACATGACTTCAAATGTACACTCATTCCCTAGTGGTGAGGATTCAAGGCACTTCTGACTATGGATTGTTTTAATTTCTTGAGTTAAATGCTTCACAGGGCAATACAAAATTCCTAACATCAACCTTGAAGGAAACATGTCTGTTTGAAACACTACATATGAACGTACTTAAATACGCTAAATATGAGCACATGACAGTGTTTTTATGAATCAAAGCTATAACTCAATTTCTAAGCCCAAATAATCGCATTAGGTAATGAATGTTTCTATACTAATATACAACTATCTTTTGTTAAGAGATGTTGTTATTGCTTTGACTGCTCCATAAGAATTTGATCATAATCCCATAGAACCTATTTTGTCCAGAAGTAATATTTTCTGAAATTACAGTCTCAAAATTTAAAGATGGAAAGTTTTTCAGACTAGGCAGCTCATCAATATATGACTGTAATGTATCCCTTATTAATATTGAAAATTTTAGCTAGAATTAATGATGGACAATTTTTTTACTAAATAGCCAGCAAAACAAAATCTGTTCTGTTTGACAACATCATATGTATTCCTTGTCTGTTTCAGGAGCTGAGCCATAAGGTTTTTGCTGATAATAAAATTTAAAAAGAAGTGGTGATTTTTTAGACTACTGTAAGACTGACCTGAAGATTGCTAAATCAGTGGAAATGTTCCAGCTGATTATACGTACTGTGGATGAGGCCCTCCGTGCATTCTACTACCAGCTGTTACACATCACTGACAAACACCACTTTTCTTCTTTAAAGCTCTTCTCCTGAGAGCAATTTGTGAGAAGATATCAAATGCATGAGAATAATTTTAAAATTAGCTTGATCTTAGCTATGCAGTGTTGTAGAATAAATATTTAAAGTCATGCAAGAGATGTCACTTGAATTTACCAATGACAGACTGAGCCAGAATAGCTCCATATTTTTTAATGAGGAATGAGGTTTAGATTAAGAAACTTTGGTAGATTAAATTTATTCAGCTTTCAACATTATAAGTTGTCACAGGGGAAGCCATACATTAAACTGGAAAACAGGCAAATTAATAAATTACTCCTAAATCCAGTAAGGAACTATTTGGAATCTCATCATCATGGCTAAGCTTCGCGAACGAAGATTTGGGAAGGGCTCTACCCACGTTTGTTGCAAGCGCGTTGAATTTGGAATCTAAGCCCATGGATTATGTAAAATTGAGAGTTTCTCCACAAATTGTTTTGAAATTTATTTAGTTTACTATTTTTATTAGAGACCATGGCAAAAATATAATAGGAGACAAACAAAATTTGTTGATGGCTTAAAGACAGAAAAGAGCACCAACGCAGAAGAGAATGAGAACACTCTGGAGGTGAAAATAAAAAAGTCAGGGAATTTATAAGAAACACAATGAACTGTCTTAATAAAATGTGGAAAATCAGTTGGAAGTGACAGTGACAAAAACTGATCTTGTCTTGAACAATTGCAGGTTAGTAACAGTAAGGTTTCCACTATTCACAGGAGTTAGATTCTTGAACAGTTTTCCAAAATAAGTACAAAGTAATTGAAGCAGATTGAGGGTGGAGTTTGTTCAATTTGTGAAGGGGATTATACGAGTTCTTATTGCCTGCAGTAACAGGAAACTGGAACAGTGTAGTAGGGCCTCATAAAATCTGTTATTTCTACCTTTTCTCCTCTTCTATTTTGCAAAATTTTATGTGTGTTCTTTTCCTTGTCTTCTCCAATAATTCACTATTTTCTTAAAAACATCAGAAACTTTTGCAAGACGGTGAACGGTGTAGAAAAGGACTACAAGAAATCACTATTAAAACACACAGAATAATTTTCCTCATTTTCTATGCTTGCCTGATTTGAAACTCTGGAGTGGCACTCTGGGGCTGTTTCCATTGCAACACATGAGGTGATTACATTTGGATTTGTTTCTTGGAGAAGGCCCAGAAAAGGAACTCTGATGGAAAGTCCTGCAATTGTGATACCTCTGAGACTTTATTAACAGGCACCATGACATCACTGCTCACTTAAAGAAGGTCAGTTCATCCTTTCTTTTTTGTAGACTGCTGTGGGGGAGAGGAAGACATACAAACAAAGCTGTCTTGTTGGCTGACTGGTTTTCAGGGCCCATAGACATGTGGGTGGAAAGAGTGGGCAATACCACTGTATCTCAAAGCAGAAAATATTTTAGCACCTGTGGATAAGTAGTTCAAACCATGGGAGACATTCAGGGGAAGGGTTTGCACTGAAAAATTAGTGAAAAACTAGAAGACAGCTAGACAAGTGAGTGTGTAAGTGGTTCTGTTTGTTACTTTCTAGCAGAAAAGTAACTCAAATCATGGCTTTTGGATCTGTAATTAGAAAAAAAAAAAAAAGGAGAAAAAAAAACCTCAAAACTTCCCAATCTAATTTTAGGATTCCAAAATTTCCTTTCTTTCCTTTACTCTTATTTTAAGATCTTGGTGCATTAAAAAGGTTTGGGTTTTGTTTTGAATCACAACTTTCTTGCCTATGTCTAGACCTGCTCTAGTTAGGTTTGCTAGGACAGTAGTCCTGTGCTGTCCCAGGGTCTTTCAGAGTAAACCTGCATCTGAAGAGACTATAGCTGGTACACAAAAGTCTGCCTGAGTATTCAGGGAATGATAAAACAACTCCCTGTTTTCCAGTGAGCATTAACTGTAGTGATCTCAATGCAAGTAGCAACAGGTTTAACTATTTCTCTCATGAGCAGAGTGTGTAAAGTATAAACACCTGTAATGATTAGCACTATCTTCTCTGACTGGTAACTGTCAGAGAACCAAGGAAGAACCAAGCCTAGTTGGGCATCTGAGGCCATCCACTGGGACGATGGGGCTTTTCTGAGCTGACATGGGAAGACCACCCTGAAATGATATAGGAGGAACTGTTTCACCATACACCTGCCCAAACTATGGTGTATAACACCTTGTTTCACTGCTCAGGGTGAGGCAGGCTGGTTTGTTGAAGGTTTGTCCACCAACCACAGATATTATGCCTGAAAAAATACCATACCAGTTTTAACTCTCCAAGAGTTATAGAATTATAGAATAATTTGGGTTGGAAGAGACCTTTAAAGGTCATCTGGACCAACTCCTCTGCCATGAACAGGGACAAGAGAAAGAAACAGCATAGAATTTGAACTCAGCTGAAGAAAACTAGTATAACACCAAGCTTGGATTGATTGTTTTCTTGCAGGTGTTTTGGTAGATCTGAATTTTCAAGAGCAGATGTATAAAGATGTTTAAGTGTTAGTATGAGCAGAGCAGACCACCTGACTGCACAAGTGATTAATTACATGACAGTCACAATTAAGATGCAGGACACCATCTCTCTGATGAAAGAAGAAGAAAAGATTTAAGTAGGTCATAAACAGGTCCTGAGAGTTGAAGAGATATTAAAAATATATACTATAAAAAGAAAAATGCTCCCTTCTGTATGTTTATATCCAGCTGCCTGAACCTGCCATGAGGTCTTTTCTTTCCTGAGACTTCAACACTTAATAATAAAAAATATCATCCACAAAAAATTCTTTCATGAGCAGAAAAGATTTCAAGAAGTATGACAAAGTTTTAGGACTTCTGACAAAGATAGTAATTTTAGTGGCTTTTTTTATTTTTTTAGACCTGGACAGTGACTTTCAAACATCGAGATGTGATGTTTTAAATAATCTCAGGATATCTTTCAGTCTTCATGTCTGAACTGTGTTCTTTATTCGACCATATTTCTAAATACAATATGAGAACAACATTTCTAAGAATTTCTAAGAATTATTATTTACTTTGTATTAAGAAATAAAGTGGAATCAAAGTGTTTTCTAGTTTTTCAGCATGGACTGGGCTGAGAAATGTTTTTGGCTTTGTCTGGAGTTCTGCCTAAAACTGGATAACAAAGTGGAAGTCCAGAATTGCCAGGTGTTGTATGCCTGGAAATATTTCAAGGAAAACATCTGGAATTTCATCTGCAAGGGGAACAAAGCACTGGAAGCTGTACTGAGTTGTCCAAAATCACACAACCTCTCAGAGGAAAACCAGCCCTCCTAAGACCGTCATTATGTGCAATTTGCATTTTCATTCTTACCAATCAGTCAGTCACCCAGACAGCCACAAATCTTCCTGAAAAGAAACAATGACTGAAGCCAGAAGAAATGCAGATTTTGGCTCAAAACTATTTCAGTTAATAAACAGATATAAGTAACTTATGGTTTAAAATGTATCAGTAGCTAAAGATCTCATTTATTCCTTAAGAACAAGATATTGGTATCTTTCTAAGCATAAACACTAGTCATTTTCCCCCAATTACTTTTATTTGACTTCTTATTTAGGCTGCTCCGTCTGTAAGGTATCATGCATAGTAAATCCCTCTTGCTGTTGCCCTTCTCTGATCTCTGTACAGCTGTGTGCTGCAAGAGAGTTCTGTGGGCAGGAATGAGTCTGACATACTGTGGATGCTCTTGCACACAAAAAATAGAGCAGGCTTGAACAATAGTCCTTTAAGTTTCCTGTATCCATAGAGGCTGTATTTTTAAAGCTGTCCAAAGAGACTGTATATCCAGCTCAGATTGTAATTACTGGCATTACTGCTTTAAAATTGAATGCTTTTGCACATTTCAGGTGGATTATAGAATCTTCCAATATAAATTACTTTTCAGTGTGACAGTGTTTGTCTTGACTTATCTCACTCCTCTTTTGTCATAAGGAGGTTTTCTAGTTCTCATAATGTTGTCTAAACATCTTTCCAAGCAACTTCCACAAGACATCTCTGTACTGTTTTTGTTATCAGGGATTAAAAAGGCTATGGAAGATCCTGTATTGTAGGTGATGGAAATGTAAGAGTTACTGTTCCACTAATCCCTTATTTCACCCAATTTCTGTTTCAAACCCACCTGGCAGGACTAGGATGAAGGTCAGAGACTCAGAAACAGTTTTACCCAGTTAAGCTTTTGTGCCAAATCCTAAAGACTGCATATTTGCAGGCAACTGGCAAAAAGGCTCTTTTAGGGTTTTTTTTTGGGGGGGGTTGTTGTTGTTTTTTTTTTTTTAAATCAATAAATAACAATTCATGTGGCATTCCATTCTATTGGCGATGAAATTACTAGCCTCATTCTGTCCTGCAGGGAGACCCAAACCAGTGAATTTAGTGTACTCTTTTTTTTTTCAACATTTGTCCTTGACAACAATTGTTCCAGTTCCATTTAAGGGAACTGGACGTAAAAAGCAGTCTCAGAATTTAAATATTTACTGTGGAATTTAAGTTACTGCAGGAGTCTGAATACGTGATTCCCATTGACACTGAGGAGCATCCCAGAGTCAGTGAAGAACAGAAATCCTAGGGTTCTTTTACAGGAATATGTCTATACTAAATTGCATTGAAAATGTGTAAAATCATCACATTTTTATTAATAAAATCCAGTTATCAAAAAAAGGTTAAAAAAGCTATATATCCAGAAAATACAGGTGTGGGGGTTATTTTGGTTTGTTTTTTGGTGGTGGTTTGGTGTTTTTTAATGGAAATCTGTTAGAGCAAAACATTACCTAAAACTATAATGTCCTTGAAAGTGTTGTGCGCTTAAGTACCTCAGGAAATCTCACCTTTAACACTTAGCAGATGGTG
This sequence comes from Oxyruncus cristatus, assembly GCA_013399855.1. Lineage (NCBI taxonomy): Eukaryota > Metazoa > Chordata > Aves > Passeriformes > Cotingidae > Oxyruncus > Oxyruncus cristatus. The sequence goes on from VXAY01002200.1 coordinate 79,459, forward strand.
AGGGAATAAAAGTCTGCAACGTATATGCCATTTTTTTAACGCTTAATAAGGAGTGGACAAGTGCAATGCTGTAATGTGAATACATGAAGTATAGATGGGATTTAAATCTTAGGTTTGCTCTATGAACTGACTATAAAAGTTTTGGAAAACATTCTTTTTAAAAAAATCTTTAGTAGTTTGGATTTATAAAAGCTACTCTCTGTGCCACTGTTTTAATGTTGGGGGCCACAGAGAAAAAAAATATGGGTCAAAAAGTGGCTTTTAAAACTGAGTAAGATATTACCTCTGGTGAAGAATATCACCCTGGTCAGATCCCACAGCTGAGCAGGTCACATGTGCACTTCCTACAGCATTTTAGTCAAAGACCCACTTTTTAAAATGTATTAGCTGGTCTACTTAGACTGAATAACTTAGTGACTGCTTCCATTGAGCAGCTCCTCAGTAACATGCGGTGAGGACAGGAACCTCTGGCTTGAGGCAGTGACAGGCAGCTGAGGCAAGTAGGAGGAGAGCAACCTCTCCAACCAGTGCTGGAGTTGCATGAACACGTAAAGCTTTTAGTGATTTACTAGCAAGTTAGTTGGGGAGAGAAGCAAAAACATACTCTGCTTATGCTAAAAAATAGGTGACTGTCAGTGCTTTTGTGCACACAGGCATTCTTCAGTTGTGAACTCGGTCTGAAATACGTAACTCAGTCCAGTAGTTCCAAACAAGACCTTTAAAAACTGGTTTATTTATTCATTTTATTTTCTTCCTCAGACCATGTAAACACTTGTGTTCAAAAATCAGAGCCCTTCTTTTTCCCTGTGCTTTCTCCTTCCAGCATCGCATCAGTGACCTGATTTTCAGAGGAACAGCTCTCAAAGTCCACAGGAGGTACTCAGCATGTCTGAAAAATCAAGCCATAAATAGACATGAATCTTTCTTTCTTTTTTCCTCCAGGAACTGAACTGCCAAGTCTCAGCAAACAGCCAAAGAAACCCAGCTTGTTCACAAATGCTAATTTAAAGCTGCATGTGTGTTTGCATAGGCTGCATCGGACTGATTAAGTCTGAGTCACAATAGAAGAGAAACTTTTTTTTCTAAAAGGAATCTCTAAATTCTTGGAGGTTTGGGAGAGGAAAAAAAGGCTGTCATTTGAGAGATCTGCATCTGTGGGATCTGTGAGTAAGCTTGGAGCGGAAGCAAAGAGGAAATCCCCCACACCACTTAATGAAATGCTGTTGTGAGATAATCACTGCCAAAGAAACTCATCAGTTCAGACTTTGAACATCTTTGTCTGTTAAAGTGTCTGAACTGAGCAAGAAAAACATGCATTTCCTGTGTTGGGGGGCTTTTTTTCCCATATTAAGATCCAGATTGTTATTCTGTAGGAAATGGTATCATTCATATTGGGAAAAGTAGGGTAGAGAACTGGGTTTTATTATGATTCTTTTCTCAATGGATTGACTTTTTGTTTGTTTTGAAGATCTTGGGAACAAGAAACTATTTCCTAGCACAAGAGAAGTTAATAGTCATCCTGTCATGTTCCTCTCATGTCTCTTCTTAAATCTTTGTTTTCTCAAATCAAAACACTGTTATGTGCAAAGCAGCTGTGGAAAAACTCTGATGGAGGGAGAAAATTCTTACCTTAAATCCTCATTAAATTCATAGGAAGAAGAAAGAGAAGTCATTTGTAGTCAGGGAAAAGGAATTTTAGAATTCTCTCAAAGAGAAGGCATTGCTAAGCTCAAATCAAGACACTAGTGTTTCTCTAAGGTGTCACAGGTCCAGCAAACTAGATCCCCAGACTTATTTACCTGAAATAGCAGAGTACAGATATGTTCCAGATCAAAGTAGCTCTACTCTACTTTCATTTAGTAAATGATTCATAAATTGCCCCAGATATTACATGAACCATTACATGGTTAATTTTAACAATTCCTCTCCTGCATATAAATCAGTATAACTCCACTGTCCACAACAGGCTGAGGCAAAATAAAGGGATACATTCCTCAGTGCAAGAGGAGGGAGTAGAAAACCCAAAGGGGTAATTGAATGCACCATTAGCAAGCTGGGTGATGATACTAAACTGGGAAGTATTTTCCCTTGCATAGGGTTATAGATAGGTTGGAGCTCTGAGCAATGATTAATGGGATCAAATTTAACAAGATTAAATGCCATATTCTGCATCTGGGATGCAGTAACACTGAGCATAAACTGGGAGAGCAGTGACTGGAGATCAGCCCTGCAGAAAGGGATCTGACAGTAGCTCAACGGGAGCCAGCAGTGAGTGTGCCCTGACAGCCCAGAGGGCAAACCCACCCTGGGGTGCATCAAACACAGCACGACCAGCTGGACAAAAGAGAGGGTTGTCCCACTGTGTTCAGTGTTGGTGTGGCCTCACCTGGAGCCCTCTGTGCAGTGCTGGGACCCACCTGTGAAGAATGATGTGAAGGCCCTGGAATGTATCCCAAGGAGCACAACACAGCTGGTGACAGGGCTGGAAGGCACATCCTGTGAGGAGCAGCTGAAAGCTCTGGGCTTGCCTAGTTTGGAGAAGAGGAGGCTGAGAAGCAATCTCATTGCTCTCCACAGTACCCTGAGGAGGGGAAGGGAAGTACTGAGTTTTGCTTCCTGGGATCCAGTGATCTTTACCAAGAGGGTGGTTAAACAGTGCAACAGGGCTTCTAGAGAGGTGCTTGATGCCCCAAGCCTGTCAGTGTTTAAGAGGTATTTTGACAATGTCCTTAATAACATGCTTTAACTTCTGGTCATCCCTGAAGTTGTCAGGCAGTTGGACTAGTTGGTCATTGTAACTCCCAACTGAAATTATTCTAGTCTAATGTAGTCTAGTCTAGTCTAGTCTAGTCTAGTCTCCCACTTCCATTCTCCAACCTCATTTTGCCCTTGAATTCTTCCATCCTGTAACTCTCTCTTACCATTGCAAGCAGTTAGCCTTGCCCCACAGGAACAGGATTTTTAGTCTACAGTCTCAGATACAAGTATATCTTCTACCTCCTACAGTTTCTGTTTTATCAAATGGGTGTTGGATGTATAAACTTTCAGGTACCAGAAAGCCATGCTTTGCTCTTCTCAGCTGAACCTAACTGCCATTCCACCCCCTACCCTTGACAAATTGTCTTTTGCTTCAAATCTTTTCCGTGCATATCTGAGTAATCAATCTCAACAAGAGATGTGAAAAATAACTCTGCTTCCTCTGATTCTCTCAAATATACAACAGCCTGGTGCTGAAGGCCAGCACAGCGTGCTGGTTGTACACCCACATTCCTGAGCACCAAAGGTCTCCTGTTTCTAGCAGCAATTTATTATTTATCAAATTAACCAGATAAATAAGAAGCTGTTAGAGGCTTGCTCTACTTTATACCATAAATATTTGTCCTCCTTACCAGGTGGACTGGTACAACCTGGCTCTCCAAAAAACACTGTTCCAGTCTTTTGGGAGTTTCCGTATATCCCAAACAAGCATCCTTGTGGAAAAAGGAAGAAACACGCAACAAGAAAAGCAAATAATTAGAGAATACTTAGGCTAAACTTGGCTCATTTAAGTAGTACTTGATATACATTTCCCTTGTGAGTACCAAGTGGTAAAAAATGTGTATATTTAATTTCCCTGTTTACAAATCCATAAAGCAAGAAAGTTGTCTGCTCATCTTCCTGAAAGGAAGAGGTGAAGGTAAAAACAAAAGTGAAAACTAGGCAAATTAATTTATTTGAAACATGAGGGAAAAGAATCTCCAGAGATGTCTTATTTACAGTCAGTCAGCTTACCACCCCAGGAACTTCACAGCTGGTTTCCTCTGCTGCCATGTTGTGATCTACATGAAGTTCAAGCAGTGATGCATCAACATACAAGATAAGCCAACAGGAAGACAGGTTTTAAACTTTCTGAACAGCTTCAATCTAGCCCCAGTCTGCCTACTTATCCACTTAGACACCTTCAGTAGCAAAGAACACATTTCCCAAACATAGGACGAAATATAATAGTTAATTCCCGGTTTGCGGGAGAAGGAGCTTGGTAGGTTTGTGGATTTGTCTGCGTGGGATGGAGAGGATTTCTGGTGCTGTGGTGCTTTCATCTTAAGAACTAATCATGGAAATATTAAAGATCAAGGAAGTCTATAGTGCATTTAGTTTGGAGGGTGGTAAGGTCTGAAGTGATCTCAGCTGGAAGTGAGTTTCTAGAATTTTTTTGTGTATGAAATCCTGTGTTGCTTTTCCGAGGTTGGATGGCCTTGCGTTGTTTCAGTGGTGACATTTTGTAGCAAGTCAGGGCCCCATAGGGAAGGCAGATGCTGTGACTGCCAGTTTCAGTCTCCAGGGTTATTTTGACTGGGGAACAGAGACATGTTCTGTATTTTGGAAGAAAGTAAGCAAAGGGCAGAGCACACTCATTGGTCCTTTTTGTTAAACAGAAGGTTTAAAGAATTTTGATCCAGTCGCTTCTAGTCACTTTTAGTTATATGGAGCACATCCTTTGCACCTGAAATAAAGCAAACACTGTTCTCAGACCACGAAATGCAGTTCTGTTTCTAGTGCCCAGTAATCCCAAGGGTAATGAAATAATAAATTTCTGCTATTACAACACAAAACTAAAGTTGTGCATAGGGTAACTCTTGGCAGCTGAGGTCAAGTGGAGATCTTCACGCACAATAAGGCCCTGATGATCACCCAGGCAGGAACATTGTCCTGGGCTCACCTTGCCAGAGCAGTGTCTCCATCTGCCCTCCTTGCTCTGTAGTGACTGACAGGGGATGTGCCTGCAGTCTGGCCATCAACACACATATTGAGCTGTCTTCTCCTTGCAAGTTTGTGTCAGGCTCCATCAAAAATCTTTCCCATGTTCTCAAAGATAGCATTTACTTCCAGACCTTTTTCCAGCTTCATTGTAGATACCAATTGCCTTGCTCTCCCCATGGAGATGTATCTTGAACTGGTCAGCCCCATCTCTGTCCTCTATCTCCTAGAGGTCCCATGTCATCTTAAGAGTATTCTCTTTCATTCTTGAAGGTGGGGAGAGTGGAGTATTCCTCAGGAAGAATCAAATCTAGAAAGGAGCCACAGGACAGTTTTAGAAGTATTTCTTCTTAGTTGTCACTGCAACATTATGAAGCTCCCTTGGAATGTATTTTTTTCCATTAATGATAGATGGCATGGGGAATTATAGTTGTCAGTAGAAGGGCAATAAATGTACCAAAGAGGGCTCTAAATATATTGTAACTCCTCTGAGGAAGGAGAACCAGTTAGGCTGATGAGTAAAATAAAATATCATAATTCTCGTATTATCATATTTTAGATCTGAATTATAATGAACTGGACCTGCAGGTTCCACTAAACCCAGTAGAGACATTAATTTTCAGCAGATAGGGATATAGTGCGGGTTTTGCAGTATATAGTTTGGCAGCCAGTTATGCTTGGGCCACTCCCTATAAGAAAGACATTGAGGTGCTGGAGCACGTCCAGAGAAGAGCAATGGAGCTGGGGAAGGGTCTGGAGCACAAGTCGGATGAGGAGCAGCTGAGGAAACTGCAGGTCTTTGGCCTGGAGAAAAGGCAGCTCTGTTACAGGCTGGCTTCATTTCTGCTCTAGCCTACCAACAGTGGTTATCATATACTTTGACCTAATCTGCTGGTCTTTCAGTAATTACCTTCACTGTCTGGCTACTTAGAGCAGTGGTAAGTTTAACACTGGGACACCCCATTGCAGCACGTGTGGTCAGCACAGCTCCAGTGTCAGCCACAGTGTCCAAAAGGACAGCAATGTGACAGGACTGGAGCACAGAGCTAATGAGGATCTTCTGAGCACAGCCCAAGGCTTTCCCTGGTGCCCTGTAGTGCTGAGTTATTTCCCCAAAGCTTCCCGCTTCCCTCTTCCCTGCTTCTATCATCTTCTATCAGGATGGAGAAGAGAACCCCCAGCAAGCCCAGGGTAGCCTGGGTGGAGGAGGGTGCTGCCCAGGAAAGCAGCTCTCCAGAAAAGCCCCATGAGGTGGCCTGGGTCAAGGACAGGGCTCCCTAGGGAAGCAGCTTTCCAGCAGAACTCTACCAGGTGATCCTGGAAAAACCATGGCAGACACATGGGTGGGCAGTCCCCAGAGAAGTACCACGGAGGCAGAGCACACTGCGGGGACAGCGCCCACCTCCTGTGTCACCAGGCTCTTCTGGAGCACAGAGAGTGGCACCACACAGCTGGGCTTGGTGGCCACCTTGCTCAGTTCCACCCCTTTGAGCTATTGGTGTTTCCTGGGATCATCCCTTCTGAGAGGGAGGAGGGCAGAGCCGGGGGCTGCACTGCTGGGAGCCCAGTGGGGAGCAGAGGCTGATGGAGCTTTGTGCCTAGGAGTAGCCGTGCGGGACCTGCAGGACCAAAGCACAGAGAAATTGGATGAGGTCTGCAGGGGTGAGGGGGGAACATGGGCTGGAGGGGATGTCTGGGGGTCTCTGCAGACACGGGGGTTCATCTCAGCTCTGTTTCTTTTGGTCATAGCCCTTCAGCCAGACTGTGGGTAATGGTTTTGTCTCTTGCCTGGCAACTCAGACCATTTTGATCCTGACAGCTTTAAATCTAGAGCAAAACCCAAGATTCAATCTACAAGCGCTACTCTTTTGTTGCTACTGAGCCAGTTGGCGGATGGTTGTGATTTACTAACGCTGGAACAATAGGCCCAAACCCATGGTGTCCTTCAGATGTGCAGCATCCTGAGCAGACTGAGTCCTGCGTGGTCTTACCGCTGCCTGCAGGGCAACTTTTCCCTCAGTACACCCACAGCCTCAGACCTGTTTGAGAAGTTGACTCCCTCACTTAGGCTTTACTCAGGCCAAACCTCATTTGTCTCTCCTCAGGGCAGTACCCCCACCACACAGCGAGGACAGGGCACAGAAAGAGTGGCCCCCACTCTGCCTCCCCATAGATGTCCAGGCATCCAACAAGGCATCTGCTGTTGCTGCATCACCACTCCTCCTCACCATAATGGGTTTGGAAGGGTTTCCAAGCAGAGTACTCTGGTGTTAAGGGGACCAGAGGGAAACCTCAGAGGTCCTAGAGGGACTGGAGGACAAACAAGGAGTCTCGGTCACCTCCACCACAGCAGAGGATGGGCCTCCACTGCCATGTTGCAACTGACAGGGGCAGCTGTCCCGAGCCACAGGTCAGGGGTGTGATGTTCATCACAAATCCTTGTCAGGCTGAACAAAGACACTGGACACATGTCTGGGAACTCTTATGTTTTACCGTACAGTTGCCATAAGTCTGGCAACCAGCCCACTATTTAGACTGAAAAGATGTTGGCTAACAAGCCCTTAAATTCTTACAATACACTTCCACAGGAGAGATGGCTAACAAGCCCTTAATTTCATACCGTACATGTTTCTAAGTTCTCAACTCCTGAAACAAACTCCTCAAAGGTGCTGGCACACAAGCCACTACACGCAATCAAAGGTTCTGGCTAAGAAACCGCAACACATCAATATTCAGTTGCTCACCCTAGAGATGTAAACCTTTTTACCACATCAGTTTTAATATCTGGAACACGCAGGGCTTGGGTGCATGACAATGGGAAGTACGAGGCTTAGGCATCTACCTGAATTGCAATTATTCTTTAAATCAGACTTGAAAATCACTTACAAAAAGTGTAATGGTTCAGTAAACTGTTGTGAGATTTAAAAAAAAAAATAATAATCTCAGAGATCATAGGATTCCTGTAACTGAATAAGCTTAGGGAAAAAAATAATATTACCCCTCATCCATTCCTTTATTGTTTTAACAATGTGCCTAATAATACAGTTTTTGGGTTTGGTTTCTTTTTTTCTTTTTTTTTTTTTTTTTTTTTTCTTTACTAAGGTAAGCTTGAAAATATGTAAAAACGTGTGAGCATAATTTTCCTCATGAATTATTTTTGTGCTTGCCTATCAAATTTTTGGTCATTTTCTAAAAAGAATGTCCTCAACACTCCTTAAATTGTAGTTGAAAGTGAAAGTTGAAAGTGGTGGCAGTTGTCAAGCTACCACAAAAGAAGGGGACACTGGTGTCACATCCCCTATTACACAGTGAGGATGTTAGTATGAAGGTTACTTAACCTCAGAAGAGGGCTTCAGTGACTGCAGGTACTGAGTAGTCAGTCATGAGTCGTGGGAATGTGCAATGGGGACATGGTCCTTGCTATTTGGTTATAACTCTAAGCAGCTCTCTATCCACACTCCTAGACATTCATTTCTGTCTTCCAGAGGCAATTGTTTCTCTCCATGACTGTCTAAAGAACACAAGCATCTGCCTGAGGTGCTCTGCTTGTCTGTGCTGGGATTCGTCATCTATGTTTTAGGTGCTGTGGTTCTTGACTTCAAAATGAGAAGCTTCAGTGTTGTTATAAGTGAATACAGAATCCTGTATACAAAGGACATGTGTAATAAAAGAGAAGGCCCATATTCAGAATTAAAACACTCAATGCTAATCTGTTTCATAGATCTAATCCCTTTCTCTTGGAAGTATGTGGAACATTATTATTCTTCAAAACTAAAAATACATCAGTGAATAACTTTGAACTTACTAAAAACTATTCTTAAATAATCTGTAAACAAACTAGTTCATATGATAAACATTATGACAATGGGTTTTTTATAAAACCTCATTAGGCAGTTTCACTTGGTGAGTTAATCATTTCCTTGCTCACAAATAGCCACACACTACTATGCATTGTACATGAAATCTATTTCTCTTGCAGCAACCTCACATAAACGTGTATATTGTTTGGTTCATGATAAATTTTCTCAGTGTTATAATTGAGGGAATATTTAGGTTTTTATTTAATTTCTGTTTCGAAAATTTCTGACAATCTCATTTTGAATCACCATAAAAAAAATCATAAAGAATAACTTTATAAAACAAATTCAGTTCATGCTAAATGAACCAAAAGCAGAAAAAAATGTTTCACCATGGTCTGAAACTTCTTGCTATTAATAATTCTATTATTATCAGATTTTTTTAAAAAATTAAGTAAGCAAAGCACTGCAATTCTGAAAATCGATTGGTATATTTTCAGTTCACAGGTTTTATTTTGGAGTTTTTAACCAAAACAGTTTCATAAAAACTATACACATTTTTCCAGTGTTTCAACAATCCAGTCCTCCATTTTTAATGGGAAAATTTTACTCTGTTTATTTTAATGAGCTTTATTCAAGCTGCAGTGCAGTACTCCCTCACTAAGAATCAAAGCAGGCATTAAGACTGAAGGTAAGATGATGCTAAAGAGAAAAATACAGATATATGTACTTGATTGACTGTTTCAGGTTGTCAGTCAGATTACTCAGCATCACACCGTTATTCCACATCATGTATCAGAGATGTTAAAGATCACACTGAGTCTATTCTGGCATTCATAAAACTGATATGCTGTAAAGAGCTAACATGTTATGGAGTTATAAATGAATATCTTTCAGGTGCTACAGCTAGCAAAAATGTTCAATATTCATCAAATCTGTAAAATATTCATCTGGAATTCATTGAAGGTCAAACACAAAACTCAACTTCTGTTCTCTAAACAAGCAGAACTATTCAAACTACACTGAAATTATAACCAGTTTGGCATCTTACAGACAAACTGGGTTTTTTTAAAAAGACAATCAGCTTCTTTGATCAGCTTGTAAATTCAGAATTGTTTCATGAGTCTTTCTTTGGCCAATACATGAGAGGAAAAAGGTGGAACATTTAAAACAAGACTGAAATGTCTGATCTATCCAGGGATCTACTATACAAAATAAATCTAAACTTAAAATATTTTCTATAATTTTGGCTCTTGAAGAAACTATTTTCCCACTGGTTTGAAGGTGAGATATACGTTTAAGCTTCCAAAATTCTCTTTTTCTCATTTAGTAGAAATTAAACCATTAGTAGCTCTTTGGCTATACATCTATAATATTGATCACCACCGTGATGACTTAAAATAGTGGACAATGGAAAAGACTTTTAACAATTTTTGTTGTGATGAAAGAAAGTGATGACAGGGACTTGTTTGGGAAAGAACACAGAGAAGCTGTTTAGACAAAGAGTGCAATTCCAACCAGGAGCTTCTTGTAGAGAGAAAACTTGTGTCCAACAAAGTCTTTGTAAAGTCACTGTAAGAGAAACTGATACTGAACAAATTGAAAAAAAAATAAAATAGTGGACACATTTTAACAGTACTGGTGCTGAACAAATCTAGTACCTTAACAAGGAAGCAATGATTTCTTCTCAACTCAATGTTTTCAAATAAAGGGCTTCCTTTCTGAAAGACTTGCTTTTATCAAGAGATGTAAAGGAAATCAAATACTACAAGGAAATCAGATTACTAGATCAATAGTCTTATCCCCTGATAGACTCTTAAGAAGTCAATGGTCAGATTTTCAGTAACATTACATGGGGAAAAATTTTACCTTACTTGTGTTATTTGGTTTAAAACTAGATTTCTGGAGTTTCACCAGACACAAATCTCTTTAATACATGCCTTTTATAAACTTTTTCCCCAAAGACAGAATATTTCTTGGTCTCACTTGAGGTCTTGTAGGAATCTTGCGCTGGGAACAAGTTCTTTGCTAATGTGAATGCATAAAAACCCCACTGTGGATCTATAGTCTACTATGTGGGAACCCCAAACCATATGTACAGCTTGAAAAACCCCAAATGGGATTTTCATGATCTTATCATTATAACACTTGCAAAGCAGATGTGCAGTTTGATCCGATAACTGGGTTTGAATTTGCAACAACACCATGCAAACTTTTCCTGTGTACGCAGGACAAAATATTGCAGAAAAAAAGGCATAAGAATAGATCAAAACTTTGGTGCTTTGAGGCTCCAAGTAAGACTTTGTTTCACTTGCATTTTTAAAAAGTTTTTCAGTTCTTTTGACACCAGACCTCAAAGCAAGAAACCAGTGTTCTGAATTGCTGGGGTCCACATGCTTTGTCATTTGGAAATGTCCCCAGTCACTTCTTTAAAAGTCCTGCAAACTGCTACAAGATACCATGATCAACATTGGCCTGTGTGGAGTCTTTCAGGGCTCAGGTAGTATGTAGGTAGTCAATGCTTATATATATAAGCCCTCAGAATAAGGGGTGCTAGAAACCTTTGAACCAAAAGGAGTTTGCAGCGACTTAATAATCATTTAACTGCATTGTTCAAATTGACAATTTGAAGATATAAAAAAACCCAAGTCTTCATTTTCTCCTCTTTTTTTTTAAGGATTTAAGCATGCATAAATATTGGATAAAAAAAACTGTCGCTCTTATTACTCTGCACAGATGTTCTTAGTTCTTGCAATTATAGTCACTAATCCCCTGTACCTACAGAAACTCAGGGAAAAGAGAAGCCTGAATCCTTGTGAATTCCATTTTTAACTCTAAGCCAATCAATTATTCTCCTGTCCTTTTTTGACACAGTAGGTACTGAAAACACATTGCTTATACTGATCAAAATTACCCCCAATTATAACCTTCCTTTACCATAGCTATTGTTCTGGGTGCTGTGCAGCTCAAGTCAGAACATTGCATAATTACCCATTTGACCTAGAAGCTGGGAGGTTGCAGAGTGTATTTGCCCTTTTCTCACTTTTTTCAATAGTTTCAATAGTTTCTTGCATGGACTTTGCTAACAGGAGGCCACTGCACACTGAACACTTGACGTGACCTAGAGCAGACACAGAATCATAGAATAATTTAGCTTGGAAAAGACTTTTAAGATCATTTAGTCCAACCACTGACTTAACATTGCCAAGTCCATCACTAAACCATCTTTCTATTCATCTACCAATCATCTATTAGTAATCCCCAAAACTGAATTGCATGCCATCCTGCAAAGAGCTGTGAACCAGTTAATTTCACATTTGAGGGGAGGGAGGGTGTGAGTTGCAAAATTCTGAATATTTGAAAAGGTATGTGACCAGAATAAGTCACACAGATGGAGAGAATGCAAAACACAGTGATTTAGAAACTCTTGTGGTCATGAAAGACCACCATTGTATTTGTGCATGACCTACAAGCTCCAGAGGCCATGTGTGAAACAGAACATGCAAGATGTTACTTTAAAGAGCAACACATTTTGCAGGTTTGACAGCTCCAGCTGAATGCTAGAATATGTGACCTCTTGTTGATAATTCGTAGTACGATTTTTCAAAGAAAGCAGGAAACGGAGGCTTACTGCAGAAAAAAAAAAAAAAAAAAA
>VXAY01002200.1:91673-105172 GCA_013399855.1 Oxyruncus cristatus
AAAAAAAAAGAAAGAAAAAGAAAAGAGAAAGAAAAAGTTGACTCTTACTTGAAAGCAGTCTCTATATATAACATTCCAGAAAACATTAACTGAACCACTTACTTTAATCATATTCGTTGTTAAATTAATTATAATGTAGAGTCTCTTGAAAGAGAAGCATGGAAATAAATACAGGACTGGAAGACAAAACATTTATGCTCTCATTCTAACTCATTCTTCATGTTTTATAATGATGCTGAGGAAGTCATTTAAGAAATTCTATTTCTCTGCCTGCAAACTGGGCATATTTTCCTCTTCTACTCTCAGCAGTGCTTTGAGGCTTCAGGATATCCTTATAAAAACTTTACTGGTATTAGTGGGATACCATGGGACAAAATTGTTCAAAGGTGGAGCAAAAGCATTAAGAAATTTAAATGTGTGGTTGATCACACCTGTGGTGGAAGTCAGAAACCATGGAAAACAGTCCCTGCGCTGCAGTACCAATGAGAAGAAGGACAAGCTGCTAACCAGCAAAACAGGTGGAAATTGTATCAGCCCCCACTCTCCCCACCCTCCGCCCTTCCTTGGGTGAACTTGTCTTGCACTGTCCAGGCTGGGAATCTAAGGAACTAAAAGATGGCTGTGGAGCCATTACATTCAGTCTCTAGTTAACTCTGGCATGACATCCTGCTGCTGTTTCTTCCAAGAAACATGTTATAAGTACGGAGAGAGCTTCCTTATATCCATATAGATTTCTAGCTCTGAATTAAGCCAGTCTCACTCTGTTGACTTGGACAGAACTATACTTATTTATACCAGAATATTTGGCTTTCATTATAGCCTTCTTTTCTTTTTTCACTTTACCACTGCCAGTAAAAATCAAAACCAAACAGAACTCTGCTAAAATGGGTCACAAGTCTTTGTGCAAAGCCATGAAGTTGGCCCTTGGCACCATGTTCCCATTGTGTCCAATTCCACCACAGCATTCTGATCCCTGCTGCACCCACTCTACAGCCTTCTCTGACACTGGGATGTCTTTCCTGCAGGACACAGCAATTAGCTGTTTTAAGGAGTACTCATCCCAGCATTTGCCATGTTACTGTGACCCACTGGTGAGTACCTGAAGATGAGAGATATATCAAAGCATACTTTGAAATTGTGAAATTCTTTTAATTTCGACTTAGCACCTAAAGCAAGGATGACCTAATCTGCAAGGATGGATCCTTCCCATTTAGGCTTGGGAGCTGTGGTAATGGAACACTGCTGCAGTCACACTCATACAGATTTCTAGTACAGTGGTCCTATGACTCCTTACAGAGATTTTAGAACACCTCACTGAGTCTTCTGCAAACATCTTGCTCAGCCTTAATTTGCTGTTGGTACAGGTGTTAGTTTAAAGAGTTATGCCAAGAACAGCAGTCAGTGGTGTACAAGAACAGCACAAAAGGTGGAGTCCGAGTTTCACCTATAGATGTTAATAAATCATAGCACAAGATAGGTTGGGATTACCTTTTTCCCTCCTTTCCACTGCACCATACTGACCACTAGAGTTTGCTGTACTAACGTTCGAGCGAACAAATCCAAAAGCTCTGAAACAGCCCTACAAAATAATTTCCAAAGAAAGCATGAATTCCCTTACCACAAACTATAGAAACTACAATGCCTTTCTCCAGCTGTTGAGATGAACTCAACTTGAAATGTAGAAGAAGCTGCAGGAAGTGTATGATTTAGTAACTGGCACTATATTTGCTCTGTTGGTACAGTGCCAATGTTCTAGCAGTGTGCTAAGGGACACTGTGCTATTTTCAGATTAAGTGAAAAATCAAGGTCCTGACTGCTGATCATTTTAGCTAATTAAAGATCCCTTGGCATTTATTTGCAGAAGAGGGGATATTAGCTTTGATGAGCTGGCAGAACTCCAGCTAAGAGAAGCAAAAGCCGCAGACCAGGTTTTCCCTGAAATTCTGGAAGGTGGGTGTCCGTTTTCTTCTTTCACTCTCCTGAGAGTAACATTGAACTGTGCTATAAAAAGGAGACATTTTTCACCTGGAAGATGTTTTAGTTTGTAAAGTACCATGTCACTCACTAAGGTGGAAAATCAAATATGAAGCCAAAAATTAATTTAGGGGGGTTGATGCAAAGTGGACACTGATTTTGGCAATTGGATTGATTTCTGGATGAATCTCCAATATAGTTTCAGTGTTCTCACATTTAAGACTTCTTAGTGAAATTCATCTATTCCACATGACAGAGGTACTGCACAGTTTGTTCTCATCTCCACTCATACCCTTGGTTCAGCTGGACTCAGTCCCAGTGGTGGTATCAGCAGAGGGAACTCTGACAGAAGAGACAATCGATCTCTTCTAATTTGCTGTGACTACCACCACCACAGTCCCAGGGAGCAAGAAACCAGTTCCACAGAAGTCTTGCTCCAGCTTGCTGCTCTGGTAACGGGTGTCCTTGTTCACAATTGGATTGGGGCCTGTTCTGTCCAGACAGGGAACTGATTCCCCTGATCTTTAACACTGTCTCAGCTTGTAGAAAGTGATTCTTTTCAGACACACATGACTCGGCCGTATTTTTACAAAGACAGCAAAAGACTCTACATAGCAATTCCATCCTTTGCCAAATTTAAATTCCTTGCTTCAAAACCAGTGAGGGCCAAAGCCTCTCCTCATAGTGGCTTCCCAGCAAAACACTTCTAGGGTGAAGAAAAAAGTATTACCCCCATGCTCCTACCCCACAAAGCTTCTCTATGTCACAGTTTCAAAGAATCCAAAGGGAAAGAAAAACAAACAAAAATATCCACAAAGAAATTGGAACAGATTAAACAATTTCAGTCCAAGTAACTACACTTTAGCAAAGTGATAAGTAAGAGAAAAATGAGGCCATATAAGCACACCAAGCCAACTTAGCTTTTATTAGTTTTTTGAAACAGTAATAATGTTTACCAGACTGATGATACAGGAACAAAAGTGACCCTGTGATAACAGTCATATACAATAATAATATTCCCTCTTTTAACATCCCATCCAGCTGTTTCATTTACTCACTACTTCTGTCCCCACTGAGGTCATAACCCAGTTCACTCATGGTGAGGTAAACAGAGTTTAATGGGACTACTTGTAATGAGTAGGTTACAGGACAGCCTTTACTGAATCACAGTCAGGAGTAAAATTCCAACTACTCATACATTCATTTTCCAAGCCTGAGATCTCAAGTCAAAGGTCTCCTGCATACTCTTGATTTTCATAGAAATTCAGCCTTCTAAGTGCCTAATTATTTTTGGAACAGAGCCTAAGTCATCTAGCAATAGCATTTTGAAATTGTGACTCTCTGTCTAGTTATCTGTGCAGAGCCATACACTTAGAGAATTCATAAACAATAAAATCCAGTCATTGTTTTTCCTGAACTGAGCCCCAACCCAACAGATGCAGTTATAAAGAAATGATTTAAACTGGAAACAAATGCTTTAGGAATTAGCCAAACAAGCTAAAAATAAGAGCACATGACATGCTGAAGAAGTAAAATATTCTGCCTCAAAACAATAGCCATCAGAGGCAGCCTGAGAATTTGAGGGCAAGCCAGAGAAACAACAGATTTTCAGCACTCTCAATCCAACATACCCAACTGCTCTCAACCATGGCCCTCTGGAAATATACAAGGCTGGCTGAAGAGCTAAAGAGAGGATTAACTAGGTGGTGTATTGGGAAAAGTGAAGGAAATGAGCAAATGCATTTCTCAAAGCAGTTTGGGTGACCGGGAGGATGCGGGAGGACACTCCGTTATTTCTACTGGTTTTCCTGAGGCAGCTGAGGAGCCCAGCTGTTCAATTACCTTCAGCACCTGTGGTAAGTTTGCATCACTCTAGACTTTGCTTGTGCTTTGCCCAGACACTTGGAATTGTTCTGAGTTTATAGCCTTTGCCTTCCTTTGCCTTCCCATCCCCATATGCAAATATATTTATATAGGCCAGATATCCTATCCCTTCTAAATTATAAAGTTGTAAAGTCAATTAACCTTTTAACATCAGCCTTTTCTTTACCCAGTAGGCAAATATTAGGTGTGCCCTTTAAAGTCAACAAGAAGTAAGCTGATGTCTTTCTGTCCAAATTTTTGACAAACATTCTTGAAAAATTCATAAACTCTAAAGCACATTGCATTTTGTGCAGAGTTTTAAGAGAAAATCTGCTTTAGAGCTGAGACCACAGCTTCCCCCAGCTGATGACTACTGCTGTTACCAATAATGAAACACTCAGTGTTTGCAGATGGCTTTCTTTGGTCTAACCATTCTGCAAAACTGATATACTCTTTTGGGGCCAGTGATCTTTCTGTTCTTCTCCAGCTCTCAACTTTCAAATTAGAAGCAATACTTTAGTAGTTTCCACATACAAGTTCTTGGACCAATGAGCAATTTGTGTCTATTGGTTTCAAAGTTTAACCCTTTAAAGGAGAGATTTGTTTCATTTCAAGATAACATAGATGTCTTCTTTTTAATAAGCCTGCCTGAGAATTTATATGATGCTTCTGAAATTGCTGTATCTGCATGGCTTTTAGTGCTCTTGGAATTTTCACCTCATATGAAACCCTTTAGGAGAAGTGAACTTTTCAGGCTACTTACACAGTTGTCATGGGCACAAACAGGGAGGTATCTTATAGAGGCATCTCCTTGTGGCAAGAGGTATTCGCAGGTGCCATCAGTCATGGTGCCAAATTAGGTAGCCAAGAAAGGCTAAAAGTATTAATGTAAAATTTAAAGTGAAAAGCTTAATTTAGAAATTCTTTTCAGCTGTTTTCCTGTGCTGATTTAAAATAAATGACACACAGACCTCAACTACAACTTTAAATGAAGGTTTGCTTTCCAGACACAGTGTACAGATCTTAGATAAATAACCACAGAATACTAAACTTCTAAGAAGAAAAGTAGCCTATTTATGGACACAGTATCTTATGTGATCCCCTGAAAGCACAGTGGCCTTTCTTGCTCAGTACTTTAACACCATTTTTGGGTATGTTGCATGAACAGTCTTCAATGAGTGAGGCAGAGACTGGTGAATGACTGGTTTAGACTACAACTTTTCAGGAGGTTTAGAATAAGCAGCAGCAATAAGAGTAGGACAGCATTTCCAAATCACTTAACCCAAAGCCTAGCTCAGATGGAGGCACAGAGTGGGAATTAGATGGCCACTAATCCATTCCACATTTACACCAAAGCTGTCTTAAATGGCCTGCGGGACTTTTGCAGCTGGTGTAAGACTCACATCGCTCAGGCTTGGGGTATACGTCATGCATTTGTGGTGTGGAATCACAGCCTGTCCCTTGGAACATCCTGGGCTGGAAGAGGACCAGGATTCTGCACTGACACTGCCATGGCTTCATGTTTGCTGTAGGTAAGAGGCAGTGCAATCGCAAGATAGCAATACAACTCCTTCACTGAACTATGACCTAATGCCCATAGAAGTTTTCCTTGGCACGTGATGGATTATGATTCTTTACTTTGGGTAGGAGATAAAGAAAATTGAAGGGTGTGGATCTCACAGTCTTAAATGGGCCTAAGTATAAATTGACCTAAGTATAAAGGGCAGTGGTAGGATCACACCAACCCAAAAAAATGAACATTATCTTTTCCTGTGTATCATCACAACCACTATTTTGTCTCTCACATAAGTCATAGCCATCTACCTACAGACTCACAGTGTATCTATGACTACATTACACTCACCTACATGTCAAACAGCTCCTATAGGAATATAAAATATTACATTGGAGGAATAAGATAGGATAATGTTCTCGACTGAATTCATCAGTTCGGGCTAATATTCTGGCTTTCGTAAAACAAATCACTTGCGTTTTTTCCAAGTATTTGTCTTTGAATGTTGGTGACCTCTTCCCTTCTGGAACATCAGAATACAAAGATCAGAGCAAACTCAGAAACATTATTCCTAGTCTTGCCCTGCTAGGTTAAGGAGATCTACATGTAATATTCTGTATGCAAATATCCATGCATGCATGGATATATATGTATAAGGAAGTGCTTTAAGATTCTATTCTGGCATATGATAGAGAGATATGTAAAATAATTTACGTTTCTTCTTCAGTATCCTGACAAATATCTTTCTCTGATTGCCCTCAAGTTTGGGGAGATATCATTCTCAATTTGTTCTGCAAAATACCTTATTCCTTTTTACAAGGGTCTTGGTGGGTGTGGACTAGAAGATACATTGCCTAGACTGGTAAATTCCATAGCTGGGTGCAGTTGGTAATAGAGCTGCTTTCATTCTTAAGGATCCCAAGCACATCATAAACTGTTTGCAGAGCTCACACCCAGCCCATCACTGAAATATAGTCACTGCTGCAGTGGAATTCAGCAGCTGCTTAATGGTTCATAGATCACTCTTGTTCCCAATTAGGCCAGTAGCAATCTTTCTGCTGCTTTCAATAAGAAGGTTCTTGTGTGCTAAGCCAGGCATGTGCTTAAGTACCTTGTTAAATCACAGTCTAAAGGCTTAAACTTTCTCATATAACATTCATACTGACTTCACTGGATGCAAATCTAAGCCTTCAGGGAGGAAATAGGAAGATCAATTGAAAACATAGGGTGAATTTTAGGTAGAAGGAAAATAGGGTGAAAGTGGAGTACACACAAGTAGTATTCCCTGTCTGCTCTAGCAGGACAACTGAGGCATCAAAAAGGGGCCGTTTTCGTTCTTAGAGCAGTTGCCAGTTTAGAGTACAAAGATAAGTAAAGAATGACTGTTACACACAAGCTAATGAGAGTACCTTGAAAACTCACTCTAAAATACTGTGAATTGAGTAGTGTGCATTTCAAATTAAATGGGTATCTTTGGGCAGGCTTGAAAATTTTTCTCTTTTTAGTGAAACCGTAAAGAAGTTGCAGAAAGTACAGTTAATCATGAACTTTATTCCAAATGTCCATGTCCACTGCAGTAAGAACAACTTGCTAATTTGCTAGTGGAAGGTGTCTCTGCCCTTGACAGGGTGTTGGAACTACATGGTCTTTAAGGTCCCTTCCAACCCAAATCATACCATGATTCTATGGTTCTGATAGCCTAGTTCTGCAGGTCTCATGCAACAGTAACTCCCAGTGGCTTCAGTACCAGGCATGAGCACACAGGGAATAATTCTCGGTTACCTTTCTGAACAAGTTTTAGGTATGTTTTCACCTATACAATTTTTTCCCTGTTTTTTTTTTCAGCTTCACACTGTACTTCCTTCTCTCTTACTTGCAGACAGAGAGAAGATACAAGTACAAAGTAGTGATTTATTTCAGCTTAATGGAGGCTTTTGATAATGAACTGAAAAAATCTGCCATGGGAAAAACCACTATTTCTAATTTCCTCCACTGTCTTCACCTCACCATACTTTTTTTTTTTTTTTTAATTTTTTTTAGTGAATGAACTGGCAGACAGACTGCGGAATCTCACCAATATAGTAGTCAGTTCAATGGACATGAGATGGGTTTGAAAATAGAGGGGTTTTTTTCTTCCTTTATGACAGCAGAAATTTTGTGATCCCTGTCACATAGAGCGACAGTATAAGTTCCTGTCAACTGTGAAAAAACAGCTGCTTTTCAAAACAGTTTGATTATTCATCTTTCTCAAAACCTTTTGCCACTATGAATATCTTAAACTTATAATCATATGATTATCTGATGTGAAATTAAGATGTTACAGTATAAACTAATGATTAATGCAAACTATTGGGAAATTTACTTACGCTCCTCACCACCAGAATATGTCTTAAATTATAAACTATCTATCTAGTTAGACATTGGCATTCATTGTAGTTCGCACAGCATCTAGAAGAGGATTCAAGCTGGTTGCAAACCTCTATATGCAGCTAAAAATAACAAAGTTTAATCAGAAAAGATTGGAAACACTTGTAGTTGTTTAATTTATGACCACACCACTGTGAAATTATAAATGTGAAAGTGAAAAACAAAGAAATTGCCTTAGTTAGGAAGTTCACAGTCCTTTAAATGAGAGAAACTGCTTGAGTAATATGTTGAAGGATTTATGACAAATTTTTTCAGCCTGGAAAATTTCTAAAGGGCAATTTAAGAAATTATCAACTTCAGATACTTGAAAAACTGGTTACTTTTGCTGCAATATGACATCATTTTATTAAACTTACCCTTCAGAAAGGGACTCAGCTGAAGTTGGAAATACCTAGTACTGAGGTGTCTGCACACCAGCTAGGCATGAAATGTATTACAGCTCCTGGAGACTTAGGATTCTGTTGTATTACTTTGTACTGTTTCCTAGTAAAATATCAAGTCTGACCTCCAGTTACCACTTCAGTGTCCTGTCAAGAAGGTCATGGACCTGCCTGAGTGGGTCCAGAGGAGGACTATGATGATGAGAGGGCTGGAGCGCCTCTCCTTTTAGGAGAGGGCAGAGTTAGATTAGGTATAGGGAAGAGATTATTTTTTGTGAGGGTGGTGAGGCACTGGAAGAGGTTGTCCAGAGAAGCAGTAGATCCCTGAAAGCATTTAAGGCCAAGTTGGAAGGGGCTCTGTGAGGAACCTGGTCTAATGGAAGGTGTCCCTGACCATGGTTGGAAATAGATGATCTTTAAGGTCCCTTCCAACACAAACCACTCTACAATTCTATGATAGAAATTTATTTGCATCAAGGGGGCAATGTTTTCAGTCACATTGCACTGTACTGAACTACATGGCAAAGCCTTCCTGCATAATGTTTCCAAAGTGCTGCTTTTACACTTTTCCCTGTGAAAGAGGGTATCTCTGGGGAATGGCAATGATTGCACTTATGAGAAGGACACGATGAGTCAGATCAGATCCGTCACGAAAGATCTTCCAGCTGTTCAGCACAAGCTCCCCAGACATCACTGATACTTGTGAATATTTTAGAATAGCATGCAAAGAATAAGTTAAGCAAATGCTTTTAAAATTTAAAGACGACTAACAAGAATCACTAAGATACATTGTCTTTTTCTTGTATGCATCAGTCCATTCCAGGCACTGATTACTTTGAAACATCATTTGCCATCACAAGTCAGATGGGAGTTTCCCAGCAGCAGTCCATTCATTGTTGTGGACATTTCATTCTTTCTCTCTTGCTCTTTACCTGCTCAGCTACATTGCATGGTCAGGAAGAACAGAAACAAAAATTAAGAAATTTATTGACAAACTTGAGAAGATATTTTCTCTGTGTATTGCCAGTAGAATTTTTAAAATTACCTGAAACTTGTGGGAGAAGGAGGAAACATCACAATTAAAGAACAAATCTCTCCCATGATTTCATGCAAACACAGTTGTTTGATTTTTATTTTTCTGCAAACTTCTGAATTCTAAATTTTCACATGCATCTTAAAATTTAGAAAGGTAATCTAAAAATCTACTTTACCATGACTCAAGAAATGTGCATTCACTGTTCTTTCCAAAGTAAACATCTTGCCCACACAAAGTCATTTGTCATGAGACTTCTGAGGTGTCTGATCAAGGGGGGAGACAAGAGGTCTACCTAACCAATAGGCCAGTGATCCTAAATTTGGTAGAAACTTCTCACATTAGTCATACTAAGTTAAAGGCAGGCATTACATTCAGCATTACTGCCTTAACCATTTTCTTTTATATTCCCACCTTCTTTCTCTCTTCTTACAACATTTTCTGGTTTTCAGATATTTCAGCATTTAATTCATCGCCTGTGAAGGTGTGGAAAGACCAGAGGAGGGCAGGCAGAGTCTGGGATGGAAAAAAGCAGCAGCAACAAAGAGAAGCTTAAAATATGTCACAGAAATCAATAATCCAAATAAAATAAAGGACAGAGCTTTTGTAGTGAAGCAGGGAATTCACCTTTGCTTTCCACACAGAAAGATCCCTGAAGCTGAATGCTGCCTCTTCTTGCTGTCGTAATCAATTAACAAACATGGGGTACAGTGACAGCCAAGTTCTTCACTTCTCCATTTCCCCTAATCTTTCTCCTCCTTGGGTTCTTATTCTATGTGAAATATCTAAAAGTCGCCTCTGTGAATTGATTTCTCATCTTAGGGATGTAAACTTTATGGTTATTTTTTACACTGCTGTGGCAGATACCTCAAAGAATTAAGCCCTTCTTTTTCATTTTACATATGAGAAGACAAGGAGTGGACAAAGAGATCCTTGAGGGAAAGTAAGGTGAGAAGTATCTTAAGAAAACTATGCCCATAAGTGTTTCCTGTCTTTGCATAACTCCTCAGAAGGAAGTGAAAAGAAATCATTCCCTCTCTGCTGCTATATTTCTAATAAAACCCAGGACAACCTGGGAGAATGCCTTTCTCCCGAGGAACAAAGGGCACAGCCACTCTCCTGGCTCTTGCTGGTTGGTTGTGTGGTAGGTGTGTGTGGTTTTGTTTGGTGGTGGGTTTGTTGTCTGGGATTTTGTTTGTGTTTGGTTTGTTTTGGTTTAGTTTGGTTTTGGTTTGGTTGTTTTGGTTTGTTTTTTTTTTTTCCTCTCCAACTCAACTAGATCCAGGAATGGTTTCCAAATGATCAAAAGCCATTGCTGCTGCCACCAGCAGGAGTGCTCTAAACCTACACAGAATCCCCAAGAAGGAGCTGTCCAGGTCACTGGCTATAGAGAGTGTCTGAACCTGGCATTAGCACCAGAGGACAGTGTAAAAGACACCTGCATACGGTGTGCTCAGGTGAATGATTTGCTTTGTTTAGTGGCAGAGCTTAAGGAAGAGGTAGAGGGGCTAAGGAGTATNCTGCCGCCAGCAGGAGTGCTCTAAACCTACACAGAATCCCCAAGAAGGAGCTGTCCAGGTCACTGGCTATAGAGAGTGTCTGAACCTGGCATTAGCACCAGAGGACAGTGTAAAAGACACCTGCATACGGTGTGCTCAGGTGAATGATTTGCTTTGTTTAGTGGCAGAGCTTAAGGAAGAGGTAGAGGGGCTAAGGAGTATTGGGGAAAGTGAAAGGGAAATAGACTGGTGGAGTCACATCCTTTCAACTCCAAAAGAACTTCAGGATGAGTCAGAGAAGCCCTGCCCCTCTTGCCATCAGGCAGATGGAACAGACCAAGTAGATGGGCGGAATGGAAACAGGTCCCTGGTCGCAGAGGTAAAAGAATCTCCTCCTGACCTCCATCACCTTCTAAGGTGCCCTTACAGAATAGGCAGAAGGCCCTGGACCCAGAGAGTTAGGCAGATGACATTCAAGAAAAAGATCTGTCTGGAGGGTCTGCACGTTGCACTCTATCTGTTAGGTGGATCACAACTCCAGATATTAAGGAGAAAAGAAGAGTAGTTGTAGTCAGTGATTCCCTTCTAAGGGGAACTGAGGGTCCTGTATGCCAACCAGACCCATCCCACAGGGAAATCTGCTGCCTTCCTGGAGCTGTTGTGAGGGATATTAGCAGAAGACTTCCCGAGCTATTCGGCCCTCTGATTATTACCCACTGTTGGTGGTACAGGTTGGCAGTGATGAGATCAATAAAAGAGGTACCAGCGCAATTAAAAAGGGCTTTAAGGCTTTGGGTCAACTAGTTGATGGGACAGGAGCACAGGTGGTGTTCGCCTCAGTTCCTGCAGTAGCAGGGATGAATGAGGAGAGGAGTAGGAAAACCCATTCTATCAACAGATGGTTAAAGGATTGGTGTCACCAGCAGAATTTGGTTCTTTTGATCATGGGACAAAATTTATGGTACCAAGCCTGCTAGAGTTGGATGGGCTTCATCTATCTAACAAGGGCAAAAGAACCCTAGCATATAAGTTGTCGGGGCTGATCAAGAGGGCTTTAAACTTGGTTTGAAGGGGGAAGGGTTTGAAACCAGGCTCTCCAGAGATGATCCTAAGGGTGGAAAGCCAGACTTAGAAGTGAAATCAGCAGCCCAGCTGAAGTGCATGTACACCAATCAATGCAGCATGGGTAACAAACAAGAGGAGCTGGAAGCCATTGTGCAGCAGGAAAGCTGTTGGCATAGTCGCCATCATGGGAATGTGGTGGGATGGCTTGCATGACTGGAGTGCTGCCATGGGTGGCTACATGCTCTTCAGAAGAGATAGGCAAGTTAGGAGAGGTGGAGGGGTGGCTCTGTATGTTAGAAAGTCTCTTGACTCTCTAGCACTTGAGGTCAGTGACGATAAGGTTGAGTGCTTATGGGTCAGAATCAGGGGGAAGGCCAACAAGGCTGACATCCTGGTGGGAGTCTGTTATAGATCACCCAGTCAGGATGCTGAGGGTGATGAATTATTCTACGAGAAACTGGCAGAGGTTTCAAAATCACCAGACCTTGTTCCTGTGGGTGACTTCAACCTGCCAGATGTCTGCTGGGTACTCAACATAGCGGAGAAGAAGCACTCTAAGAGATTCCTGGAGTGTATGAAGGATAATTTCCTGTTGAATCTGGTAAATGAACCTACCAGGGCTGGGGCCACTTTAGACCTGCTGTGTACAATGAGAGAAGAGCTGGTGGGAGATATGGTCAGAGGCTGTCCAGGGCACAGTGACCATGAAATGACAGAGTTTTCAATACTCAGTGAAGTGAGGAAGAGCATCAACAAAACCTCTACCCTGGACTTCCGGAGGGCAGACTTTGGCTTATTCAGGAGGCTGGTTCAGAGAGTACCTGGTTGGGAAATGACCCTTAAAAACAATGGGGTCCAGGAAGGATGGACATACTTCAAGAAAGAAATCTTGAGGGTGCAGGAGCAGGCTGTCCCTCTGTGCTGAAAGGCGAACTGGAGGGGAAGACAACCAACCTGGCTGAAGAGGGAGATTTTGAAGGAAATTAGGGAAAAAAGAGAGTCTGTGGAAAAAAGGGCAAGGCAACTCGTGGAGGGTTTAGGAACGTAGTTAGGTCATGTAGAAAGAAAATTAGAGAGGCGAAAGCACAATTTGAACTTCATCTGTCCACTTCTGTTAAAGCCAACAAAAAGTGTTTTTGCAAATACATCAGTAGCAAAAGGAGGGGCAAGAAAAACCTCCATTCTTTGTTGGACATGGAGAGGAACATCGTTACCAAAGACAAGGCTGAGGGACTTAGCACCTTCTTTGCCTCAGTTTTCAACAAGAAGACAGGTTGTCCTCAGAACAACTGGCTTCCTGGGCTGATAGACAGCAACAGGGATACAAATAACTCCACTGTTATCCAGGAGGAAGAAGTTAATGACCTGCTGAGCCACTTGGACCTTCACAAGTCTACAAGACAAGATGGATTCCATCCTAGGGTGATAGGGGAACTGGCAGAAGAGCTCACCAAGCTGCTCTCTATCATTTATCACCAGTCCTGGCTCACTGGGGAGGTCTCAGATGACTGGAAGCTGGCAAATGTCACACCCATCCACAAGAAGGGCCCGAAGGAAGACCTGGGAAACTACAGGCTTGTCAACCTGACCTCAGTGCCTGGCAAAGGTTATGGAGCAGATCATCTTAAGTGGAATCACACGGCATCTACAGGACAGACAGGAGATCAGACCCAGCCAGCACGGGTTTAGGAGGGGTAGGTCCTGTCTGACCAACCTGATCTCCTTCTGTGGCCAGGTGACGCGCC
>VXAY01002200.1:105521-214482 GCA_013399855.1 Oxyruncus cristatus
GTGTGCCCAGGTGGCCAAGAAGGCCAATGGCATCCTGGCCTGGATCAGGAACAGTGTGGCCAGCAGGAACAGGGAAGTGATTCTGCCTCTGTAGTCAATGCTAGTTAGGCCACACCTGGAGTGCTGTGTACAGTTCTGGGTCCCTCAGTTTAGGAAGGACATTGAGGTGCTGTAGAGTGTCCAAAGAAGGGCAATGAGTCTGGTGAAGGGACTGGAGCACAGACCCTGTGAGGAGAGGCTGAGGGAGCTGGGGTTGTTTAGCCTGGAGAAGAGGAGGCTCAGAGGAGACCTCATCACTCTCTACAACTACCTGAGAGGAGGCTGTAGCCAGGTGGGGGTTGGTCTCTTTTCCCAGACAACCAGTAGTAGGACAAGAGGGCACAAGCTGTGCCGGGGAGGCTTAGGTTAGACATTAGAGAGAAATTCTTTACAGAGAGAGTGATCAGACATTGGAATGGGCTGCCCAAGGAGGTGGTGGAGTCACCACCCCAGGAGGTTTTTAAGAAAGGACTGGATGTGGCACTTAGTGCCATGGTCTAGTTGAAAGGGTGGTCTTGGGTTATGGGCTAGACTCGATCTCAGAGGTCTTTTCCAACTTGGTTGATTCTGTAACTGTGATTTCTCAGAGTGTGTTTCAGAGGTCACATGGTGAGAAGGGAGACAAGAAAATGTCAGTTCATCAGCCTGTGGACTTGGAGCTTTCTTAATTGAGATTTAAGGAAGGTAGTCACAGGTGTCTTGTGCTCTAGAGAATGAAAGATGAGACACTGACTGAGGGAAACTGGGAGACTGAATCACTAAGAATCTCTCAAGAGTTAGTGCCACACTACTTTCTGCCTAAAGGTGCCATAATCCTTCAACCTACAGCTAAACCCAGAGGTCCCAGCTAGGGATCATGACTTTCTTGTGGTAGAAGCTCCATTGCTATTCAATATTGGGAAGAAATCTGAAAGTGATGATAGAAAAAAAAGTGTAACTCCTGGGATGTCAAAATTAGTATCAACAAGGGAACAGATGTTTAGTCTTTGGATATGCAGTATCCAAAACAAGAAGAGTCTATAGAGGGAATCTGAAAAGAAGAAAAGCAGTAGCAATTCTTGTCTGGTGAAAGACAAAAATGCTTGTGATTCTTTACTGTTGACAGGAAATAATGTGAAGAATTAGGTTCCAGAGCCTAGAAACAAGCAAAAAGAAAGGTCACAAACAAAATGAGTAGGAATACTTGCTTGTCAAAAATAGCTTTTTACTCACAATGACACACTTTTTACTCACATGTCTTCTTCCCATCACTTTTTTTTTGGCTGAAGCCTCAAAGTCTATAAGCAAGTTTAGACAATTTTGTAGAGCTGTGCTAATTTTAGTAGGTAAGTCAGGAACTTCTTATGATAAAAAGCACAAAATACTGAAGAGAATACTGAGAAAACAAGTGTTCACCTGGATCCTGCATAGTTGGAGACCAAGTTAACTGTTGTCACATCTGTTCAGAATTTGGTCTTAAGCCAGAATGAAATAAATCTGAGCTGCTAATAGTTGATGGGAGCACCAAGAAGACAACCAAACATTCATGTCTATGTAAGCTTTATCTCTGCAGGAAGAGGGGTAATTATTGCAGACACTGGGTACATCTCCTTTAGGTGTAGCCATCTGATTTGGATGCCTCATTTACATAAATTATTGAGGTCCTTCTCTACATATTACCAGGGAAAAAATGGCAGCTCTAGAGGGAGCTTCTGCAATACAAACGTGTCTTCTGTGGGGACAAGACGTCCTTTCCGCAGATGGGGAACTGGGTTGGCCTACATGCATTATATTTAGCCCTACCAATACAGGTGAAGGAAATCCCACCAATTGTTTTCCTTAATTAAGAGGAAGTACTACACTTGAATATTATTAGTAATTTTCCAGATAAAACTGGAAAATACTGCCATGTACTGCCCAGTTTCTAGATCACCTGGCATGTACAAAAGATCAAATATCATCTTTGAGTCTGGGTCTTCCACTTTTCCATTAGGCCACCTGAATTACACTCTTTTAAAAGAAACTATAAGCACTCAGCAAGAAGCAGTTGAGTTTATTCCTGCAGAAACGAGAGATTAGCAGCATCAGACTAATAACTATGCACAAAACCAATCGTCTGAAAGATGCCATGGCAAAAAACTGTGACAGGAGCTGGATTATACAGTCATAAAAACTTGAGAGATTTGTCAAGGGAATGTATAAACCCTGAGTTGTTCCTATTTCTGTTCAATTTAATTTCTTAAATATGCCTGGTTTTCTTTCTAACATATGATTCTGTCTCATTAAAAAAATAGGGAAAGAAGCATTTTATTTTCTCTCATCATATGCATATTAATATAATAACACTCTAATACATGAGTTTCATTTTCTGTAGCTAGCTGTTGAATTTTCACATATATTGTTAATAGAAGTGGCAACACCACCTCAATTTGAAATTTCCGAACACTCCTAATAAATTTTTATTTCCAGTGGCTTAAAATTCTGTTAAACTGTAACCATTCAGGCTAAAATTTTCCGGACCTGGTATCTGTCTTAGGCTGAATTTTTAAAGACACTGTCAATCGACACACCTCATCTGTTTCTCAGAAAGACATTCAGGTAAAACTCAGTGATTGCCCATCTCAAAGAAAAAAAAAAAAATAAAACCTTACAACAGTTTGTTGGAATTAAACTACTATCTTGTGTGGTAGCGACTCAAAATTTAACAGGTGGAAAGTGAAATCTGGAATAAGGATGTGTTGCATGCCATTTCTGTCTCCTAGTTATAGCCTTTCAAAAAGCCCCTGAGTTTGTCCATGCTCAGACAAGAGCTGAGGCAGTTGGCAGCTTCATGCTTATAAATTTCTTCTGCATTGGTCATGTTTTCCCGCCTGCTGTCAGCTCTCAAGGCCAGGAAGTCTCTCTTTCTTTCTTTCTTTCTTTGTCTTTGTGTGAACTCAGTGTTTCAACTACTGATTGCTAAGCCCGGGTTCTGTGAGGGAGGATACAACCTAATGTGAACTGGAGAAAATTCAGCTCAGCAAGAGTTTGGAAGCTCTATGTGGCATCGTATGTTAAGACAGGTACCACTTAGAGAAAATGGAGCAGATGTATTAGAAGCTTCAGAATTCCTAAACCTGACATTTACCAACAAACATTTTGTGCAACTCCACCGGGAAAATGTGCATTTCTGTATCTGTTAGTGCCACTCAGCAGAAAGCATGAGAGCATGACCCAGGAGTCACAAAATTAACTCAAGAGACAAGAGGTCTGTGCAGTGGATATAAAGGTTGCAGTGCCTGAAAGGGTACGTGTGCATGTCACTCAGTTGCTACCTGATGAAATTTCTGTTTTGTTTTCCTCCTTTTTTCTTTATTAGAAACCTAGGAAATTAGCCTCTTTCTCCTTCACGCACAGACACCCTTTTGAAAGAACCCTGACATTACAAAGTCATGCGCTCAAAACTTAGAAAACAGCAAGTGAGAAATGCAATGCAGCTAAGTGCATATCATAAAACAAAGTTTTTAATGTCCAGTTTTAACTACCTTGCTTCAAAATAAACAATTCTGCAAGGCATGTGTGCATATGCAATGGACAAGTTTAGACTCTTAACTATGTCTCCCTTAAGTTTATCTTTAATGGTATCAGGCTTTTCTCTTCCATGTCCTGCTCAACACAAAAGTTTGGCAAAATGTTTTTCTTCAAACCATGATTTTTTTTGCAGACATGTTTACAGTGAAAATCCTACCTTCTTGCAAAATGAGCCCAAACTGTGGACAAAGCTACAACAGAGAATAAGCATAGAAAAACTATAACTCAAGTAATTGAGATGAACTGGCTCAAAGAAGTAGGTGTGGGGTTTGTATCTTCTCCTGTCTTGAAAATAAATCCTTGGAAGTCAGCTCTATGCTGAGAAGATTGTCCTAGGGCAGGACAGAGAGTTATGCAAGAGGCACCCTTTCTAAAGGAGAGGAAGAAAACGTTGCTTAAATGGAATCAGTGTTGGTCAGTGCAGACTTGAAGACTTTGAAATATTTTATTTTCATGAAAACAATACTTTTGCCCAGACTTTATACACAATAGTCCAATAAAAGGCATCACTTCTTCTATCTAGAGTTATTTATTTCCATAAGCTTTAGAGAGTGAACACAGCAATCCAAAAATTTGTTATTTACATAAATAAAAAAACAGTATAATCCTTTCAACATGTTGAAAGTGATCTGGTCCAAGTTTACACAGTGAACTGCCCATAGTGTCTGTCTCCAGCCCAGAGAACACACTGAGACTTTGTGGTACTTCACGCTGAACAATGTTGAGATGTCGGGTATAAATATGCACATTATCTCTTGGACATGTTTTTCATGTGATGTCTAATGGGAGCACTCTGGCATGAAATTCACAAATAAGGGAATGCAAGGACTGTTTCTTCTGCATGAAATATCTTCATTTAATTTTCAAAATGAAATATGACAGTACTGTAGACAAGAGGCTACTGTAGCTTGTTTGCATATGCTGCCCTGGAGAGTGATGCCAAGAGTTAGTAGATCAAGATTTCATGAGGAAACATAAGATAAAAAACCCCAAAAGGTCTATCTATTATAAGCAAAACACACTTAATTCCGAAGGAGTACAATCAAATGGCCAAAGCAACACAGAGTTCCAATAAATTATATGGGCATTTTTTTATTCTGGTTTAAAACTCTTATTGGTTCCTCCAGATTGCCCCTTTTATATTATGATGCCACCTTCCCTTGACAGATCTTCCAAATAAATTATATTATTCCATTGTATCAGGGCCTTTTTCATTGTTGCCTGCACACACTGCAGTTTGTTACAGCATTCAAAACAATGCTGCAATATTTCTACCACCACCTCTATTTTTTTCTCCTCACTTTTAATTCTTTGTTTATTGCATCTAATAGAGCTGTAAAGATCAGCTCTCAGACAGGGTCAGGAATATTTTTAATGTGCTTTTAGCAAATAAAGCTGACCACTACTACCTCATAACAGTGTGTTTTCAACCACAGTCTGAAGCCTCATTAGAACCAACGTGACTTCAGTGTACGTGTTTGCATTTTATTTATGCTGTATGCAGAGTGAGTGCATTGGCATTTCAATACCAGAGATCCTTTCTGGTCTTAAAGGATGTGTTTAACTACACCTGCATTTTTTCCTTTTCCAATTAGAAATTATTAATCATCAATTGATAAGAAAATTGTTCACCTTGAAAAATAATTGAATAGATGTGTGTGTCATCTAGTTAGAAATTAAGGGATAAACTATGTATTTAGGTTACCCAAAACTTTTCAGCTGCATCTAGTCTGCAGACAGTGACTGCCTGGAACCTAGATCCACCCTCTTCAGGTGTATATATCCTCTTGCCTATTACTAATGACTGGGACACATAATAAGGGGACTATGGGGACACACACCTGTGATACGTGTCTAGTAATAAAGTAGTTCTTACTGGCTCATGAGGTGATTATCGGTTTGTTTGTTTGTTTTTTATATGTGTACGTTTGTGTGTTTTGTATTGCTTTGTTTTGTTTTAATCGAATGTTACTTCCAAATACTTCTCCTCTAACCCATTTCATGGGGAAAAATAAAAATGCCCTTTTCCTTGGCTAAGCATAGCTACTTAGCACTTCATTCATCACCATGCTATACACACATCCCAGCAGGAATGAGAACACAACTGACTTCTTGAAATTGGACTGACTTTTTCACTGTGGGGGGAACATCTTTCTCGG
The DNA here is from genome assembly GCA_013399855.1 of Oxyruncus cristatus. Taxonomy (NCBI): domain Eukaryota; kingdom Metazoa; phylum Chordata; class Aves; order Passeriformes; family Cotingidae; genus Oxyruncus; species Oxyruncus cristatus. The sequence goes on from VXAY01002200.1 coordinate 111,269, forward strand.
ACTCATCCAATTCTCTCATTCTCAGCCTTTTTTCTCTTAAGAGAAATGAAGGCACAACCTAATGACATTAAAAGTAAGAAAAGGATTAGATGCTGACAAAACAAAGGAGTTGCTTTGCTTCTGATTCTTAAACAGATAAAGCTTCTGAACCTGCAAACACTTTAATGACTCCTGTCACTAGTTGTGATGAAAGCCCGAAGAGAAGTGCTGCTTGGGATGCGCACAGGATAAATAGTGATTTTTAAAGTCTTTTATGAATGAGTGGTAACAAAAACTGTGAACAGATCACTGGAATACAGGAACTTTTATTTAACTTTTCATATTAAGCATTAGACAACTTGAGAAAATATTTTCAACATGATCTACTTTTTGCCTTCAATTGTCTGGTCTGCAGCCTATGTACAGGAATACGTAATTTTTTTCCTACCACACGGACATCTTCCTTCACCAGCACCATAGTTCCAATGTTCCTTGGCTACTACTACCAGCATTATTAGTAACTATGATTTTTTTTGTTGTCATTGTATATGGTCCTAACCATGAAACAGAAATCTGGGAGGACTTCAGCTGCTTAAACATCAATGTCTTCAATTCAGATATCAACATCTGGCTAAACATACTTTGGTCTGTACCTTTGCTATGTTGGCTTTTCCAGTACAGATGTGTGAACCTTGCAAAATTTTCTGTTGTGATAAAGGTATAAATTCTGTTATTGTTTTCAGTAAAGTTAATAAAATTCATATTCAAATACTATGTTACTGTAGCAAATGGCAGAGAAAGAAGGAGAAATGGGACTAATGGGAAAAATCATGTTACAGGGTACTGCCTGAAATATATTCTGCCCTCACAACACCCACATTATCTTCCAGTAACAGTAATGGGAATTTTGTATGCACATCAAGGTAGAATATATAGCTTAGACTTTGACTGCTTTGATATATATTTATGTAGCTATAGGTTTATTCCTTCAACCAATTTAAAGACCTCTGATTCAGAGTTTAAATTTATTCATTAATACCTGCTAATAGAGAAAAGCAGCATGGAGACATTAATTTAAAGAAAAACAATCTGATTATATGGTGAAATGTGTCAGGCATAAGGAAGAAAATTAAGGCTAGTATTTTTCTCTCTTGAGCTGAGATTAGAAACCTTGTCAGAGTGGTTTTCCCATTGACATCAATTGTTTGGGGAAAAAAATTTACGTATTAAAAATTTATAGTACGATTATAGACCACATCATTTGTGTCAGAAAGGGTATATACTGCTTTGCATAAACAGTAATAGACTTAAATATCTTAGAATACAGAATTTTAGAACTGTATATCTGCAGATGTAAAGAGTTTTGATTAAGACACATATAAAGAAAACACAAGCAAATGTATGAAGGTACATTTTCATTTATGTGATTGAATTCATTTGCAGTAGTTTTCCTAATTGATTTGATATCACATTGTGAAATACTGTGAAATTAGTAAGTTTGAATATTAGAATACTTAATGAGATTAATAACCTAAAGGCAGGCTGTAGGTCATGCACCAATCTACCTTCTCTTAAAATTGCAGGTAAAAATTATTGTATTTCAGATTACTTTGTATTAACTATTATTTTGTCTTATATGAGTTTTAAGAGACTTGTATCTAAAGGCACTAACTTAGAAATAAATAACATTAAAATAAAAATTGCAGAGAGATATCCAATAAAAATTAGAAACATTCAACATTCAGATGTTAAGGACTGGTTTCAAGTCTTACATCTGTAACTCTGTGTTTGGATTTTTTTGGATTTGAGGAATTACAGAATATGTTCTCCCAGACATGACTTTAAAATACGAATGTTAAGCCTTCATTCACAAACCTGATTTTTTATTTATTTTTTTTTTTCCAATGAATAAGTAGAATTCTTTTCCTGGTACTAACAACCAGCCCAGTCTCTAAAACACCTTGCTAGATAAAAAGGCAAGTACTAGTATGTGAATGGTTTGCTTTTCAATCAGAGTTTCTAGGAGGTTAAATTTCGTCAAGCCTGGTTCTTTTATTACAGTGTTAATGACATATCCTCATGTTACGGGCATGCCGTAATGCTGCAACACTCTGAGACCGACCAGCTCCGCTATCATCAAAGAACTCAAATGTGGTTTTTTAATGTCAGGAAATGATATAATCTCTCTTCGAGCTCTCAGTGACAAACTGACCCAATCTGAATGTAAAAGTAATGTTCCTGAACTTTGGATGGTTTCTGTTGATAGGGAATTTCCAGATTTGATAGCTCTGGTGCTATTTATGCTGGGCTCACCATCACTGCCAAGTTCACAGTCCTCCAAACTGCAACAAACCAAAAATTGCCCAAGTGTGACATTTGAACTGTTGCAAAATATCAATCCCAACTTCCCCAATCATTAAACGAAATCATTATTATATCACAAGACTGAGTATGTTTATAATAAAGATCAATCTGATTTGACAAGATTTGTCCTAAAGCTATCTTCAGGTCCTATTTTATTTAAATTCAATGCAATTTTATGCATAGGTCCACCATCACCTTTCCCCCAGTTCAGTTCACATCTGCTTTTTCCCTTCTTACTCTAGTTTGAGTGTGAATAAAAACTCAGGCTGCATCACTTAATTTCATCTGGTTTCAGAATGAGAGGAAAATTTTCATAGAAGTTAATGCAATTCTCCAAACACATTGATTAACCTAAAAATGAAACCCAAGTCCATGCAAAAGGCTATGTAGAACAGAAGGCTGAACCTGCAAAGACAATTCAATTTTTCATAGGAAGATTGATTTTTTTTTTCACCCCCAGACAAAACACCCCCATCCCTAAACAATTTTAAAGAGAGAAATGTACTTTTCAACCTGAAATATACTGCCCATGATGTTTTTATTAATATAATTAGGTCAATTTTATAAAGAAAAGTTTTTCAATAGAAAACAGTTTTGTCTTAAGAGTGAGAAACTTTTTGATTTAACGCTTTTTTTTTTGCCAAATGAAAGTGATGAGTTCAGAAAGAATTTACAAATTTTGTACCTTATTGGTATTCCTCTGTGAATAAATAAATAACTGAAAGAATTCAGTCTAGTACATGGATGGCTTTGAAACATGAACAGGAGTAAATTAGCCAGTTTCAAAACCAAATTTAAAAACTGTAAGGCAATTATTGGTACAATCATATATGTCACCTTCACTTCATGATGCGGGAGAGAGTCAGATGTAATGTTACAGATTAACTAAAATCCAGTCATCTCGTCCGTTCTGTTTCAACCAGAGAAAGGAGCTTCTCGTCAACAGAGTGTTGAAACAGAGATTTTTTTGTTTCATTGACCTATAGCAAAGATGATGGCTCTACTGTTACTCAATTTCTGTGAAGTGTAACTGACTGCAAAAATCAAAGCACTAAAATACAGTGTTTAACAGTGGTGTTTTCTTACTGTGGCCACCAAGTAGAACAACAACTGCAGAATACACCACTGCCAAAATTGATTAAATACACACTGAACATTTAACTCTGCTTCGGGCAAAATCAGCCAGAAAAATATGGGTCTTTTCCTCTGCTCCTGAGGTGATCAAAGTCAGCTGAGAAATCCCAGCTGGCCTCCAGGTCTCACTGTACGGATTAGAGCAGCTGGGACTCTGAGGATGAACAAGGGTACAGAGCAGCAGAAAGTGGTCATTGCTGGGAAAGCTGGTTTAGGGCTCTTTCCACACTAACATCTGCAAGGTCAATTGTGTCATCTTCTAAGTACTGAATTGACTGTCTCTACCCAATGTAAACCCAAATCAGAAGACCTGAAAAGTTGTCAGTTAAAACACTACTGAAATAAAACACTACTAAGATAAAGAACTACCTTCAAAAACAAGAATTCCCTCCTTGTGTCCTTCTGTGGAAGAGCATGGAACTACACACACCAGAACAAAAGGATACTAAGCCAGGTACACATAAAAGAATCAGAATTTTTACACATAGAAGAATCAGCTTTTTCCACTGCTGAATGAGTGGATTATTACCAGGAAAGACCTGTAGCATAAAGTATAGAGCATAGGGTCTTTACTCAAAAAGTAAAGAGCATGCAGAGATCTGATTCATAATGTGATTCATAATAAATTTCTCAATATATTTTCCACAAATGAATAGATACAATGCAAATGGAAAATTATTTGGAATCCACTACATTTTCATCACAAGGGTCTGACAACAGTTTATTTCATACAAACTACTACACTGTTTCCTTTCTGGGAGGTTCTGAGAAATCTTAAAGTAAGACAATAACTTCACTGTGCAAGACTGAAGATTTCTGCTTCTTCACACATGCAGATCCTTCCTTGACAGTAATGAATTTGGTGAAAATCTTATAGCTTTTATCTGAACATTTATAAGAAAGAACGAAAAGTGAAGAATATTAGCATTTCTAACCTAAATTCAAACCAGTTCCCCAGACTGTTTAACACTTGAAACTGTATTTTCTGAGGGAACTTAGTACATTCAGTGACAGTAAGAATCACTTTCTTTTCCTCTTGAAGTTTTAAATTATTTGTATTCCCTCCTTTTCTTATTGTTTTCTTTGGCATTCACACTAATAAAACTGCTTCAACAGGTGACAGGCTCGAATAGAAAATATTTGAGTTGGTACTGAGTATAATTAGAAGAAGAATGAGTTTGACCTTGCTGAAAAGAAAGAAAAAGCTGGAAGAGCTATGCGTGGATACATATAAGAAACTCAATAGTCAGATTGAGTGTATTCTTCAGTAGAGCAGTAGCTGAAAAATGGAGGTGTGTGCTACTGAATGACATGGCACAGGTCAAGAACCAAAGAACATGGAGCTCTGAAAGAAACAGGCATCAAAAGTCAAATTAGTCAGTGGAATTGCTTCTACATCATGTCTGGCTGTGACAACTGAGCAATTACAAATGTACATAAAAAAAGAACTTGCTCCTCTGTAGGTCTTAAGGGCTAAAAACACCTGTTCACCATGCTTACACGGCATAAAATACAGCTCATAGGCAAGTTTTAACATAATTTATAAAGAATTAATCAGAGAAGTAGGCTGCTTTTGTCCTAGAAATCAACACTTCTGATTCAAGAAATCAAGGAGACTGGAAAGCCAGTCTTCTCAATTACTCGTTGCCATGCTTCATTTGCTCCATTGCAAACTGTGAGGTCTTGGTTTCTATTCTCCCAAATATGCTTGCAGAACTGCAAACATGTTATTGACACACGCCAAATGGGCAGTTACAAGTGCAATCGTTTGTTGGCACAAAATTGGTCACATTGAGCACAAAACAAATCAGAGTTCCTGTGTGATTTCTTAAAAGTACTCATGAGTACACATACGGCATCCAGAAATGAATTTAAAAAAAACTGCTTTGAATATTTTTTCCCCACAGACGTATAAAAATCTACAATTAAGGTACGCGATAGGTGTTCCCATCAGTCTCCTGAATGGTTGCACAGGAAAGTTGTGGTCATCTTAAGAAATTCACAGTTCCCGAGTAGGTCTCTTCTGCTAGACTAGGAACAATTGTATTGAGTTTCTGTGAGGAGCTGCCTGAAGTTTCCCCCATGTCCAACAGAGCCAATGCCAGCCGGCTCCAAGATGGACCTGCCACTGGCCAAGGCCAAGCCCAGCAGTGACAGTGGCAGTGCCTCTGGGATATAAGAGATTTAAGAAGGGGGGAAAAATCGGCTGCCCAACAGCAGCCAGAGGGAGTAGTGAGAACACATGAGAGAAACAGCCCTGCAGACACCCAGGTCTGTGAGGAAGGAAATGGAGGAGGTGCTTCAGGTGGCAGAGCAGATATTCCCCTGCAGCCCGTGGTGCAGCCCACAGTGAGGCAGTTGTGCCCTTACAGCCCATGGAGGTCCATAGTGGAGCAGAGATCCACCTGCAGCCCATGGGGGAGCCCATGAAGGAGCAGGTGGGTGCCCCAAGGAGGCTGGAAACCCATGGGAAGCCCATGATGGAGCAGGCTCTTGGCAGGACTTGTGACCCCATGGCAGACCTATGCTGAAGCATATATAACTGCAGCCCACGGGAAGGAGGCTCACACTGGAGAAGTTTGTGGTGGAAAGTCTCCTATGGGAGGTATCCCATGCTGAAGCAGGTGAAGTGTGAGGTGTCCTATCCCTGAGGAGGAAGTAGCAGCAGAGATACCATGTGATGAACCACCAACCACCCCAACCACCTTTCCGCATCCCCCTGCCCCACTAGAGCGGAGGTGGGAGAGAAAATGAGGAGTTAAGTTGAGCCCAGGAAGAAGGGTGGGGTGGAAAGAAAGTGTTTTAAGATTTGAGTTTTATTTGTCATTATCCTACTCTCGTAACAAATTCAAGTTGAGTCTCTTTTGCCCACGACAGTAATTGCTGAGTGTTCTTTCCTTGTTTGACCCATGATCTTTCTGTTATATTTTGTCTCTCCTGTGCAGCTGAGGAGGGGAGTGACAGAGTGGCTTTGGTGGGAATCTGGTATCCAGCCTGGGTCAACTCACCACACCAAAAAGCGTACAAGAGTGAAGGTGTAAAAGTCTTTGAGTTAGAAATAAATCTTTTAGTAAATAGCCTACAATAAACATGCAAATGCAAACAGGGTGAAATCATGTTCTCCAACAGAGAGGCTAGAAAATATACAACACAATATCAAACAGTTTAGTTTTTAAGAAATTAATATGAATAAGATCTTGATTTGAAGGTTCAGCAGTTCACACTCACTCACTTCCACTTGAAGAGCCTTTATTTAACAGACATTTCCAGTTGAAACTCAGTCAAAACTGATGATATCTGGTGGTCTCTCTTCAGGCTACTCTTATGAAAAAATCAACTGCACCTCAAAAGCAGAGAACTGACTAAATATTTTCAGGAATTATATTTAAGTGTCTCAATTCTCAGTCACCCAAGCAAAGTGCTAATGGGGTCTTAACATCTATTGCAAATTATTATCACTTACGCCTTCAAACATAAAAAGAAAACTGAAAATAAATACACATCAAATAGGAAATTATTTTTAAAGACAGGAAGGAAGCAGACCATTTTAGAGATTCAATCAACGTCATAGGCAGAATGTTTTTTACTGGATAAGAGACGGAGAAATGAAGAGCAAATTATCAGGGCTTCCTTACACAGCAGTTTTTACTTGGCCAGCATCAGGAGCTGCATTCTTAGGATTGGATATGCAGCAAGCTACATTCAGAGCTGTTCCCCTGCTTCCCCTCAAAAGATGTTGAAACACATGTTGTCATCCATGACCTAAGAGAGCAGTGGTCTGAAAAATAGAGCAATAAATGAGATGTGAGAAAGTAAATAATCTCATCCTGACTTTTCTGTATGAGTCAACTGACAACACAAGTCTCAGTAATGCTGAAGGTTGTGGAGCCTCGTAGAAAATCTTAATAGAAAAACCTTTGTCCCCAGGCAAGCTTATTTGTAGATGTTAGATTCACACACTCCCACAAAGAAGTGAATAATGTCATGAAAGCTCAGATCCTTCTGTTTCTGATGCCACAAGATCATGCGAAGAATTGTCTCTGTAAAAGGCAGAAAGAGTCTATGTAAAAATGAGCATGTTGGCAACATTGGTAAAGCTGTGTATGCAATTAAATCATACCAGCCATTCAAACACCATTTTTACCATAGCCACAGGAACATGTGGATTTGAGAAAAACCAGCAACAGGACATCATGTGCTCTCATATAGGGGCCCTTCCTTGTTGTCTTCTTTTCCTGCTGGCTCAAGCAATTAAAACCAACATCAGTCTGACCCTGCTATGCTTGTTTTGAGGGGCCTGAAGTTTCCACCTGAATTTGCTCTGATTCTTCTGCATTGTACATAGAAAAAGCCCATAATTAAAACTCAACACCTTCTCTTCATCACTCTTTTAAACTTTCATAGTTTTTAGAGCTGGATTTTTGTATAAGGCATGTTTTTCTTTCCCCTAATAATCCCCTTAAGCCGCAACCCCAGGAGCCTATTCATTGCCAGCATCATGCAGGACAATGGGAAAAAGAGGCTTTAGTTTTAACCAAGTGCTGGCCCATGGAACCAAATGGGAAGGGAAGCCAGTTCTGTGACCCCATGCAGACTACTATTGTTGGCTCCAACCCTTTGCAAGTTGTCCAGACCCTTCTTCAGTACATCACACTAGCTAATAGTATAGGTGAAACCTGATCCAGTTATGTTCACGGTCTCCAATAACTCAGGTATCAGTTCTGTGTCCTTGTTCTCTGACTGTCCCTGCCTGTTTCATAAATTTCATAACTGTTAGTTATTCTTGAATTTTCTTTCCCAGAATCTCCTTCAGAACAAAGCCTGGGTGTGCCCGTGGGTCTAGACAGTTCTCAGGAGGGACTCTGCCTGAATGGCACTGAACAAGTGTAGTTTTTTCTTCCCCATGCTGCCCTCCAAATTGTCCCAGAAAACTTTGCTTATTCATTCCTGCTCTTACACAGCACTCCAGGGCATACAATGCATACAATGCCATAAAAAGAGCACTCTAGTGGACTCCAGAAGCCAGTTAAAATGTTCCTCAGAATTTGAATGGAAAAACATCTCAAAATATTGTAAGTGAGAATATTAAAGAAAATCTCAACTGGTCTTAACAACTTAGTTCAGCATTTTCTGTCTTGCAGGGACATGAGAAGATGCAATACCAGGAACACACCTTGGACCCTGTGGCCCACTCACCTCATGCTTCCTCAGTGTCTGTAGCACATTCTTGCTGTCTTGTATCTGTTAATTGGCCTTGCTGTCCATGAATTTGCCTAACCTCTTTCAAAAATTGACAGTGTTGTCTGTCTTCAGAAGGTCACTACACTATGTAAAGAAGTACTTTCTTTAATCTGTTTTAAATCAATCCTACTTATTTTAATGAATGACACCACAGTCCTAGTATGGTGGAGGGGGGTAAAAAAAGATTCTACAATTACCTGACCCAGCCTTTCATGATTCCCTCACCACAGCTTTCTTCCCTCAAACTAAAGCATGCCAACACTTTCAGTCTCACTTTGTAAGTCAGCTGCTCCATCCACCGATTATTTCAGTTGCCACCATAACTTATCCATAATACTTATCCTGCTGATTGGGGCTCAGTGTTGCAGCAGTATTGAATTTAACTACTAATTCTACAGCTTTCCATTGGCTCATTAAAGGCTCATGTTTTGGCATTAATGCAACCTATACAGTGAATCATGGCACCTGAGCAGGTGTGGTTCATGTCAGAGAACATGATGAGATAATCCTCATAGATAGCATGAATAGGCAGAAATACTAAACAAGTGCCCAGGCTGAATTGTATTTGAATACCTCTGAATTCCTTGAAAGATAATCAGAAGCAGCTCATCAAACTCTGATGTCATATCACTTTCACTGTTGTGAAAGTGTTGACTTTGCTGGCTTGATCTTCAAATGTATGCCAGTGTAAACAAGAGAGGATTCTGGCCCAGGGCTTTTTGCTCCCTGTGGCTTGGCAAAATTAGTAGAGAGCTGCTGGAAATGGAGGCCTGAGGAACACTATACCCAGACTGTATCCTTGCCTTTGTCAGGCTCTGCAAGGTAAAGAAAATCTCTGAGATTTATGGGAGATATTATAAAAGCAATAGACCTCAAAAACCTCACAACGTTTTCCCTATAGTTTTCTCCTACATCAGATATCAACAGAAAGGATCAGACAGAAACACTACCGTGGCGGAGAATTGCAAGAAATCTTGCTGGAAAGCCCCAAATGAACTAATAAAATACAAGTGATAGGACCATGCCAACACTCCGTATAGGTAAAATCATCTGACCCTAGGGGCTGAGACATCTTTGAAAGCATAGGCTTTGCTGGGGTGACAGAGGCACACCCAGAGAGTGTGACAGCTGTGATGGGCCTAAGCAAAGGAGATGGATTCAGCAGGGGGCTAGGTACAGCTTTGAGAGAAACACAGCCAGATTTTAGGCTGGAAGCCTTTGGGTGTGATTGGACCTAATCATCCTCTAAATCTGATTTCAACCCTGCTTCCAGATATTGTTGTGTTCTTTATTCTGGAGTAATAATTAGAAAAATACATATACACATAAGTATGTTTTAAAATTACACGTAAGCATTTTTAAAACCGTCAAAGAAGGAAAAAAGAAAACCTTACTCTTTCTTCAACTCCTAGAGAGAAGATCCAGGACTTTTGTTTCAAGGGCTACTCCACTACCATGGAGTTGAGCATTCAGAGAAGTCTTTCTGACTTTGTAACTTTTTGTCTTGACACATCATAGCAACCCTTATCATAGTCATCACCAGAAGAAGAAGCTATGTCATTATCTGTAACCACAGCAGCAGCTGAAAGAGGAGGCAATTGAATTTTCTGGATCAAATGTATCCATCATAGTTAGTTCTAAGTACTAAAATGTTGCTATAAAGAAAAACTTGGGAAAGGAGGACAGATTTAAACTTTTTATAGCTGTTGTGTCTTTGCCTTCCAAACCCACGATAATGCAGACAGAAACAATGTGTAAGTCTGAGCTAACTTTTTACTACCTCAGTCATCTGAGCAGTAAGTAAAAATAAGCTTGCTAGCTATTTCACATCAAAAAAAACATCAGGAGCACCTAGTTCTGAAAGTTTTTGTGGATTTCATTTCAGAATCATATTTTACATGATTTTTCCTATCTTTCTGCTATTTAACTGACTCTAAAACTTAGTTTTACCAAAGACTAAAAAAAAAAAAAAAATGGTTTCGTTATTGCAATGAAGCTCTCTTAGTGAGTGGCTGGAAGNACCAAAAACAAAAAAAAAAAAAAAAAATGGTTTCGTTATTGCAATGAAGCTCTCTTAGTGACTGGCTGGAAGAATAGATTAATTCAACTGAAACATTGCTAAAAATATCAAATAGTAATGATCAGCTGGTCACTAGCTAATTTTTAAAATTTATTTTTCTTTTCCAGGCAGTGTTTTAAGCAGCCACGCAAACTAAAATGTATATACACCTTCTCTCAGAAGACCTAAAATATTCAATCATTTTAAAAATTAATTTGTCCAGCATTCTCACCAGCAGTCTATCATCTTCCTCAAGGAATGATTTATACAAGGCTTCTCCAAACAGGCCAAAAGGATATGGTCAAATCACTTCAGAAAAATGTTGTAGATAAGGGAGGTAACGGAAGATTATCCATTCCAATTAACCATTAACTAAGATCATAATTTATTAGTCACATATGTGTTTATTAATCACTCCTGTATTGCACTGAAAGGCCTTCCTACAGACACAGAAGGTATATTCCTTTTCAGTCACACTACACTTGCACTAGCAGATCTACCTCAGTAATCTTTTTTCTCACACCTTTATATAAGCAATTTCTTCCCAGAGATATAAACGTGCAGTTTTTGTTGAAAGCGGTTCTTGTATTTTATCATCATGATTTCACAGAGGCTTTTTGAGTGGCCATGTGATGCTTGTTGTAAGAGCCACTGCACAAGCACAATCCATCAGTCCATCCAGATATTCTGTTTCTGTGAGATGAGGAGGAAAGTCTGAACTGGGAAAGTTTTAGTAATGATACCCACAGAGTGGGTGCTTAATAATAGCACCTATAGACATGTTCTGATTTGTCCTCCAGATCTTTGCTCCAGATCTGACCTGCTGTGGATGATGTACTCAAATCAGGGGCACAGTTTTGTCCCTGCTTTAAATATTATTAAATATATATGCAGCTAGATCAGTTAAGAGTATTCACAGTACAAAGTCAACAATTTTGGAAACTTCTGTGACGTTGTCATATTGTATGTCCAGCACCCACTTCATACTGGAACAGAACCATTTTTTCCCAAAATGTCATTTTGTAGTTCTTGAAAGGAGGAGATTTTGACTTTCACCAGCCTCGTTTGCATTTAAAGCCTGTGTGGTCATGTTTAAAATTGAAAACATATGACACAGCGGTTCCATGGCTGAGAATACTTCATCTTCTGTCTACATTATGTCTCATTCCTCAAAGTTCAAATATAAATTCACAGCTAGTCTGCCAAACTTTCCGCTATACTAGAGTCAGTGTTTTATCAACACAGCTCTTCCTGTTTCAACTAGTAAAATATTGTTATTTACTTACAAAAGGTCAAACCCCAGTGCTGAGGTTAAAGTTATCTCATAGGAATTCACAAATGAGTAGGACTTCATGTAACTAAAAACTGAATTCAGTCTCAAAAAACAGATACTCATCTCAGTCTGATTAAAGTGCTGACAATCTCCCAAAGTAACTGGCTTAAACCCATGAAGGCAAAAGAATACAGAAAATGGAGGGAGGAGGTAGCACTAACCAGTAGATGGCTGTCATAGTGTACTTCTCTGGTCCTCTTCAAATCATGGTAGATTACACTAAAAACCCAGCTGTCCTTTTAAACAAAAGGCTCATCACACTGAGCAGGCTGTTCTTTGGCTTCCTGTTGCCTCTGCTATTGCTGCACTTTGGAAAAGGAGCTGTCCAGCATGATCTTGGAATGGCTATAAAAATAATTTTTAAAAAAAGATCAAAAGCAACCAGGGAAAGCTTTTACAGGTGAGGTATCTGTATCTGTATCATGAACATACTTGCTAAAGATGAGCTGAAGCTATCTGCCTCCCACTCAGAAAACTCATATGAGTAATTTTTTTTCACATTCACGACAGATATACAGGAACATTTTAAGACATATCCAGTATTGATTGTTATTTGAATGATGATGAAAGGAACTGCAAGGTTAGTGACTCACTGTGGTACACCAGTGGACTTAGAACAGTTATGTTACCCATAGGGTTCTAATTGGTTGTTCATTGTCTTAAAAAAAGAAATGGAAGATCAAGAGCCCCAGTATATGTGCATATTAAGGAATTGATTGACATTCCATCAAATTCAGGAGGGAGAGGACACGTCTCACTACAGTGTGGACTTCTATATCTAAACTTCTGTCCATGAGCTCTCTTCATAGTCAATAGAGGGAAGGTCAATAAACTCAGAAAACTTTAAGGTGTAATTCTTTTCATCCTAGAGCAGGCAGAACCTTTTGGTCAGATCAACCACACTTTCAACTCTTCTGACTCTATTGAAGTTGACTACCTCAGGATAACTATCTCACACACAAACTTACAGATATCAAAAGCTAAATAAGGTAATTTCCACCAGGGGATTTCAAGTCATCTACAATGTACACTGCCAGAAACTTTGTTTGGGAAAGAGATGGCAAAAAGAGATGGCAAAAAGAGATGACGGAATGAGTCAAAGCAAAAGAAATATTGAGGTAAGAAGCAAATATCTTAATGATAATCTGCTGTTGAATCTATTGTATTATTTGGATTGTCTCCTATTTTATTATCCCTTCTTTGAAAAGGCTAAGACTGCATTCTAAGAGGAAAATCTCATGTCAGAAGAACATTTCTAAGACATGGGATGAAAGGCACAGTGATCCAAGTCATAGAAAGAGACCAGTCTGCAAGACCTTAAAGGCTTCCAGAGCATGAAACTATAAATAACTGAAAATAAGCATTAGTATAACCTCCTGTTGCCGATAGATTTTGTTATTATTTATTTTATTTTTATTTTTTTTTTAGCATTGGAACTAGAGTAATTCCCTTCTCTTCATTTGATTAATCACAAAGGACAATATTTTCATGCCTGGAACTAGGCCATATTTTTACTGTATGTTTTTATGATATTTACATAATATTGGAATTAGAGAAGATTGTCATTAGAGCTCCATTCCAGCATTCCAGCAGACAGATAACAAATTATCTGAGTTGATTAAGTTCACCTTGACAAAGGGGTCAATGTCTGAGGCTTCATCTGAGAAATTCATATCCACAGACTTCAAGGGGAATATTTGTTAGCAATTAACTTCAACTAGCTTCTGCAATAGGAGTTTAAGGGCTTTACTTTAGTTTTGTTTTTCAGACCAGACATCTAAATTTCACTGTCTTCTGAAAGGGGCAAGCGTGCAGAAGGCACAATGTTACTGCAGTGCTTTCCTTGGAATATGCATTGTGGGTTGTGACTGTTAAAACAACAGCTGTATGAATTCCTTGAACCACTCGTAAAGTTAGTCTGAAATAACACTCACCCACTACTACTGGCAAAAAGATAAATAAGCAGTCATGAAATTAAAAACATATATCCATCCATAACCTGAAACAAGTTGGATAATTCCCCTGAAATTTGTTCCATTTATTTAACCAAATAATAACAGAATTTACTAGTAGTTTACCAGACCTTAATATGTCAAAAAATGAGTTAGGTGTTCCACTTTCAGTGAAGTGGCAGAAAGAAAATTCACATGCAGAAGCATTCATGCACATATACACTCACTCTTACACACCTTTTTTTTCCCCACAGAAGAAATTTTGTTTAGACTAAGAATGAGCATCTGAGCCACCCTACAAAAGCATTGTTAATGATTTCCAAGTTCCTGTGAAGGATCATAATATTTTCTGGTTGCCTGCACTAGAGGAAAGATCTCTCCTTGAGAGTAAAAGGAAACCAGGAAACAGTTTTGGGAATGGATTAGTCTTAAATTCCGTGCTGCTAAAAAAATGCATTTCTTATAAAATTGCATAAGCCTGTATGTGTTCTGAGGGCAAGAAACCTGACTTCCTTTCTGTGCTGATTTCTCAGCCCACAAGCAGTTTCCTTAGCAAAACCAGTATATCACAGAACTCTGCTGTAAGTGTCTCTCAGAACAGACCGTGGGAGAGCTTTACATTTGGAGCCATCACGTTACTGAACGTGGGCAGCTGGTGGCTCTTGCCTTCTGCATTCTGCACCTTCTCAGACTGGATTGTTAACAGTTTAGTTTATATGCGGAAATCTGCCAAACATTTGCAATAAGCAGAAAAAGCAAACATATTTTTATCTTTTTTTTTTTTTTATTTAAACTGGCATCTGCAGCCTGGTTGGATCTAAGGTATTCTTATACCTGCCTTCACTGCTGGCCTTGCAGAAATTGATTCAAGAAGAAGATTGATTCAAGATTCACTGCAGAAATTGATTCAAGAAGCTCAAGTGAAAAGACCAAAATTGGAGGCACATTGAATCAGACAGGATTAAAAGGGCCTAAGACCCATTAGACTTCCACTATTGCCTAATACTTTGACCCACATAGTGTGCCTAGAGGAGTGTTTCAAAGTTTTGTAAAAACCTGGCTTCTGTATCAATCCTGGATTGTTTCCAGCAACAAATATTTGCAGCTCACCATGATCTTTCCTCACGGCAGTATTCAGCTGAATGACTGTCTGCTCTCAACTCCACTGACGTTAAATCCAAAGCAAAGTCACTAAACTCAGATGGGGAAATTCATTTCTCTTCCTTCAACTCCATTGACTTCAGGGGACTTTTATCAGTAAGTCAGAACATAGACCAGGCACTCCTCACTCTTTTCAGGTTACATTAGCACCACTGAATCCAAATTTGACCCATGTCAAGTGATCCCTTGAAAAGCATCCTAGCCAGAAAAATTAGTTACCAGGTTGTTGGTATTGCTTCAAATAATTGTCTTTTCTTGATAAATCTTTTCTTCATACTAGTGACATATGTTTCCTTCTAACGTGTGGACTGCTGAAGGTAATAAATCAGATGTCAAAATAAAGAACAATTTTGGGTAAAATATAAAAAAAATTGAAAAATATATAATTCTGAGAACAAAAACTAAAAGAAGATGGTTTAACATAGTTGACATCTGAATGAGTCCATAAGCAAATGCCTTGTTCAGTCATGGTCCCTGCATGGAAATGATTTCAGTATGTATAGAAAACACGCAAAGGGATGTTGGGCAAGGGAACCTGCAGGCAGCATATCTGCAGGGAAAAGCAGTATTGAATTATTTCTCTAATTTCACTGCCAAATCTCCCACAGACTTTAGGGCAACCAAGTCTTCTGTCACATCTTTGATGATCACAGATCGTTCCAAAATTATTTGTTCATTATGTCATCCAGCATGGCAACGACAATACCTAAAAGTTTCCAATGTTCTTTAAGGTTAGATAAGCAAATAATAAGTTGCTGGGGTTTGGAAAGGCAGCAGCTAGTTTTACCTCTTTCAGGTGTCTTTTTCTGTTACACAGAGGAAATACCGCAGATCTGTTTCTGTATTAAAAGTGAGCGAATATGTACAGCACACAAGAAGGAAATCCACAGTATTATTCCCTTTGCTTTGCTCTGAGTAAGACTTGGGAAGCCATCCACTCTGCTGTAAAGAGTTTTTGTGAAACCACACAGCTTATCATATCAGAGGGAAAAACCATCTTTGTGTGATGGGTTTTGCTACTGCAGTTCATCTGCCTTCATGTTTGATCTGCTACTCTGTTTAATTTTCCTGTCATGGTCTTGCCAGAAATGTACTCACACTGATCAGAAATTGGTTTCTCCTGGCCTTTTAGAAACATGTGACTCATTTCCTTTCCACGTTGACATCTCTTGTCAGAAGCGCAAGCAGAAATAAAGGAGTTATCTTGGATCATCAGTGATTTGCATATCTCTGTTAATCATTTAACCCTGAAAATCTATGCCAAAATTTTCAAAATATTAATCAGCTTTGGTGGGATTTGTTGCCCTTTCAACATCTTTGAAAATCCGACCAATTTGGGGAACCGAACCACTGACAGAGAGCCCAAGTTTGGGCTCCAGTTATTCAAGTTCTGACCTTCATTAATTTTATCAGAAAAAACAAATCAGGAAAGAACAATAAGAGTGCATTTTGCCCAAGAACCATCTACAGCAGTATCAGTTCTGTAGTGAGAGACATTGTCAACAGACCACTAAGCTGACCTAGTATAATTTCAGCTTAGCTGTTTGGCATTTAATAGCTTTGATGATCATTTGCTGAAAGCTTGCCACATTGTCTGTGTTCCACACTGTCCTGTACACATAGTGCACAAGTGTTTCTCAGGTTCACCTTCCAAGAGGAAAAAAAAAAAAAAAGAAACTACAACTTTTCTGTGAGAGGCTAAGTGCAATAAATGTGATCTGTGATACTCTGGTCCGAAGCAATGGCTACTGGCCTACATCCCTGCCATGGACAAGGAGACACAAGGAGGCTCTGGACAAGTTCTTTGTATTAGAGAAAAGAGAGAAACTTGCTGCTTAGTGGATGAGGGAATGGCTGTGGATGTAGTCTACCTGCACTTCAGCAAGGCCTTTAATGCTGTCTCCCATGGCATTCTCCTAGAAAAGCTGTCAGCTCACAGTTCGGACAGGTTCACTCTTTGCTGCGTTGAAAACTGGATGGATGGCTGGGCCCAAGAGCAATGCTGACTGCTGCCACATCATGGTCACTAATGGTGTTCCCCAGGGCTCAGTACTGGGCCCAGCCCTGCTCAGTATCTCTGTTGATGATCTGGACAAGGAGATCAAGTGTACTCTCAGTAAGTTTGCTGATGACATTAGGTTGGTTTGGAGTTTGGAGTGTTGATTTGCTGGACAGTAGGAAGGCCCTCTAGAGGGATCTGGACAGGCTGGATCAGTGGGCTGAGACCAACACTATGAGGTTTTACAAGGCCAAGTGCCAGGTCCCACACTTTAGTCACAACAACCCATGCAGCGCTATAGGCTTGGCGAAGAGTGGCTGGAAAGTTACCCAGTGAAAAAGGACCTGGGAGTGCTGATCAACAGTGGCTGAACATGAGCCAGTGTGTGTGCCCGGGTGGCCAAGAAGGCAAGTGGCATCCTGGCCTGTATCAGCAATAGTGTGGCCAGCAGGACCAGGGCAGTGATTGGCCCTCTGTATTCGGCACTGATGGGGTTGCACCTTGAATTCTGTGTCCAGTTCTGGCCCCCTCACTACAAGAAAGACGTTGAGGTGCTGGAGAGTGTCCAGAGAAGGGCAACAGAGCTGAAAGGAAGTTGTAGCCAGGTGGGGGTTTGCCTCTTCTCCCAGGCAACTAGCAAGAGGATGAGAAGACATAGATTCAATCTGCACCAGGGGAGGTTCACGTTGGTCATCAGGAGGAATTTCTTCATTGTTAGGAAATGGAATGGACTGCCCAGGGAGGTGGTGGAGTCACCACCCTAGAGATGTTGAATAAACAACTGGACATGGCACTTAATTTACTGGTCTAGTTGACAAGTTGGTGATTGTTCAAAGGTTGGACTTGATGATCTCAGAGGTCTTTTCCAACCTAAATGATTCTACGATTCTATGATGTAGCAAGAATGCTGCTGTTAATATCTTGATCAAGAAGCCCTCATAAAGTCCTTCCCTATCCAACAGTTCTGCTATGTTCATGATCATAACATTTTGGTTTTCCCTTCTAAGCGTAAGAGAACCCAGGGAGAAATAAAGTCATGCAAAAACTCCTTGGGCTAACTTTTTGCTATGGACATGAAAGTGGAACCAAGTATGGTATCACTGGAGCTGGGAGCTGCATGAGAAAAATGCACACCCAGGGTTGCTCCACACCATATACTCCCATTATGTAAGACCTTGATCAGAGTACTCTACATTTGTGTCTACATCACTCTCCACATGCAAAGGCAGCTCGACTTACCTCTCGCTGTGCTCCTGGTAGTTGACACGTGTGATCTGAGGCTTCCCCAAAGGAACAGAGATGATAGACTAAAGCTGATCAGAGCTGCTCTCCCTGGCTTTGTTTTGTTCACAGCTAATACATGAGGCAGCTTTGTGGGACTCCTCTTGTTCTCTCCATCTTTTTCCCCTGCGGTCCTTTGGTCATGCCAATCATTTTGAGAGAGGATAAAGGCAGATACATAAAGGTACAGTAAGGAAGGGGTAGTGTGCCCTCCAGCTACTTTGCCCAGATGTAGATTTTCCCCACACAGTTTTCCTCCTCTAGGCATGGTGGAATATGCTTTGATTTCCCATCCCTTCTAAACTCATTATCATCTGAAGTCAGTGACATTGGTACAAATTAACACCTGGTTTTCTTCATTTGTAATGAAGAGAAAACATACCAGGTGAACATTTAAGAAAATCAATTCCCATGATAAAGCCACGGATATTAAAAAGAGAAAGAGAAAGGAACACAAAGATTACCGAGTACAGCTCTCCCACAGCAGCAGACAGAGTGGCAGCCAGCCATTGTTCTGAAAGGCAGCATCAGCACCAAGAATCAGATGACTAAGCTCCTGATGAATGAAATATTTTTACTATGCTGAAAAAATTCTGGCACTGCAGGGGGACTTAGAATAAAGGAAGAAATTTGAAGAGCCTTTCTGAAGGACACCATCAGATAACCTTCTGCTGCAAGAAATTCCAGTGGTTCTGGGTTTCAGAAGGGGTAAAAGGATACAGGCTTAAATTAGGTGGACTTGATGAGAACGCATGTGAGTAGTATTCTTCGCTAAATGTCATCAATATTGTTGTGAAAGACATGATGCAATGTTGGTTACAGTGCAAGTTGGCTCTGAAAAGGCAAGAGAGCCTGGGCATCCCTGAGCCTTGCAAGTGAAGAAATGGCTTCAGCATCTTAAAGTGTTACTCCTGCTCAGTTCCTCATTGTTATCCCTCTGCTGAAGGGTGGGGAGCCTGCACAGAGCTGGCAGGGAATATGGTACCTACAGCTCAGATGCTGTCATTCACAGTCCGGTAGCTCAGCACAAACCCCCTTTGTCATAGAGCTGGGGAGTGGTCAAATCGCAAAAGCAAATTCAGCAGCACTCACATTCTCACTTGACTGGATATCACAACTGCCTTCTGAGACCCCATCCAGAGGTAATGTGGGTATCTGCGTTGCACTGATGTGTCCTGGATGTACCCTTTATGGGCACCCAATGTTTCTCATTGCTGGCAATGTGACCCTATGCTCAGCAAAAAGAAGACAGGGACCAGAGGAAGATTGTTGAGAGGGGCCATTCATAAGCCAATGTCATTCATAAGTCTGATAGCGTCAGCACCATTTGATTAAACTGGAATTATAGAAAGATGCTTCAGCTCACCCTTACAAGAATGAAAGACAAAAACATAAGGAAATTAAGTTTTGGAGTCTCATGTATAGTCATAAATACATGGATATGTCTGTGGTGAAAATTTAAGGCTATATATACACTATGATAAGGAAATATTAACAAAGAAGGTTTGCAGTGTGAACTGAACTTTAAAATGTCTTGTGGGTTTTTTTACTTCTGAAAATATCTTCTGATCTTTCCCTTCATTGAAATATACAAAATTTTCCCCGTAATCTTACGTATTTCAATTTGTGAGCTAAAGAGTTTGCAATGCTATTGCAACTAAGTGGTTCTTTTAAAACTTACTGTGCTGCATTCTCTGACAAGAGTTATCAGAAATGTTTTGCAAAACAAACCTTCACTTCAGTATAGCCTTGTATGTGGATAGGTTAGGTATCAACTTGGGTCTGGAGGAAACAGTACAATTAGGACGCTACAATTAGGAGCAATGCACATAATTTCAATATAGAGGCCTAAATCCATTCAAAAATCAAACTTAGTAAGGACTGAGACTCCAACACAAGGTTTGCTCTTGTACCTAAAAACCAGGATATCTGCTCTACTGATTTAGTGAAGTCATAGAATAATAGAATCACAGAACAGCTTAGTTTGGAAGGGACATTAAAGTTCATCTAGTTACCACCCCCTTGCCATGGGCAGGGACACCTTCATGTAGACCACGTTACTCAGAACTACATCCAGCCTGGCCTTGAACACTGCCAGTGATGGGGCATCCACAGCTTCTCTGGGCAACTTGTTCCAGTGTCTGACCACCCTCACAGTAAAGAATTTCTTCCAAGCATCTAATCTACACCTGCTCTCTTTCAGTTTGAAGCAATTTTAAATGGTGTAAACAAAGTTGGGATCAGATCTGGAGGTCAAAATTTGTGCTCGTTTCCTTAGTAATTCTATTCCTTTTTCTTCTGAAAATATCAAACCCAAAATCCAAGGCTTCAGTAGGCACACGGCATCTACAAAGCCTTCATTAAGGGTGCTGTGATGCTTTGAAGCTCCGCTGTGCAACTATTAACTGATCTTATTTAACAAACAGTGCTCCAGACCTCTGTGTGTTTTCTGTGGCTGAACAGGTGATGATTTTCTCTTTGCTGCCACTACTCAAGGACTTTCCAATACCAGGACCCAGGCTCCAGTTCTGGGGTCAGGGGTCCAGGCTGAAGCAGAGGAAAAGAGAAATGTTATCTTTATTGATTTCTAGTTCAAAGAAAGCGTTTTGCTTTCACACTTTGAAAAACACAGACTATCAGGTCATCTCACAGCCAGGTTAATAGTGGGGTTTGTTTTACTTCATGGCTAACACGATTGTTATATTTTGTGCTTGTAGGAATAGAAACTATTCAAATGGCAGTTCCCTGTCTGTATATTCAAATTCCTTTCCAAATCTGTAGCTTGTTTATACTGATGGGATTATTTTCACTGCCTCACAGATTTAAAAACAGACTTAGGTCCAGTTTTTCCTTACAGATGAATGCAACTCTGTGCATCAGGCTGCTGTACAGTGAGAAAGGGTAGTAAGTTACTTTGCTTACTTTCAAAGAAGATGTCACAGGTAAGTTCAGGAAGTGTGTGTTGGATGAGTGGACAGTAGAGGTGGATGGGGAAGTGGCAGAATGGCAGGACTCAGAGGGTTGTGATAAGTAGTGCAGAGTCTAATTGGAGGCCTCTAGCTAATGGTGTCCCCAGGGGTCAGTAGCGGGTCCAGTTTTGTTCAGCTTATTCATCAGTGGCCTTGATGAAGGGACAGAGTTAACATCAGGAAATATTCTCTGCTGATGACACAAAACTGGGAGTAGTGGCCTTGAGTGGGAGATGGACAGGCAGGAGAGCTGGGCAATGAGGAGCCTTAAGAAGTTCAACAAAGGCAAGTGCAGGGTCCTGCACCTGGGAAAGAATAACCGCATGCACCAGTACAGGCTGGGGGTTGACACGCTGGAAAGCAGCTCTGTGGAGAAGAACCTGGGGGTCCTGGTGGACAACAAGTTGTCCATGACCAGCAGTGTGTCCTTGTGGACAAGAAGGCCAGTGGTATCCTGGGGTGCATTAGGAAGAGCATTGCCAGAGGGATGTGATCCTGCCTCTCAACTCTGCCCTGGTGAGACCTCACCAGGAGTTTTGTATCTAATTCTGGACTTCACAGTTAAAGAAGACAAATAATTATGGGACATGATCCAGTGGAGGGCTACAGAGACAATTAGGGGATTGGAGCACAAGCAGTGGACTGAAGCATCTATCTTACCAGAAGAGCTGGGCTACCCAGAGAGGTTATGAAGTCTCCTTCTCTGGAGATATTCCCAACACATCTGAATGCGATCCTGTTGAACTTGCTCTAGATGAACCTGCTTTACCAGGAGTGATGGACTAGATGATCTCCAGAGATCCCTTCCAACTCCAGTCATTCTGTGATTTTGTATGTCGTATTTTAGAGACTAGCTCTAATGCACCAAATAACACACGTGCATCCTTGCTTGGGTCGTGAAACTCCATCTTATGGTGATGATCATTTGATGAGCAGATGGCAAGAAGTAGGTATTTGTTCAAGGATGTATTAAGCACAACACTGGTACTACAGGTACAGTTAGTCTCAAGTATACCTGAAGATGACTTCACAGAAAGGGAAGCAGGAAGATAACTAGGATGCAAACTAGGAAAGTTTAAGGGATTATTACTCTGATCATAAAATCACTAGATTATTTAAAACAAGTGAGACCGAGAGTAAAATTCAGTAAACAGAGAGGAAGGATGAACAGTACAAGAAAGAGATGACAAAATTGATTCTATGTCACTTTAGTTGCCTCTGAATTTCACTGTAAGCCTGATCTCAAAAGGGAATTAATAAATCCTATAGCTCTCCTTGAAATTATTTCACATTTATTTGCTCTTCTGTTCCTTGGAGACTGATCAATAGGAATGCTGTCACACTGTCCCTGTGCAGTACAGTGAAGGTAAGATGCAACTGACTTATTACCAAAAGATTCCTGAAGTCTCAGAAGTCACCCATTCCCAGTGAAATCCATCCAAATGTAACATCTGGTCTAACCTAAAAGAATCCTAAAAGGAACACAAATAATGACTTGGATACATAACCACATTGAGAAACTGGTTAGAAAGAGGCACATTTTCTGATTGCTATGTAAATGGTCCCAAGGCTTGCATAAAAGCACTAACTAGCATGACTTCACAAACCCTTTACTGGCAAAGGCAAATAAGATAAGGATTTTCTGTTCTGCTGCCATTGAATCTTTGAAGCAATGGTAATCTGGACAAACCAAGTTTTGCTTAACCTCCTATTACAGATAAATAAATATGCCTAAAAGGAAAATACATATATTTTAACTGTGGGAGGAAAAACAGAGTTAGATAAAAAGTCCATCACATACAACTCAAAAGGGGTTTTATTTTTCAGTGTCTGTGGTCTTTTGGTTACTTTTAGAGATTACAATTATTGTGAGGAAACAACCAATTTCTCTCAGAAATATAAGAGAGTGTAAGAAGTAAAAAACTAATGTTTTAAAGTGAAGCTAGGCCTTTGACATTCACATCAGTGATTTACTAAGTAATACATGCCTCTGCAACTATGCCAGCCTGCATTGTGGCTGCTTATCTAGCTGAAATAGAGCACTGTTATTGTGTTTGTTTCTAATGGAAAGAATATCTTTTCATATCTGGATGGCACCTCCTAAATTGATCAGGCAACAAATTTAACAAGACAAAAGAGATTTTTTATTTTTTTTTTTTTGCACAGAAGATAACACAGTTGTGGGTGTTGAGCACAATGCACTA
The DNA here is from genome assembly GCA_013399855.1 of Oxyruncus cristatus. Lineage (NCBI taxonomy): Eukaryota > Metazoa > Chordata > Aves > Passeriformes > Cotingidae > Oxyruncus > Oxyruncus cristatus. Next base: position 134,945 of record VXAY01002200.1, read on the forward strand.
AATAGGCTGAGGTGGGATTTGGCAGATGCACAAAGGAGAGGCCCACTGTGGGTCATTAAAGATGATTACTGGGAGAAAGATCCCAAGCTGTTGATTGCCAGGGAAGGGTCACCTTGCCTAGTAACCAAATTCCTTATATCCTTTCCTATAATGTTCTCCAGTGGTCAACATGAGAGTCATGACACTGGGCTAGGTGAAGTCTGTCTCATGTGCTTCAGTAGTTTTGCTGCTGCCTCATCTGCTGTTTCTCATCTTGCAGTTCATGAAGACAATTTTGAAATGCCATGTCTCAGTTTAGGACCTCTTCTTTCTCTGCTCCGGCGCCGATGTAGGAACAAGAGAGATCCATTTCTCTGGTCACCATCTCTAGACTGCAGGACTGGGACATTTTTGTATTGAAAAGCAGAGTTGGAAAATAGAAACTTGCTTACCTTCTTCCTCATCAGGGGCCACTGCCCCTGGGGATATTTGCACTCCTGATATGCAGCAGCTATCCTGCCCCCTTCAGATCTGGATAGCCACAGCACTGTTCTGCCAGCATGGTGCTCACATGTGTACTCAGGATTTCTTGTGATTGTGTTTCTTCTCAAAATTAGAGATAAATGTGTTTATCCTCTTGGAAACACCAGGGGATGTGGGACAGTTCTGAGGGAAACTCAGAGCTTGACTGACATACCCGGTGTCCTCACAGCAAAGAAAACAGGTTGACAGACTGTTAAGAAGTAACTCCAGACTCTGGGTTGCATCTCGCTATGCATGGCTGAGGTGTTTCAGGGGATGGCTGAGAAGAAAGGGTCTAGATTAAGGGGTCTAGATACTGCAATTAGTATATTCCCTAAGGAAATAGTCTGATCCTTGATATTCTGTAGGTTGCAAAGTCCTGATGTCAGGGCAAACTTCATCATAACACTAGAGTTGCTGTGCTGATACTGCAAATTGATACACTGTCCACAGTGCTAAGGCTGTTTTCTCATGTGATCTGAGACAATCTGTGCTTTTGTCAGAGTTCCTGAAAAAAACTTACTGATGTTGAATCTCAGACTTTGACAGGCAAGTCTCACTCCCTACCGCATCCCAGGTGAAATATTTTCTAGTTCTGTTTCTGTTGGGATTTTTTTTATTTTGCTTCATGAAAACTGGTTATAATCTAGAGCCAACACATTAATAGAGGACACAAACTCACTCAAGCTGGCATTCAACCTGTGCCTGGCTGTAAAGTAGAAGAGAGATCATTTTGACATAGATATGAGGCCAATGAAAAGAAATTACTGAACTCCTAGTTTACCTGTGATTGAGCTTGATTCTAGCGTGATGAAAAACAAAACGTTATTTTAATAAATGTCATAAAACCAGTGAAATATCTGGGACTGGAACTTGTGATTTCTAGTTAACATTTAAGTAGACCCATCTCTTAAGTTACATGGGAATAATAAAAGTGTTGCACCCTTGCATTTTGCTGTCCTAAAATCAGGTGAAGGTTGGATTTCACTTCCATGGTGAAACTGCCTGCAGTAAGAGACCAATCCACATCACTTCACAGATGTGACTTTCTCCCACAGGATCCATCTCAAGTCACCAACTCCTACAAAGAGTTTTGTCCAGGTCCTCTCCAAGCGGAAAAGCCTGCCTCTGTTTAAAAAACATAATCCATTACCACTTCCATATTTACGCTTTTACAGTTTCAGAACAAGCCATGTTTGTTTATGAGTCAGAAGCTAATAAATATCCTGCTTTTTATGTGCTCATAAGCTTCCTCATGAGCTCTGCATGGTCAAGCTCACAACGTCCTGGTTCAGGATTGAACTGGAAAGAGAATTAAGCAAATTGGTGCGTTCTCTCAAGAACCCACTGCATCAGAGAGGTGCAAATAAATAATTGCAACCTTATCTTTGCTGCTACATATGGAGGAAATTTTTGGTAATTTGTATCATTTTAGTGGAGATAAGATTGTCATGGGGGATACAAATTGGAGCTTTTAGTTCGAGATACACAGGGTCCAAATTATACCATAGTACCTGAATTTTTCCCCTGCTCCTTGATCCCAGGTCAAATGTGGATGGCTGGTAAAACTCTTGCTTGGTGTCTTAGTCTTGAACTCAGAGTAAAATTGTGTTGCTGTGCAGCAAAAGTGCTTGGTAGAAGGCAGAGTGTCTCAGGAGCAGAGACTTCATGGCTCTCCTTCATGCTTCCAGATGTGAAGTCCCTTCAACTGGGTCAAAAAGGAATGGGAAAAAGGAAGAAAAGAGAAATTTCCTTTATCTTCCTTCTCATTTTTCAGGAGAACAGCCCATCTTTTGTTTTTCTAACAGCCATTATTCGTATGAAAGAATAGAAGAAGAGAGTAAAACCTTCCCTTTCCATCATTCTGAACCTACTGCATTTTTTTTTTCTTCCTCATGCCCAAAGAACATGGAAATATTAGTCCTGGAAGCAACATAATATATCTTCCATTCTTTTTCCTATGCATTTTTTTTCTATCCTATTGTTCACTGTTTCAGGACATAAGGTCAATCTCAGTAGCTGAATTACCTTGAGTCTGTGACATGCAAGCCTGAAAATTGTGATGTTTTGCTGTATTTGACAAACATTTGTGTCACTGACTTGGTTATCTGCTCTACATGTTTATTTTTTTTTAGTAATTTTGTGAAGTGGAAACAGTGATTTGGGCAACTTGACTCAAGTCTCATCTGCTCTACCTTTGTGCCATCGTCTCCCATATGTTTCTCCCACCCTGGTGGTCTGAAATCCTCTGTGAAACTGTCCAGCTGACAGCAAAGGAAGAATGTGCTGAGAAATAATGTGCATGAGTGGAACCATAATCTGTTGGTCATACACCTCAATCTTCCTTATTTAGTGCTTATCTTTTCTTTTTCCGAGTCACTTCTTCCATTTTTCCTACATTTCCAATTCCCATTGCTGAGTGGGCTTAAGTCTTTCAACTTCTCTCCCTGAATAATCTGCCATTCTTATTTCCTTTATATTCTTCACTTGCCAATTCTTTCTGCAGGGGTCCTTGTGCAGAAGGTTGATACTCTCCTTTCAAATTAATTACCACACACGCCTGCATACATGCTCACAGTGCTGTCTCTGATCCATGGCCAAAGCATCTCTTCTTACTTCTCCACAGCCTGTCCTCTGCGTTATCTCCATTAATCTCTGTCCCTGCAAATTCTGATTCATAGTTACCATTCTATTTCTTTCTCCTCATCTCACACATTTTCTGGAGGTAACTGTGTGATAGAAATGAGGTGCTTTCATTTCACCCTGCATATTTCTTAGTAAGACAAATGGAATTTGTCTCTGCCTGAACAACTCCTCATAGCTGGATGAGACACAGTGCCCTCTGCCTCGTGAGAACTTCAGACCTGGGATGCAGGAGAGCTGTGAAGAGTCCATCAGGGCTTTCCTTGCAGAATCCAAGGCTCCCAACATGGCTTTGGCAGCTGCTATAACCTACTTGCTGTAAGGAAGTTATTCCTGCTGGGGACTGGAAGCAGGTTAGGCAGGTAGTGAATTTGCTGTTGATGTCAGAGCTCTGTTATCTTTACATTATTTCAGAGCTTTCCCGCAGTGAGGAGATTCTCCATGTGGGTCTTGCAATCAATTGACAGCTTTGCTTCCCAAAGAAGCAGCTCCAGGTGAGAATCTCCCTTTATAATTATTCTATCCCTGTTCATTTCCCAAATCTGAAATAATTAGGCTAGGCTATTAAAAATGCTTTATGCTGCACATGAGGAAATACCATGCCCCACTTCTCCTCCCCTGAAGGTATTTACCCCACTTCTGCACTCCTCTCCCATTTTTCCCTTCTTTTCTTTTCATCTAGTCCTGAGAGATAGGAGCCCAGTGCTCATTGTGCAGCATCCTGATTTTCTGCCAAATCCTTGTTTGTGTTTTAGTTGATCCTACTTTGCTATGGTAAGTTTTTCTTCAGCTGCAGATTGTGAGCTATGAATCCTTCTTTGCCAAGTGCAGAGTTCATACTTTCTCTTGATTTACTGGCAGTAAAATATTGTCTGATCAGATGTCTTAACACAATGCTATTTTCATCTAAGGATGACATTTTTACCTTTCAAAGAAAAACAGAGCTTCAATTGAAGATAAAAAGGCAGAGAGCTGAAGAATGTAAACACAGTCTAGATTCTCTTATCACAGTTAAGGAAATAAAAAGTACCCCAAACTATTTTAAACAGAGGCCCTATATAAGGAAGTCTGTAAAACCACTTCCCATTTCATAGGACAGGATATGCCAAAGAAATGATACAGCTTGGCACAAATAACAAAGATAATTTCAACTTTATTTAAATACTACAAGGACATTTAAAGACATTTCAGGATATAAATCCCATTTTGATTATGTTCTTCAGCTTTGCTTTAATGTTCATCTTTTTTTTCTGGGTAGGAGGGGAAACTAGAAGGATAGTCAAAACTTGTGGTTTGTTAAAATTATGAGCATCCTGTAAGCGAGTCTGGAAATTAAAACCTTAAATTTCTTCCCCCTGAAAGCCTGGAGAAGGAAGCCAGCATGTAATCTTCTCCCCTTTGCTTTACTCGAGCTCTTCTATTGCTCACGGCTGACCTGGAAGATGAGAGGTAATTTAAACTCTAATTGTCTCAAAAAGAGCCACGAAAAGAAAACAAAACTATATTAAAACAAACAGTCTGCAGCCACTGAATCCATCCTCTGTCAGACTTATCACCCTGGGGACACTGATGGATGGGTCAGAATTCAAATACTGTAGACAGGGATCACTGATGAGAACAGCCCATGCTGGCTGCTGAACAGATGGGCACCCTCAAACTCTCACAGCCGCACACATATCCTCAACTGATGGAGATCAGCACTTCTCTGCAGGAGTCAATAAAGAGATATCAATGTTATACAGCTAGGAACCTGGACTGTATGATTTTCAGTTTGGGTTAAGCTCAGGATTCACAAGTGTTGAATCCTGAACAAGACATGACAAGTACCTCAGGATTTTGCCAGTAAAGTGCCAGTAAAAATACATAGGTATCAAGCAAACCAGCACCAATTCAAACCCTCATGTCTTGCGTACATGCAAGGTTCACAAGAGAAAAGACCATTTGAGAGAGCTATAAGAATTTAATTAGAAGTGCAATCCTATAGGCATCTTGTTTGTCAAGCACTTACGTTACGGATGAGTAATGATATTAAAAGCCAGTAGCTTGTGTCCCACAGGGAGAAGACTGGGAACTTTGTATTCTTGGGGGAAAAAACACATCTTTTTTCCATTAGGGAATAGTTCTGCAGTGTGTCACAAGGAAAAGTTCTTGGTTTGGTTAGTCCTTCTATACTGGCTTTAGTTCTACTCCTACAATAAAACTCCTTAAAAATCACCGTGTTGAGAGAGTAAGGGGAAGGAGCAACAGAAAACTCAAGGGAAAAAGAATGTGTACACAAATCATAGGTTCTGCATAAATCTTATGTTCCTGGTCCACACAGTGGGAAGAATAACTCAAGTCAAGAGAAAACCCCAATTAGGCCTACAGCATACCTGATAATCTTTGTTTAAATAAACAAACCCGCCTCTTCATTTTTCTTCAGTGCCAAAGCACAAACTGAAAGTAAAGCAGAGAATCAATATTACGTGTTCTAGAAGATGATAGCAGAAGTTTTGCTAAGCTTTGCTAGTGTCTGAAAGTCAGAGTAGGCAGCATCTATCAGATACCCAGATCAGGATGAGGGCCCTCATACAGAATGTAGATCAATTAAATCCATCCTAGAAGTAAGAGTTGGACATTTAAAGTATTATTCCTTCTTAATATACATAGAATATAAATGCAATGAATCTCCCAAACCTCTCAAAATCTTCCAAAATAGTCCACAGGAATATTTGTAAGGCTCAGATTCAGTGGGAGACCTTTACTTATGCATCCCTGCTCTGTGGTGACATTGGACTTTGAAATGGTCCAATGACTTTCTCCCAGGTGTGCAATGCAATGACTGCAAGGCACAACATATGCCCCATGGCTCAAGCAGTACAGTTTCTAGTGGCATTTTCAAAGGTATCTAACACATGAGTTGGAGTTGAGAATCCAGATCCTCTAGGTAAATTTGATCATCTCTCTCCAGGTGTGAGATTATTCTGGACTCTGCCCAAAGGCCCAAAGGAAGAAAGGCTCCTTGAAAAATATCTTCTCCAACCTAGTGTAAGGCTGGGCACAATCCACTTCCAATTTATCTAAGGAAGGCAGTTCTGATCTGAGGAGAGAAAAGGTCATTTGCCAGAGAAATATTTTCAGGACATAGTCATACAATAGCAACTAGAAAGGTCATCACAGGGCATCGTCTGGTGTTTGTTCCTGTGCCTTTCACTGAGCAAGCTTAAAATAAGGCTGGTTTCATATAAATAATGATTCTGCCAATTAAAAAAAAAGAAAACTAAGAAGAGCCCCATATACTGCCACCTTGTAATGTGAGGGAACTGATGCAGAGATCTTATTGCAGTTTGGTGATAGCATCTTTGCTCCTTATGAAGCCAGCCAGATAGTAGAAACAACTGCCAAAAATAAGTCCTGTCTCTCCAGGCAAGGACACAACAACCCTAACTAGGACAATGAGGCAGGCTGGAGTGTCTGAAAAGTGAAAGGAAGAGAGAAATAATCATCAAAACAAGTTTGTTTTGTTCTCGCTCAGGGTGTGTCCTCATTTTGGATGAGGAAGTAACTTTGTTTTAACATCCCAATCAGCTGAAAAACCTCAGCTTTACCGTAACTGAAGTTCAGTTTTTCACATCCCCTTGCTCTTCCCTTGCACCTTGTTGCATTTTCATGATTGGCCAACAGTTTCACTTCAGTGCTGTTCACTCTGGTTGATTTGATGACCAGGTCACCTTTCTTGTGAAAAAACTACCACAAAAAAGCTGTTTCTGCACATGTGCCCACATATGTTTTCTTCCCATTACTCCTCAAACACCAAATGTGGACAAACATGAAATAGAAGCTCTCTGGGAATTCTGAGGGACAAAAGAGTCTTGTAAAGGAAGTCAGAAAAGTGTATTATTACAGAGGATAAGAAAATAAATGGCTGTAGAGTCTCCTCTCCTTATTCCCAGAGCTTTTATATCCAGCCCAAGGACCACTGCACAGGGGGCACCAGCACTTCCATAGGATGCTATGCTGACGTTTTCCCAAATACCTCTCACCTCACAGCCAGCCAGCCTTCTGCTTTGAATCTGCCAAAGGAGAAGTTCAGCTGCAGATACGCAAGTCTTGATGGAGCCCATGATGGTGATGATTCACTAGAGACTGTCTGGAGTAATAGGAAGGCTGAAGTACAATGTCTTTTACCTAATTATTTCTTCTCAGGGATGTTTGGAAACCGAGTATCAGCAGGTAGAAGAAAGAGAGAAAATGTCATCATGTAGTGCTAGTGTGAAGCTTTGCTCTGTCAATCTCAGCTCAGGAACATGAAGGGCAGACTGGAGGAAGATGTTACTTGGTTGCTAATGTAAAGAAATTGTGAGAAATTATCCATGTGGAATTGATAGAGCCTACTCTTGCCAAATGTATTTGGCATGTGAGACCCTATAGAGCCTTTCCCTTTAATCTGCAGAAAATTTGAATTAAATTAAACTGTCCGAGGGAGACTGCGGGGCACTATTTGATGGTGGGACCCTGGAGAGTTTCGTGACCAGTCAAAAAAAATCATTGTTTCCTTGGGGTCAATGGAATGTGCATGAAAACTACATCCAGCAGTTGTAGTTTTCCCCTTCTACAGTGTCTCTTCAGCTTTCAGCTATCGACAGCTGCTAGAAGGAAGGTGGTATATTATGAAGTCATACGTAAAGCTACAAGGCTTTTGTTTCCCTCTGCTCTCCTAGAAGGAAAATAAGCCAATGCATCGAGATGTGATGTTTTGTGTGGTCCATGGCCCGAACAGGGGATGTGGAAAACGCTACTCCTGAAAACAGGACAGCATCGTGCAGCAGCTGTACGTGCCACACAAAGGGCAGGAACAAACCCAGAAAACCCACAGATCTGAAGCACCTGACACACAGTCACCTGAAGTTTTGCTTACTGCTAGATGCTTTTTCAGGCAACCACCAAGGTACTGCAGGTGGCAGAAATAATGGCAGGAATAGGTTAATCAGAGCTAGCTGGTTAAAAATAAAACCACTTATTTTGCGCAGGTGCTCTGTCTTAAAACAGGATGTGGGGTAAGCTGCTATCATCATCAGAAAAGGCTCTTTTTTGGGTGGAGCCATGAATATCAACACTTTAGCAACTTTTCTATTTAACCTGTGTGGTTTCCTGAAGACTGTGCTTTTCTGTGACTTCTGAGAATAGCATGCAGGTCATAGTGTGCAGGATAGTTTTGTTGATGAACATAGGATTTTCCTCCATTTAAACTGCACCGATAACAATCAGGGGCTAAACCACACCAAGGCAGAGTCCTTCTCCTACTGTTATTTCCAGGACTCAGTAGCTTATTTTACTTGACAGTGGTGTTGATCTGAATGTTGGATATATTTCCAAATCTCTCAGTTAGGGTTTCAAAACTTTAGTTTCCTATTTTTTCACTGTGAATTGTGTATTAAACATAATCCTCCCCCTCCCCACAACTCAGGCACTGCAAGATCTCTAATAAGATTGCAGTAATAATTTAAACAAAAATCCATAACACCCTTTATATTCACAGGATCATTTGCTGTTACCAGGAATGAGCAACTTCTTAATGACAAAGTTTGTTATTTTAGTTTACCAGTGATTTTTTCGTTTAAAATGATTTAACTGTTGTGCAACAACCACTACCATAAAACTACAAGCCAATGAGCTTTTCATGCTTTTTGAGGGAATGAAGCCAAACATAGCAGCCTTGAGCTGTCTACTTTTCTGTCCTTAAACTGAGCTCAGCGGAGCAACGAAGTCCCCTCTAGAATATCTGAGCTATTCTCTCTCTGAACTGAAAGGAATACTTAATAATGATACCAACAATTATATTGTTTTTACTGAGAACAGATAGCAGGGGCTGTGAAAATTCATCCTTTGCCCCTTCATCCCCCTCCCCAACTCCTTTTATATTTTGTCTAGAAGATAGAATGAACATATCTGATACCTTAAATGTTTATCAGAACATATCATGTGATCTTTTTCCCATTCATGTTGGCTAGACATCTCAATTTCATCACGTGCACAGATATAGGACATACCTTTTAAAGATTGTACTATTAAAAATTAAAGATTGTACTATTATTTCTTATCTTGCCAACGTTTTATTCTAATCCCTAGTGTGAATACACCACACAGCAAAATACGTATTTTTTGTATCTGATACTCTCTGGGATTGTCAGGTCTCTATAGTTTCATAATTTTGAAGAACCGGATAACAATAGGGGTTGCAAGACAAGCAGGTTTCTGCCCACATGTGGAAAGGGTGTGGTGCTCAGCAGCTTCTGGGCCATCGATGCAGAAAAAAATGCGTGTCTCATTTTTGATCATCACAGCCCTGTAATACTACCCACACACAAAACCACGAGTTTGTAAACTATTTTATAAACAACCTGGTGTTTGTAACAGCCAAGTGGGTCCCAGAGAATTGTTCCTCTTGTTGTTTGGCCTCAAGGTAAACAGTATTGCTAATAACAATGCTATGAAAATTCGATACATTGACAGAACAATTTTCACTGTGAAGTACTTTATGACCTAGAAATTTGTCTGTGGAGAGTCTGATATGTCATTACCCAGGTTTCTGCAAGGAGTGTGGTATGTGGCTGGTCTGAATGGAAAAGTTTCTATTGGCAACTAATAAGGAGACTTCAGAGCAGCAAATTTCACATTTTGCCCAGAGACTTTCGCAGACAGCAAAAATGCCGTATTCTTCTTGCAAACGCTGTTGAGGTACTATTAATGCTCACAGCTGTGAAGACCCTAGGGCTCTGTTTCACAGAAGGCATGACACCTTCAAACCAGCCCCTCTCCATGTCCAGATGAGGCCCTGGGTCTGAGTAAGGAAGAGATGTGTTTCACCACTGACATTGCTTCCAGCGACACTTGCACACCCTCTACTCCCTCCTGTCACCCAGAAGTGACCTCTGTCCTCTGAGTTCAAATGTAGTGCAGTGTCTTGTAGTAGGGCACCAATTCAAGGAAGGGAGTGAATGATTTTCTGAATGTTTGAGTGAGGAACAGTTAAAGGCTGACTCACAGAAATTGTCTTGAAATTTTGTAAGAAATGTTGTCTGACTTCAGCAAGGCTTTTGACACTGTCTCTCATAACAACCTTTTAGATAAGCTCAGGAAATGTTGTTTACATAAATGGACAGTGAGGTGGATCAAGAACTGGTTGAATGGCAATGCTTAGAGGGTCGTGATCAGCAGAGTAGAATCCAGTTGGAGGCCCATAGTCAGTGACGTTCCCCAGGGATCAGTACTGGGTCCAACCTTATTCAACCTGTGTATCAGTGACCTGGACAAAGAGATAGAATGCACTCTCAGCAAGTTTCCTGATGATATGAAACTGGGGGCAGTGGCTGATACGTCTGAAGGCTGTGCTGCCATGCAGCAGGACCTTGATAGGCTGGAGGGTTGGGCAGAGAGAAACCTAACAAGGTTCAGCAAAGGCAAATGTAAGGTCCTGCACCTGGGGAATAATAACCCCAAGTACCAGCACAGGCTGATGACTGACCTACCAGAAAGCAGGTCTCAGAGAAGGACCTGGGAGTCTTGGTGGATGACAAGTTGACCATGAACTGGCAGTGTGCCCTTTCAACCAAAGGTATCCTGGGGTGCATTGGGAAGAGTGTGGACAGCAGGTCAAGGGAGTGATCCTCCCCCCTCTACTCTGCCCCAGTGAGGCCACATCTGGAGTACTGTGTCCAGTTCTTGGCTCTTCAGTACCAGAAAGACAAGGAGCTACTGGAGAGGGTCCAGTGGAGGCCACAAAAATGATGAGGGGTGTGGAGCATCTCTCTTATGAGGAGAGACTGCAGGGGCTGGGCCTGTTTAGTCTGGAGAAGAGAAGACTGAGAGAGGATCTCATTAATGGATATAAATATCTCAAAAAGAGATGCAAGAGGATGGTGCCAGACTGTGTTCAGTGGTGCTCAGCAGCAGGAAAGAGAGCAATGACCATAGACTAAAACACAAAAAAGTTCCATGCCAGCATGAGGAAGAACCTCCTTACACTGAGTGTGGCAGAGCACTTGAACAGGCTGCCCAGGGAGGGTGTGGAGTCCCTCTGGAGACATTCTAAATTCACCTGGGAGCATTCCTGTGTAGCCTGCTATAGGTGACCTTGCCTTGGCAGTGGGGTTGGACTGGAGGATCTCCAGAGGTCCCTTCCAACCCTTACAATTCTGTGATTCTGTGAAATCAATGGAGATCTCTGTGGGACTGGCCTGAGACATAATCAAGGAGAGGCCCTTCATACTGTAGAGGTTTCTGGATTCTTATTGGCTAGCACTCAGTTTTTGAATGGCAACAGCTCTCAACACTTGACTGTTTACCCAGCTCTTGTATCAACAAATATTTTCCCCAAAGTGTTGCAGTAATTAACATATAAATAAACCATGTCTCTTCAAAGCTGGTGACATATGTTAAGAAGTGTTTGCCAACACAAAGCCTAGCACAGCAAATACAGAGATTCCATTTCTTTGTGTTTTCAGGCAGGCTGTTGCTAAGACGGGTCATTAACAAGTTGTAGAACCTCCAATTGTGATCCATATGTCAGGAACTAACAGCTACCAGCCACATCCCTCTCACCAGCCTAACCAGGGCATTTGCAAGAATTTTCAGGAATGCAGGTTACAAGGTACAGGAAAGCAGTACAGAGATACATCCACAGCTGATATAATTTGCCATGGTTAGAATCATAGAATCACAGAATCATAGAATTATTTAGGCTGTAAAAAATGTGTAGTGTTGACAAGTCAAACTATTAACTCAGCACTACGAAGCCTACCACTGAACCACATCCCTCAGTGCCACATCTACACATCTTTTAAATACCTTCAGAGATGGTGAGTCCACCATTTCCCTGGGCACCCTGTTCCAATGCTTGACAACCCTTTCCACAGAGAATTTTTCTCTAATATCCAATATAAACTTCCCCTGATGGCAACTTGAGTCCATTTCCTCTTCTCCTATCACTTGTTCCTTGGGAGAAGAGACCAATTCCCACCTGGCCACACCCTCATTTCAGATAGTTGTAGAAAGTCATAAAGTCTCCTCTGAGCCTTCTTTCCAGATTTAATTTTTGTTATTGATTCTCTCCTTCTCTCTGGTTTTACTTCAGAGGATTTAATCTTCACTTTTAGCATTGTAACTGTAAAGATCCACATCTATGTCATGCTGGGTTAGTGCAAATCATGTCACTGAGTCAAGAGCTAGAGGTGTCCTGTATGTCGAACTCTAAATCATCCCTGTAAAGAACTGCTCTATTGTATAAAATATTACACACTTCAGCCCTTTGCTATAAAATATTACACACTTCAGCCCTTTGCATGTGAAAATATTTGATAAGCTAAGATAGTAGAGTAGTAGCTTACACCAGATGGACAGATCCCTGCTATCCTTCTAGGGTAACAGACAAGGGCAAGTGCTCGATTTGCAGATCTTCCTCTGGAGCTGTGGACAAATCAATAGCAGATTGAATTAGTTATTGGTGGATGCCATTTTCATTGGTAGATACCCACAGGGATCATCAAGTCCAACTCTCAGCCCTGCACAGGACAATCCCCAAGAGTTGTACCATGTACCTGAGAGTATTGTCCAAACATTTCTTGAACTATCAGGCTTGGTGCTGTGACCACTTCCCTGGGGAGCCTGTTCCAGTGCCCAACCACGCTCCGGGGGAAGAACCTCTTTCTAATATCCAACCTAAACCTCCCCTGACACAAGTTCAGGCCATTCTCTCAGGTTCTGTCACTGGTCACCATAGAGAAGAGATCAGTGCCTGCCCCTTCTCTCCTCCTCAACAGGAAGTTGTTGACTGCAATGTTGTCTCCCCTCAGTCTCCTCTTTTTGCAGGCTGAACACCCCAAGTGACCTCAGCCACTCCTCATACAACTTCCTCTCAAGGCCCTTCACCATCCTTATTGCCCTCTTTTTCACACTCTCTAATGGCTTAATATCTTTCTTATATTGCAGTGCCCAAAACTGCCACAATATTCAAGGTGAGGCCGCCCCAGTGCAGAGCAGAGTGGGAAAATCCCCTCTCTTACCTGGCTTGTGATGCTTTGCCTGATGCCCCCCAGGACATGGTTATTTCTCCTGGCTGCCAGGGCACTGCTGACTCACATTCAGCTTGCCATTGACCAGGACCCGCAGGTCCCTTTCCATGGCACTGCTTTCCAGCATCTCATTCCCCAGTCTGTACGTACAGCCTGGGTTGCCCCATCCCAGGTGCAGAATCTGACACTTCCCCTTGTTGAACTTCATGTGATTGGTGATTGTCCAGTCTTCTAATTTGTGGAGGTTTCTCTGCAGGGCCTCCCTGCCTTTGAGGGAGTCAACAGCTCCTCCCGGTTTTGTGTCATCTGCAAATATGCTTAGTGTCCCTTCCAGTCCCGCATCCAAGTCATTTATGAAGATGTTGAAGTGCACAAATTGAAAACCTGGTATGACCAAAACACAAGCTTTGATTTTAGAACCATTTATTAAAACAAACAAATAAACAAAACAAAAAAACCAAACCAAACCAAACCAACCGACCAAACAAACAAACATACAACCCCCACCCCAGAAATAATAGCAAAAAGCATATTTCATGCTTTTGTAGTTAAAAGCCCTTTAAGAAAAGGGAAATAATTCAGCTCTGTTTATGAATTGTGTCTAACATCCCTTTCTACACAGCATTTGAGCTGTTTTGGAAACACAGACCCATTTTTGCCAAAGAAACAATCATGTCTAAGTCACAGGACCATCCTCTCCCATTCTCTCTTCGCTTCTGGCCTTTTGAATCTTGCCTTTTTTTTTTTCACACACTGGTACTGCCACAAGTATGGTGAGTAGGAATATCCTGGTGCTTAGGACCTGACCTTAAAAATGTCAGGCTGAAGTGAGCTAAATGCAGATCTCCCTGTGTCTGAGCACTGAACAATGTAAAAGGCAGCCATGACCTCCTCCTCCCCCCTACAGAGCAGCTGCTTTTCAAAGGGGGAAAGTGAATCATTTCCTTGGTACTCAGCCTGATAACTTAGTAGTACATGTTTAGGAAACAGCTTTGGACTGTTAATCACAAAGTATCAGAGGTGGAAAGTCTGAGCTGCAGAGGTACATTTCAGACTCAAGTGTCCTATAGAAACAACTCTTTTAGGTGTCCCTCTGCCCTGTGATGGGATTTCTGCCTTTACAAACACAGATATGCCAGACTGCTGCACACACGATGCAGACTGGGACCATCTGAGGGCCTTCTGGTCATTTTTAATGTGAAACTGTAATGTCAGGCACTGCAGAGGATATGCATCTGTTTAGGATTCAGAAAAATGGACTCAGAGGAGCATTGTGACACAGCCAGCTGAGAGGAGAAATAAGTGTTACTGACTGACAGACTTGTCAGACAGCCAGGTATAATAAGGTTCTAGCTCCGTGTGGAAATAATGGTTTGTGAGTGTTTATTTACTTTCCATTACTTTCAATTTTGATATTCTAGGGAATATTTTGGATGACAAAATGCTTTGGAGTACAGTCTTCCCTGAATAATGGAATGGAGTCAATTGACAGAATAAATAAACTTGAATACTGAGAGTAAAAGAAAACATAAATAGGCAAGACAGAAAAGTGGTGGGAGGCAGAACAGAGAGACAAGGGAGGGAAATTGCTTGCCAAGGTCACAGAGCAAGACAGTAGCTAAGACAGAAATAGAATTCAAAAGACTGGCTTGCTTAGGTATTTTTTTAAGCTTTAACAAGTTACATCCTGTTTATTAAGCTTAAACAGATTTTTTTATTTGTTCAGCTGACTACAACAGCAATTGTAAATATGAGTCAGGTTTCTCTTCAGATCCTAAATGTTTCTCTGTGCCAGCTTATATTTTAAATTATCTGGTGGAAGCAATGCTTCTACAATCAGAACACAGGCAGAAAGTAGTCCCATTCTGCCACCTCTGAGCCTCCAAAATCCCCTGTTTGCGTGTGTGGATCTACTGGCTCCATTGTCTGTACCATACAGCTCGCTGTGGGAGATGGGGTCGTTGTGTCTTCCCAAACTGAGTGGCCCAAGGCAGCAATGCTGGAGCCCAATGAGAAAGCAAAAGACAAATTAGCAATTCGCTCAAATATAGTTTATTCCAAACCTTTTGTTTTCAAGTGGTCTGTGAAACACTTTGATCCAGCAGCCAGGTATCTCTTTCACTTGTGCAGGGAAACAGAAAAAAAGGAAGAAGCTGCATTTGTGGTTACATCTGATGAAGAGGAAGATGGAGCTCCTAAAGCATGTTTCTTCAAAGAACGGGATTAAATCTGCCTTTGAGAAGGTTGTGTTTTACTGATTTAATAAACTTTCACCCTGTGTAAAAACAGACAAAAACTGGTCAGTAATTTTCACTGCAGCTTTTAAAAAATACTTCATAGGTATTACAGATAGAGTGAGACCCGGATCTATCCAGTTAACTTCTTCCATTATAAAATAGGAAGATAGGAGATTCAGTTTACTGTGGTCACCAGTGTAATTTTTGATTCTTCTTGTAGTAGCTGGTTTGGGATCACGCTTTGTCTGATAGAACCTTCTGATTCACAGATTCAGCTTTACCTGTATTGCTTTGGGTACTGTGTTTCTTTTTAAGTAGCTTCAACTGGAAAAATAAATCCAAATAGCCATGAATCATGGGCGTATCTGGATTTAGACCTGAACTTGATGCCACAGAGGCATCTGCTGAAGATGGGCATGCAGACTAGCATTCCTTCATCCAAAAAATCCTTGCAGTTTTCTGAGTATTGTGACTCCAAGGCCTCAAAGAACAATTTTTTATGTTGTTTCAGTGGAACATAGAGGTTTCTCAGTATATATGAAAAATATCATATTGCTTCCCTTTAATTGCTGAACCATGAATTTTGTGGGTCTAATTTCACATACTCCCACATTAGAAAATGCACCGTATAATCTCTCTTCATCTCAGCTTCTCCATCAATCAACTGGGAATAATAGCAACTGATTTAGGAGTACTATGGACTTTAATTAATGTGTGTACAGCATGTTGAGATCCCTGAAGAATAAGATGCTTTAGAACATCAAAGAATAAACAATGACATTCTTTGTCTTATGTCCTGGAGTCAAGAAACTTTAACATTAAACTTCAGACCTATAAGGGATACAGAGGGAATCCCTTTGCAGCACTAAATAAAATCAAAATGTGCTGCTGCCAACAATTCAGTATAAAATAAATTCACAAGCACATATTTTCTATATTCTTAGTCTGAGAAAATATTTCTGCATGTTTTCCCACTCCTTGTCCTATCTGTAATCCTACTGTTGCTGTAATGTTTAACTCTGGACTACAACAGGGTGATCCTCATTAGCTCCGTGATGTTAAGGAGTGATGGTTGAGGTTCTCACATTAACATCACCAGCACAGGCAATACTCATCTAATAAATCTCAGCTGTTCTGTGGATGATCATGAGGCCTACCCATAGTCCCTACAGAATATACTCTGACAGCAGAGCCACTGCAAACTGCTTTGGAGGTGAGTAGTCACATTGCAGTGCCCTCCCAAATTGCAAGGCTGTTTCTAGTGTTCACCTCCATTCTCACTCTGCTGGTCCTTCATACTGCAGTGAGCTCTTTGCTAGTGAGGGCAAAGTTTGGCTTCTGACCCTGCTGAAGGTTTGGGAAGGTATTGGAAGACCCTATGAACTTCTGATGACTGCATCCTTACTACAAAGTGAGGGAGAAATTACAGGTAACCTGAAGTCACTACTTCCTTCTTCCACCCACCCATCCCCAAATCCCTAAACATAAGTGTAAGATAAAATGTCATTTGATTCTGAAGAACACCTTTTCTTCGAGAAATTGGAGGCAGGCAGAAATCCCAAGTGAGAACCCATATGATTGCTAAAATCAAGGTAAACCCATAGATGAGGTATCATACACACACAGAAACAACAACAACGGAGTGTGTATACGTAGTTACAGCTGCATCCACAGATACAAAGTGCCGGAGTGTTCAAGGGCTTTGCATGCTTCCTGTACAAATTCTCGATTATAAGCAGTTAGTGATCTTTTAAGTTGAATTAATTTGATTTTATTCAGGTGTCAAAGACTCAGAACCTCAGAAATTTCCCTGGCATCTGCATCATTTATGAACACCACATAATGATAAATATTGTTCCTACATTTCCCAAATACTGTGAATATTAACTAAGATGCCTTATAATTTTCAATGCTTACAGAACTTAATTCAGTCCTCTTTACAACTTTTCAAATGCTTAATAGAAATCACAAGATTTATGATCACTAAAAGTGTCCCTAAAGCTGAGACAACCAGTTTCTGAATTTTTTTTTTCTTACAAGCATAGGCTTGTTTAGTTTTCCTATTTTTTTGCCTCCTGTATTTAGTGTCTGCAAAGGAAGGGAAAGGCATCCACAAAGCCAAAGAGAACAGTGGTTGTCACACAGGATTAGCACAGAGCATTTTTCAGTCTCGAGCTAGACTCTGGGCTGGTGCAAAGCAGCAAAGCTTGACTAGCTAAGGCTATGCAGTTGATGTTTGCAAGGCAGTAAAAGTCTCCAAACAGTGTACAAAAATACACCTGGCACTTACATAAGGTATTCTTCCGGGGAATAAATCTTGCCTGTCTGGAGCTGGAATTTATGAAGAGGGAGGGGAATGCTTTCAGGAGTGAGACTGTGTTGCACTGGGAGGTTCAGTCACTCACAAGAGATTAAAAAAATGCAGGAAAACATACAGTAGGTTTGAGTTTTCACATTTTTCACCCAAAGGAGGAATTATAAGTCTGTACCTTTCCCTTCCCTCCCTCTTTTCACCATACCATTGGGTCTTTCCAGTCCCAAACTCTGAAGTGAGTCATCACTTTCCCCTGCCTAGGTTGCTGCAGTGAGACAGGGCTTTGCTTCTTCTCCATCCCTAAACTGTCCCTCTTATGGTCCCCATCAGATTTACCTAGATTCTTTTGAAACACAGGAAAACATTAGAGGGAGAAGACGGCTTCTCTCGTTTTCCTGTCTATAACAATTTGGAGTGTGCTGATTTCTAACAGTGGGATTGCAACTAGCTGTGATCTGCTCCCTGGCTGTACCTCTGTGGGGTAAAATCTGTCTCCTGGTGACTGTAGGAAAGGTCAGGGACAGGGTTTGACCTTGTGGTGAAGGTGGAGGTCACTGGAGGCTGAGGGGGCCTGAAAAAAGTTTGTGGATGAAAACATTAGTCAGATGTCATAACGGAGGGGAAGAAGCAAGGAGCAACACTCTTCTCTGGGCCATCACACACACATGACAACAAAAATAAGTCTAGATAAATCTGTGGCTTTTACTAGCTTTAGTCCATATTGTCACCCAAAACCTTTGAGTGATAGCAATAAGTAATAGAGGGAGCACTTGAAAATATGTCCATTGCAGATGATTCTCTTTGCTGCTGCTTTGCGTAGAAAAGGTCGTCTCATGTTTCAACTATTTTGCTGAATGTAAAGCTGAGGGATAGTCTGACATTGAAGCTTTGCTGGAATAGTTTTTAGGACAATTGAATAAAATAGAAGAAACCAGACTTTGGGTCTTGACAGCATTCATTCACTCATTCATTCATTCATGAGGTTTCAGGAATTCAGTTGTGAAATTGCTGAGCTGAGTTGCAATATGCTTCCTTTTGCACAAATAAGCTTTGTTGTCAAATTTATGAAAGATAAGAAATGTGACAGTCACCTTTAAAAACGGTTCAGGGATAAATTTTGACATAATTCATAGGCAAATGGGTAGAAACTACAAGAGGAGCTCAGCTAGTAGATGTGGGTAGGACAGGGACATCAAGCATAGAGGAAAAGACGCTTCAGTTAAAATAATGAAGTTTATTTTAGAAAACCTTTTCATGAAGCACTTCAGTACACTCTTAGAAAAAAAATTGTCACAGGACAAAGGAACAAATCATCATCACAGTCTGAATCAACTTCAAACATGGAAAGGAAAAGTTAGCAATAAATGTTAAATTTATACAACTGTAGGAAGCTCAGAGTGGAAATCCATGGAGATCTATGCTCTTAAAGCCCATAAAAGGCAGTAGAAAAATGTTGAAGAGCTATGTGGCAAAGGCTGCCAGTGAAGGAATGTAATGAAATCTAGAAGCAGCTGGGAAGTTACAGGAAGATGTCATAAGACTGAATGATGGGGAGAAAAATGGCAGTTCCAATACTGATGCCAAACAGTACAGATAGAAATCATATCTGCGTGGATATGATATGGATTCTACCTCAGCTTTACACAGTCATGGTAAAGATCCGGGAATCGCTGAGTGCAATTCCAATAAAGCATCCTCCAGTGCTCAAGGGCAGTCCAAATTTAAGCAGGGAGCTACCAAAAGGATACAGGCAAACATAAAGCATCTATATGCTCTATATAAATTCACAAGATATAAATTGATGAAAAGCCTTTGAACCCAGTGTCTAGTCCCACTGACCCCATTCTTTTCTTATTTACAGTCATTGTGAGCAGTGGGTTATTAAGGTAAATGGACTTTTGCTCTGGCCCTGAGGGGTGGCTCTTGTGTTAAGTAACGTGACTAACAGATGTTACATGTTTGTTCCACGTCCATATCCCAAGAAAAATTACAGTTAAGAGTAAGACAACAATTGGATATTGACAGTCAAACGTGATGACGTAAGTTTCACCAAATGAATGATTTTTGAGTATTCACAGTAACCTGGTGTTCAAAGGGTAGATTTTTCACTGGTATTGTCTATTAGACCCCCTATCAGGTCCCTCAGGCTCAACGAGCACAGGCACTGATTATTTCTGAGCACTTCAGTCTCTAGATACATTATTACTGACAATACAATCTTTTAAATTGTTTTCCAGACCCCTTAATTTTAGGATATTCTGTTTTCTTCCCTATTGCTAAAATACATCTCTAATCAATATCCAGGTTTGTTGAATTCTTTTTTTCCCCCTCCCATGCTGATTTACTGGCAGTATTTAGAAAATGCAGCTCTGTTCCTCCAATGATTTACAAGTATATGGACCATTCTTAACATTTTAAAAGTGTCTCACTGGCATTTTTAAAGATGTAAGTAATTTAGTTTCCATTTTATAATAAAGAAAAGATGGTCCCAGACTCAGAGTGAACATGTTCTTGAAGGGAAGCTGGATCCCAAGCCTCCTGGGCACTTGGAAAGAAGCAATGCACTGCTGGACCACAGGCTGTCTGGGTGGGGAAATCAGGAATGAGGAGGAGCATGGCATGGTTACTTGGACTCTGAAGACCTCTTATCTTCCCTGTGGACTAGCCACAGGATCCCATACAGACTGAGCTCTTCCCATTCTTAGGTCTCTTCTCTCTCCCTGACAGAAAGGCACCTGGATATAGTGGAATAATTAGAGTGATGGCTGAGGGCGATGAGAGATGTAATGAAGCCATGTACAGCACAGAGTAGACCCCACATCTCCAGGGTTTAGGTGACATGAAGGACAACTGACAGCAGAGGCAGTGCAGACACAGGGCAACAGGGTCATGTCAGAGGCAGGGGGTGCTCAGGGGCACAGACCTGCTCAGGTTGTCATGGCTGCTGAACTCTCAGGGCTGCTCTGCTCACCTTTGGCCAGCACCAGCATAGACTCCTCAGAGGAGCCTGCAGGTTGCTTCAATCAGGTAAGCATTGTGGCTGGACAGCAAGCTGAGCCTCTGGGAATCTCCCTTCCTGTTTTTCTCCAGGGGAACCATGGCTATTGAATGCCTGTTTCATGCGACACAGGCTAAACTGCTTAAGATCTCTTTTTGAGAATAAAATAGTGCTGCTGTTATGGTGAGGAGAGACAGCTTGGCTTCTGTTTTTACACAGACTGCAAACAGCAATTCTGCTGTGCAGAGCACTCAGCTCAGCGCATCTTCCACTGAACACCTTTCCCCTGAGGCTCATCAGCAGGCGTCAGCTCACTGTCTCCCTGACTGATGCCTAAGACTCCCTGGCACTGTCTGGAGTGCTCTGACTGAAAGGGCAGCTCCTCTTGGCGAGGGTGATCATGTCAGCCCCAGCCCCCTCACCTCAGGAACTGAAATTATTTGATAAAAACGGCACTGCAGCAGCTATGGACAGACAGCTCAGCCCCTCCCTTGTCAGTCACAGCTATCTGCAGGCTGCCTCTGCGCTTTTCATCTCCCTTGCAAGTTGGAGGAAAAGAAATTATACATAGCTCAGCTGTTTCTGTCTGTAGGCATTTAAGCTGGTAAGGCTCAGCTGTATAAATCTTCCCAGCTGTGAGAACCTCAGTGCTTTTATTCCCATGATAAAGCCTTTGGCTCTAAATGTGTTTCAGGGATATTCAAAGTGGAAATCTTTCTCTCTGTCTGGGGAATTGCTTGGTGTCGACTGACAAGGAAATGGAAGGTCAGTAGCATTTAAAAAAAAAAACAAAACACACCAAACCCTGGGTTATAGAATTAACTTCATACTAAACCTCTTTTAGGAAGAGAGGAGTGGAAAGGAGGCAGGGGGGATGGGAGGTTTGAATTCCGCAGAGCCTTTCATTGGAAAAGTAATGCAGCCATCCCCAAGGCACCGTGCTGCTAAGATCTGGCATTTTCCTGCTCCAATGGAAAAGGAAGACCAATACTTTCCCTTATAGTAACCTTTGCTGATTAATCAGTGTAGTGACATTGAAGTCAGTTCCAGGGGGAAATAATTGCTGTCGCTCTCAGACGCAATATGGAAATCAGATGCCATAGTGACAGCAACTGTTTTGAAGGACTGGCAAGGAAATACAGATCAAAGATCAATGTCTGGCAGGCAAAGTGTTCACTTAAAGACAAAGAGACAATAGTTTAGGCATAGAGGTTCCTCTTGAAACTGACAAGGTTTAGGCAGGGAATGGACAAACTCTAATAAAAACCTGGATATGAGGAAATTTTCATGCTGAAGAGTAAAACCCAAGCCCAGACTTGCAGCTGAGTATGAGCATCTCCTAACCTGAAGGATATTCCAAAGGTCAGCTGCTCAGATGGATAAGATAGAATCCTGGATTCCACTCTGGGTTCTGCTGAGCCTTTCCTGTTGGTGACCATGAACATGGTTCCAGTTACTTTTTCTGCCTCAGTTTTTCACATGTAAAAAGAGCATTGGGCCCTTTCCTTTCTCCAAGGTTGTTGTAATGATTTCAAAATTCCCAGTGCTCAGACACTAAAGTAATAAACTGAGATGGACTTGAGATATGTTTGTTGCTCAGACTTAGGTGATTAAATAAATATATTTATATAATATATTTAATTAATAATATATAATATATTTAATAAATATAATAAATAAATGTTCCATTGGTATAGAAATCTCATTTCTAAAATTTTTTTAATAAGTTCCAAATGAGCTGTATTTGTAGAGCCAATGTATATCAGTTCATACCTGGAAGCAATTCTGGTCCACCCAGCTAGGTTTTACTCCTGGGTCCCTGAAAACACAGTTGGAATTTCTACTTCTTCACCACCCCAGTAAGATCACCACTAAACAGACTGAATATCCGGCTGTGATTCGTGTCCTCAGCAGACAGCTTAAACTCTATGGGAAAGCTAAAGGACTCTGTTTCAGAGACAAAAAGTGCTCAATGATGCTAACTTACTGACAAATTTGATTTTAAACATGTAACTAAGAGTTTCCCAAGCATATAATGCTCCAAAAGACTGGCTTTTTTAATAAAAATAAATAAATAAAAAATCGCCTAACTCTAAAGACTGATAGATTGTCAGCATTAAGAATACCTTAATGATATTTCTCATCTGGGAATAAATACATGGATTTGAATAATACACACAGCTATCAACAATGAAGAAGCAAATACAGCACCTACCATTTCCCCTGACTCCCATATTTCTAGGAGGTAAATGAAAGCAAACCAAAGCAAATCACTGTGATCATGAAAACATATGGCACCAAAAGCAAGGAGCTGCTCCACATGGCTTACATGGGAAACAGAATCTGACTTCCATCAGCGTAATGAGAATTTGTTTCCTTGCTGTTCTGATAAAGCAGACCTCAGCCAGAAAGATAAATATGCTGGTGTCTGGGGATAAATTCAATTATTTTACATTTTCACTGGACTTATATAACCAAGGAATGCAACATCTTGCCTGCCATTAGCAGGACTTAGATGGCTCATTGCTGCCTGCAGTAAATTAGTCTAGATAGGCAAAATCCCATAGGAATCAGCTGAAAGAAGGCAAAACAAGGGCAACCTGTGGGAATCAGCATACAGTGTGTTGGCAATACCAGCCTGCAATGGTACCCTTGGTACTTACAGGCTCACAGCTGCACAGATACAGGAAGGATGAACTGTGAAGGGGGATGGATTTGTCTGGGTAGGAAATGGTAATTGATATTTCAACTCAGAGTCTATGCTTCACCACATTTCTAAGACATTTAGAAAGAAAATAGTCTCATGAGTTTGAGAGGTGTCCTCTCACAGTGTTGGTTTCATGTCACATGCAGTGCATGGACCTTAATTCTTGGTATAAACTCCAGCCAGGAAGATCAGTAGGGAACCCTAAAGAGGAAATTTTACTCACCACAGGGATGACCTGAGAGTTCAGTATAGACAAGTGTTTCCCTCTCTCCAAAGGAAAAATTAAAAAAAAAAAAAGTAATTATTTAT
Source organism: Oxyruncus cristatus (assembly GCA_013399855.1). NCBI lineage: Eukaryota > Metazoa > Chordata > Aves > Passeriformes > Cotingidae > Oxyruncus > Oxyruncus cristatus. The sequence goes on from VXAY01002200.1 coordinate 158,703, forward strand.
TATTCTGTAACTCCTGCCTTGGTAAGCTACTGTGTTTGGACACCTTCTGCAACTCCTGTACTAGGACTTGAAAAGCTGTTGACTCTTGTCCATGAGCTACCTCTATGAGAGACAAATCAGTCCACTCCTCAGTGCTACCCACCCAGACCTTTGCCTGCCTCGACCTTTGAGACTGGATGACCCAAATGGTCAAAGTTATTAGTATACATTGCACCTACTGATGTGGTTTTTGAAAATTGATGTTAGTAGGAAATGGTAGCTAAATTCTGATGATGATGGGGAGCCAAGTTCTTTGAGACAAAATATGGCAGTATAGAACATCTGCCACAGTGATGTTTTGTTGAGGGTTAATGTTATACTGAAGGATAATATTTTCATTATATTTTTAATGGATAGTGTCTTTTACTCAACAATTCCTGTAGCTTTTCCTATGTCCACCTCTTTTTTCTCACCTGCTGTGTCAGATGGAAGATGACCATCAATCACTATGAATCATGCGCCAGAGCATGTTTTTGCCAGTGCTGAGAAGGCTGTGCATTAAAATGGGCAAGAAGAAAATTACTGACTCACCAGGCACAAATCACAATTGCAGCATTTCAGAAGTTGCACGGAAAAAAACTAATTAAACTGACTGCCACACACCCAGGACAAGAAACTGGGAAATACGCCAAAACAGTTCCCAAAATAGCTCCTTTTGAAAATGCAAACCACTTTTTTCTTTTCTTTCCTCACTTCCCTTCCCTTTGTAATCACTCCTATACTTATTTCTGTATAGAACATCCAGGCAGTACCTTTCCTCCATCAACTCTCCAACAAATTCTGCAAATTACAGTTAGTGTTTTGCACACAGAACATTTATTCCTCTGTGAAATCCATCCCATCTCACAGAAGAGCAGAGTACATCTGATCCTATTAAAGAGACACTCCTCTACCAGCATTCTGGTTGGATGGACCCCAGCTTTGTTCCACTATGGCTATCCTTATGCTCTTGTTAGAGGACTATTCCTCTACCTATGTAGCAAGATGGGAGAACCAGACAATCAGACAAAGAAAATGGTGAAAGAATAAAAATACGTCTAGTGAAAACTGGCTGGAAAGAAATGACATATGAAATAAATAACCAAGAAGAAGGACTGTCCTTCAGCTCACATGCCAGTGTTAGACAGAAGATCTGCGTGCAGTGCCTGTCTCTGTCCCAGATTACTTTTTTATGGCACTGGAAGACTCACATGTGCTGTACGTCACTTCACCATTTAGAAAATTATGGGTTTTTTTCCAGTTAGACCCTATAGCTCTTCAGGATAAGAACTTTCTCTTATTATCCATATGTCCAACATCAAACTCTATAGATTATTTAGGAATATAAATTGTACAGTGTCCCTTTCTTGCTTTAGTTTACTATTCCTTTATTTGCAGTTAGAACTGAAGTACCATGGAAAGAACTATCTTTGGAGTACACTAGACCAACAGATGCATAAACCCTTCTAAATAAGCCATAAGTGCTTCTGGTTAATTACAACTCACAACTGGATCATGCTTATGCAGTGAATGGGAAATTCGAAAGTTATTCCTATATCCCAGCTGTCAGAGTGTACATAATTTCCAAGCTCATGTAGATAAGAATTCCATCTCTAAAAACATTTTGGTCCTTCAATGTGTTTATTTGTTATTCTCTCAGATTAATATGAAGTAGTAGGAAGCTGCAACCCTTTATCTTCAGCAGCCTTATGCTGATTTATGCTAAAGAACCCTACAGAGGGGGAGAGATATAAAATGCATGTTAAACTGAAATCAAGATTAAAAGAAATAAAGTACTTTTGCTTGCACCATCAAGTTTGGCCAGTGATAAAATATTTTTTCAGGAGGGTTGACAGCTGCATACTGCTTTTTCCCAGAGACTGATGATCCTGACACTGGGGAGAAACTTCATCCACCAAAGTATGCCTTTCTTACAATGACACGGCACAGAATTCCCCCATGCAGGACCAGAAATTCCCTGACTATCATCAAACTAAGCTGAAAGTGCCAGCTTGGAAGGGAGCAGCAAAGAGATATTGATCACAGAGACAAATTTTCCAATAGTAATTTTAAACCAGTTTTGCCAGAAGGCAGCTGAATTCCAGAGACTGTGGCACCATCCTTCTATTTCTTCATAGTCAGTACAAGGCAAAGCAGTTCCGGGGGTTCCCTGATCCCTCCCTTTGTGTAACTGCCATGTAACTCATGCTAGCAGGGTTGGGGATCTTTTACTTGATGCAAGTTTCTTTATTTATGACCCAGAAGATACACAGCTGTTTTTTCCCTTGTTGAATCAATCTGTCAGTTCTTTTGGTTTTTATAGGGGGAAAAAACTAGTTTAAATCTGAAACTCACCCACATCAGGACGTATGTACAGACTGACAATTAAGGTTAAACTCTGATGTTCTTCATCAGCTCTCAGATAAAATTTTCAGGAGAAATTAAGTGGCTTAAGACCCTAGTTCTCAGCCGTAATTAAAACATTTAAGAATTTACATCTCAGTGGAAGCCTCAGCCAACCATGAGCCTAGATGACCATTGGGATGTAATTTGATTTAGGTCTCAGGGTCACCTAGGCACTTTTGAAGACACTCTGCTTATTTTTTAATTGGGTAACGTCCTGAGAATAGGCTGAGGGAGGATTGAATAGTACTCCATATATCTACAGTCTGTGCTAAATATTGTATGGTCAGGTCATTTCTCAAAAAGTTACAAGTTCGCGAGACCAAGATAAACTCACCAACCTCAAAAAAGTTTGCTTATGGGTGAAGAGCAGTAGCAGTAGTGAGGATAAAATCCCTAATCCTTTATGCAATAGATCCAGGGCACAGTGAACTAAATGCCATTTCTTCAGGCTTTAAACATATATGCACTTAAATCAGCCTTCTGGGATATAGGAGTGTCTGTGCTGGAAGTTCGCCTGAAGTTTAAAGCACTAAAATAGCATTTCAGATATAGCAGAAGTCAACTGATTTTAGAGGAATTGTGACCATAGGATTAACTATTGCTCTGTCAAATTTCCAGCAGCACAGCATACTCCTCTCTTTGCCAGAGAGGGGAGTGCTGTCAGGGCCGAGGAGTGGTCAGAACTGCCCACTCAACAATAGCAGTGAATCTGAGCTCTATCCTTTTGCACCCTATTTTTCCACATTAAGGAATAACTGCATCAGCAGTTGGGACCAGTAGGAGCCAGGAATGAAAAGGTACACCTAGTACATATCACAGCCTGCATGTTTAGAGGTCTGGCATATACTCGCACTCTTGCCTCCTAAGCTGACTTCTCCTTCCTTATCCTGTCCTCCTCATATGTGCTGGCTGGGGTTGCAATGGGGAAAGCCTCCCTGAAGTACAGATTGCCGGGAAGACACTGGGCCGTTGCTGACTGTGAGCTGCTAATAGCATGTGCCTAGGAAACAGTAATTATTCTGGTATACTTGCTTACTTTAATCTTTCCTCTGTTCCTGGATTGGCCCAAAATCCAGAGAGTTACAAAGTTGTTTGTAAGTCAGGTCCATTTCTCTCTAAGTTGTATGTTGCTTGATGCATGTACTTACTTTCTAACTGATTAATATTGTCAATAAGAAATTAGCAAGTATTTAGCCTCTCATTTCTCTGGATATAATAATAGATTCATAGACATTAAGTAACTGGGCTAAGGTACTTCCAGCTACCTCATATTAGTCTTAAACTGGGGCTAAAGCACCAAATTCTGACTGTGGGACACAGGATTCAGCCTTCTGACTCCAACTGTCATGTCCAACTCAGATATGTACCTCAAGGGATAAAGACAAAATTAAAACAAATTCTCGTCCTAATACTGTGAAATCTGATTAGTGCAGAAAGGGCAATTCTGAGCCGATATTTGATAGTGGTGATGATCACATTTAACCCCAGTAGTCATTCCTGATTTGCTTAGCATGTGCATCATGCTGCACAGAAAATATTCAAAGAGGCCTAATCAATATGTTTCTTTTAACACTGGGTGTGCCCTTGGTTCTTTCAGTTCACAATGACCTCAGATGCTGACATCCAGATTTGTTCCAAGTTTTTATTCTACTTCACAGAGATAAGCAGAATGGAGAACTCCTGATTCCAGCACTAAGGGAGGAATGCAGTGATCCTGGCAATATAATAAAAGTTATTTTGTGCATCACAGTGTATCCAGTGGCACCATTAATTGTTCATTGATCCTTTGTACTTAAAAGGTTGCAGCAGGGTTTGCCAGCATCAGTTAAGTAGAACAATGGTTGTGATTGGAAAAATATTGAACACTTTTCAAGCTGATGTTATGCCTTGCTATGCTCTTTTTCAGCTGGTTACTCTGCTCTGACCTGTCATGAAACACCTGTTCTTCAAGCAGTGTCTTTGCATGTTTTCTCTGTTAGTCTCTTTTTCTCTCTCTTTCCTCCTAGTGAAAATATAGTTGTGACAGTGACTTTGGAAAGCCTCACAACTGTTTTTCTTATTCTGAAGAAAAGCCACCCCACAGCTCACAAAGGAACGCACTCAGCTTTTCTTTACGACTCTGCCATTGTGTGGGTCCGTAAAACACCCTTCTTCTCAAAGGCTGCGCAGCCAGCCACTGTTGTGTTATTTTATATGGCTCTTTGTAATTTTGGTTTTGGGTAAAACTGGATTTTCTCTCTAGGACAATGATGCAGGGGGAGGAAGGGAGCAAAATTTAAGAAAGAAAAAAGCCTTATGGTCAGTAAATAATGAAAAACATCAATGCTACCACTGATGCAGCCGAAAAGACATCATGAATCAATGAGTCATCTGGACAAAGCACGCTGTAGAGCTAGGAGTCAGGGAAACATTTAGATAGTTGGCAAATCTAATGAGCTCAAATAAGAGAGATATTTAGCAGTGCTATGTGATGTGAAGGATGAATCTCACAGTCAGGTTAACCCTTCAACAATGGCAGGCATAATGCCAGTCATCTAATCACTGACTGAGATACTAAGCAGGAAAAGTCCCATCTTCTCATGGGGAGAGATTGATGCAAATGGGTGGGTAAATAGTCACTTTTCTATTCCACCCATGTATTTGTGGGAGCAACAACCACATGAAAAGCTGTAGTAAACTTCTCAGTACAAGGCTATCAAAGCAGGCTCAGGGGGACAAATGTATTTGTTTTAAGGATGATGATGTTTTTATGAAGATGAAAGGGGCTCCTTTTCTACTATTGAATGGAAAGCCCAATCCCAGATCCACCAGTGTCAGTTTCATGGAAGCAGGCCAGGATCAGTTACTTTCTGTGCCACTCAAAGGTGTAGAAGGGCAAAGCAGAATTGACAAAATCAGGCTGTATCATCTCCACAAATTGTCAAGACAGTACGCTCCCAGGACAAGTCTATCTGGGAGAGTCTTGCAGCACAGACAGAAGAGTGAACTACACTGAGCCAGAAGTAAGGAGATTGACATTAAACCTCCTCATAACACAACAGAGAGGTGGAATATTAAATCCAAGTATTTTATCTACTTTTAGAGTCTCATCTGTGCATCTTCCACAGTAAGGAAACCTCTGGGGTTAGCTGTCAGCAGCGCAGGTACTACTCATTGATGGTGTTTTTCAGGTTGGCACCCGGTAACTAGCAGTGTCTGGGTTAGAACAAGGGGCTTTTTCAGAATTTAATTTCAGAGAATAGCTTTGGTTTCCATTCAGTTTCAGAAAGAATTAAGAACATTGAAAAAGCGATATTCCTTCTTTGCTTCTATCTGAAAACATCACTCTGTTTCACCTCTAAGTGATATGGCCAGTATGCCTCAAAGGTCCTCAGGGGGTCACTGAGAAAATATCTAGCTAAACGCTGGCTCCAGACACTTTGAGGGAGGTGACTCTCTTTTAGAGAAATTAACACAATGCCATTTTATCACAGAAAAGAGGTTAACTCTGATATTGATACTTCTGCTAACTGCTCAATTATTTTCACCCCAGGATAGGAAAAGTCTATGACAGACAATACAGAAAGGAGAAAATAAAAAGTTTAGGAAATATAAAACTGAATGGCAGCAAAAGCTGGCTCAGTTTCACCAGTATTAATTGAAAGGATGTTTCCAACAACCTTTGTTTTAGTTAAAGGAGAACACAGTTTTCCAATATTGAATGAGAATTTAGGATTAAATCCAGCCCTTATCATGACTTTGTTATAGTCTTGACCACTCAGTTATTGTGCAGTTTGTGTCTTATTCAGAAAAATGGGGTTCACATTCCTTTCTCATTGGTAGTATAGTGTCCCACAAGGCAGAAACCCAGTGTGGTTCCCTCTCTCCCCAGAAAGCCCCAAGTTGAAATCACGAAATGTTGCCACCATGTTGTCTCTGCTCAGGAGTGGTCTGTCATCCTCATGACCAGGATCTTAGGGCTGGTCCAAGAAACTCTGGCAGTAACATTAATATTGTATTTGAAATATAGACTTGCTTTTGGCCACTGCCTTTAGCCATGTTCAGTTCAGCCATGGTGTTCAGAAAAACACCACACAGGTAGGTTAGTAACAAGCCCACCTAAAATGTCAAACTTTTGCAGTGCATTAACTGTGAGGACTCTCCAGACTGAGAATGATGCAGTTCATTAGAAAATGCATTTGCAGAGAAATTTACACAGCAGAAAGAACTGATACCTCCTGAAGGAATCATTGCAAATGATTTATGCAGTTTAAGTCAAAATTGACTATGAAAGGTTGTTCATCCCACAGCGTGTGAAGCAATTTATAGCTGATAAAAATGGTAGCATTCAGGCAGCCAATCTCTATCAAAACCAAACAAATTTATTACAGTGTCTCAAAGCTTAATACTTCGTTCACAGAGCAAAACCACAAAATATGTGTAAGTTATGTTAGTGGCATGTGTCAATGGCCAAAAAAGAGAGGTTTTGAGATGGAAGGAATGCCATACAACATACCTTCTGTGCATTTAGTGAACATCAAAAATCAGCATATTCTAACTGCAATGTTTCTTATTGCAGTTTTCTGGAAAGACAGTATATCCTGAAATGTCAGCACACAGAAAAAAGGAGGTAGGAGTACAGCAGTATCCAATCAGCCTCTTTTCATCCCTGTTTTATGATCCAAACAGAAAAGTAAAGCAGATTTGTGAAGGAAAACAGAAACCTTACTGTTAGTATTTGGAAGTGCCATGCTCTGAAAAGAAATGAAAGTACATGTCACAGTTGAGTTATCATTCCCTAGCCTTGCCCTGGTGATCTATCTATTTTATTAAAAATCTATGAGCCCAAAAGTGCAAATCTTAAAGGCTTGCAAAGTCTCCAGCAGATGGGGTTTTATTTGTGCTTCACTATTGGGCCACATTTGCTCAGCCCAGCATCTATTTACTCCTCAGCCCCAAAATATTATTATGATAATTTGTATACTTAAGTGCCAGATTTTCTGATTTGTCTGAGCTGCTCTCATCACTAGAACAGGCAAAACTGGCTTTAAGCCACTTATATCTTCCCCTGGAGTCTGGAGACAGCCAGATGTCAGCCCAATATCTCCCATAAATTAGAGCAGCCTCAGGAATGCTCTGCCTGGTGATCCACACACCCAAAGGAATACTTTGGTGCACGAGAACAACCAAGACTGCAGAGTGTTCCAGTTAAGTTTCTTTTGCCCCTGATATCTCCTTTCCATTAGGGGAACACAAAACACAATGTAGTTCTTGAACAGTACCTGCTTTATGTCATGAAGAGATCTAATTTTTGGTAGGAGGCAAGAAGTACCAATTTAATGACATTGTAGGGCTGGGACATGGAGACTGTAGCGTGGCTGAAATTTTATTGCCAAGAATGAGATTTGTCTTCTTGGTATCAAAAAATACAGGGGAGGAAGTTCTGCTTTCTAAAATATATGGAATACTTTCTATGACATCAGTGAGATACTTTTTCACCTAATGTATCTTATATCTCAATAATTTAGGATGCAGTCTTGCTACCTGTTCCAGGGACCTAATTTACAACAAGTAAGTGCAGATGCAAAATTGTATCCATAATTCTACAGGTTTAAAAATTAGATTTTGTGTTAAAGACAGTCTCAAAAATTGAATATAATATGTGTATATGCATGCAGATAGAGGATGTAAATTCTGACTGGTTTTCAAGGGAGCATCAGTAAAACATTGTCAAAGGGAGAGAACTGTGTCATATAATCCATCTCAGACATTATTTCCCGATCAAGGTAATTTTTCTGCCCCTCTGGCAATATTTTACACAAACAATGCTAAAGAAAAGTGTCCTTATTTGTTTCAGCAGCTTCTGAGTGTAAATCTTCCTTTGAAGAGCCTTCTGAAACAGAAAGTGAATGCTGAATTGAGGGGGTTGTGTCTGCAACTGTGATGCAGGAGAGCCAACGCCTGAGTCACCAGGAAACTGCAATTACATCTGCTGTATAATCATCTCCCATGTAGAGAGAATCAAGAAGTGGAGGAAACAGGTATGTGCATGTCTGTGGACAGTAATATGTGTCTTTAGAACAGAATGTGTATTTTTCTTCTATCTTCATATCTTTCCATTTCTTGAAACATCACCTCTCAGGTGGCTAATATTTTGTACGTCTCCTCCTTATTCCATGTCTCAATACTTTGGCCTGTATTTCTTCTAGGAATTCTTCTTTTGCTATATAGTCCTCAGCACACACATTTTATGTAATGCATATGATAAAATTTTTGGCATGAAAAAAATGGTGTGTAAAGACTTCTTTAATTATTGCATCATTATGCATAATAGGGTTGAATTAAGATCACTAAGACAGGCTTAAATTTGAATTTTTATTACATGCCTTGAAACTGCATCTATATTCTCTTTATGTGTTCCCTGAGAATGCAATTTTCCAACTTTTTAAATCATCAAATGGGGAAAAAGGGTAGACTTTCTGTTGCACAGAGTAATGCTGACACCCACACAAATCATTGGGGAGTTGGAAACCTGAGATCTGCCACTCCCACTAGGTGTAAAGGAGAAACTGATAGTGGTGGCAAATTGTCATCCTCTTTGTGAAGAGCTCTGGAGAACCAGACATTTTTTTCAGAGGGTTCAGCAGAGATTTGCTTTATAGCAGACTGTCACATAAACAAAAGCATTGAAAGAAAATGCAGGCTGCTCTTGTGGGTACAGCCAAAGACTGAGCATGAAACAAGCATCAAGTGCTTCTAAAATTCAAAACCTTACTTTGAACCATGAAGGGTTAGATATTTCAAGAAACAGCTTCTCTACCTTTTCCCTTTTTTTTTTTTTTTTTTAACCTCAACAAAACCAAACCACCTTGTTTGGTTGGGGTTTTTTCCAGACTTCATTCACAAGACTAGCTTCTCTTTAGTAAAAAAAATCCAAACACTTGAAACAGGCACATAACAGGGAGTAATAAACACCAGAAAACACCAGATCGTTAAAGATTACAGAAATTATTGGCAGCTGAAAAACAAAGCTCTCTAATGGGGTGTATCAGGCTGGTGTTACCAGCTGGCTTACAGCCTCTGCCTAGTGGTTGTGGGAGTCGAAATGTTTGGGAGCTAAGAATTCAGTACAGAACTGGAAGCATAGTACCCTATTGCTTTCCTTGAAACTCAAGCATATTGTCTGAAATATGAAAAAAAAAAATACCACAAATATTAATATCATGGCTAAGCTTCGCGAACGAAGATTTGGGAAAATGTTTATGAAATGTTACTTTTGTTCAATATACTTTCATCAGGAGCTTGAGATAAATTCATAACAGAGTATAATAAGAATCCTTCACCTTCTGCAGGTGTAGGTTTTCAATTGTGGTTCTTTGATTATTTTGTTTCTTGTTTTTTTTCTGAAAGAAGACTCATTTGGATTTATTTTTGCCAGCTAGGATTTATTAGAGCTTTCTTCTTGGCATTCTAATTAGGTCTTGTGAAAGTTCAAGCTTTACATTTTTTTTTAACAGGAGCTTCATTTTGTATTTGTGACAGTGTATCTAGAGCTCCTCCCTGCAATCAGTCTGTCAGACTTCTTTCACTCTTTTTGTGGGTATCTGAGACCAAAAAAGAAAGACATATTAATTAGACATGTTAGTTTTGTAATTGGGGAACAGATGGCAAGACGCTCTAGCATTTTAGTGGTGACTGAGGCAGGTTTTAGGGTCATAGTTTTGTTTAAGTACATAGAAATTGTATAAGCACAGCTCAGTTGCTTCTGTTACGTAGCTGTCTGAGACTGACTGGCTGTCTCAGGATGTAGTCACACATCCTCTTCCAGCTCCAGCTGTTCCAGCTGAGACATTTGCTCCCCACAGCTGTTCATCACTGCGTCCAAACTGGAAATTACTACCCAACTGATCTATTGGTGGCGATGCTCACATAGGCATTCCCCAGCTTGCTCCGACCAGGTTACCTAACGTGGCACAAGCGCTGGGCCTGTTTGTCTGCAATGCCAGGGATTGATGGAGCCTGTGGATGGGAGGGTAAGAACATTCACCACTCAGGTTGGGAAGAGTGAATGAGGAAGGAGAGATAAAGTGACCTCTTTGGATAGCACTGTTGGACCCAGGATGAAAGGCCTTTGGGAGTGAAAGCCCACTGCCACTGCAGTGTGCATGCAGAATATCCAAATACTTCTGTTTCATTCTTGCCTGGAAAACATCCAGAATCCACCAGCTAGTCTCCAGGCTCTTCCTTTGAATGAGTTTGGAGTTGTCTGTACCTCCAGCAAGTTCATCACATCTTCAGAGCACTGCTTGGGAGGGTAAGATCTTGAGAATATTCTTCTTTTTGAAGCAGTCTTTTATTGCAACCACTGTGAGCATAGAAATAAAGAAAAGGTGACATTGACAAAGAAGACTCATTCTCACTTGATGATTTGACCAGCTCCAATAAGAAAAGACAGGGAGAGAGAAATTTCAAGGAAAAATATGTCTCACACTAGGATGCAAAGTTTTTTCACTCTCCTCACTTTGTCCCTTCCAAATTTCCCCACAGAAACTGTGTTCCACTCCTGTTGATTCCAGAAATATTGAAAAGTCTCCAACACAGAGGCTTGTCCTTATTTCTTGGACATGGGAGCATCTACGTATCATAAATGGCAACTGAGCCCAGAAACCATATCTATGCCCTCGGTTATCCATGAAGGAGTCAGGAATCATACAGCAGAGAGCTAAAAAAACCACTCAAAAAATAAAATCATAGGAAAAAAATCCTATAACAGATTTTAATTTTGCAGAGTGAATTTTCAAAAAACAAACAAACAAACAAACAAACAACAAAACATACCTACTTCTCCCAGCTGCAGTTGGCTGGTACAGATAAACCTGTATAGCATAGTATTGCTATCTGCCCATCTTGTTTCCTGTCATTTCCTTGCTTTCTCCTCCCCTAAGGCACAGTGATGATTTGATGGCTCCTAATTTCTGTGATTCTATTGTAGTATCTCGCAACTTTCTAGCTAAAGTCTTCTCAGTGTGAAATGAAAGACTTAGAAGAAGAAATGTACTGCACAGAAGTGAAAGTACCAGGATGAGATCTAACCTGCCTAAGCTGAAAGTATATTTCACAGAAATTATTTTCCCTCAGCTATCAAAGTACAAAATAAAGGATGAAAAACATGAGGAACTGAAGGTAATGAGCAGCAGCAGAACTATCCATGTTGACGGTTCTGTGCACAGAGTTATTATTGCCATTGTTAAATTTGGAAACATCATGGAAAAGTCCGTCATTTCTGTGGCTCTCAGAGCACGTTATTTAGCTTTCCTTATCTCCTTGGATCTCTTGGGGTGATCTGAGCCATGAGTGTTTGGGGAAATATGAATTTTTCTTCTTCTTGCAAGCAATCAAACTGAAAACTACTCGAGTGGGCAGGAAAAGGTCTTATCCTCAAACATTTTCACAACCTCTTCAGTAGTAGGAGACTTGAAAGCAGATTTGTTTGTACCAACTATTGCACAATATTTTCCTTCTCTTTTACAACACTCTGAAAACAATGTCAGTAGAAGGTACACAAGTTAATACAAATCATATGCCCTTCAAGCTTATCAACATGTACTTGGATCTGTATCATTAAGGCTTCACAATCTTTGTAGTTTTCATGATAGTCAATAACATGTATTTGAATCAGGGACTGATACAGGTGTTGTTCACGTAACTTTTGACACAGTTGGATCAGTGTAACACTATACCTGCTGCAGTGATAAAAGTATCAGTAGATGAATATGCTCTTCTGACACTGCCAAAACAACAGCAATTCTTTTTATGGCTTTAAATGTATTTTTGACCATGTTAGATTCATGTATCTCTCCTCTTCCTAAATATTCTCATCCACATTTTTACAGATTTGTTTCCCAAGGGAATTTACTCAGTGTCTGTGCAGCAAACTGGCTGTGAAGGCTAGATCTGGTCATAGCCCAGAGGACCTTTTTCCAGCCCAAGCCTATTTAGGAAGGGAACAGCAATTTGTTCACAATGACTTCACTCACTCTTTTTGCAATGTTTCCAGTAAATGCAGGCGTTGTTCTTCTCATGTGAGCTCAGCATGTCATTCCTAATGTGTTCCTGACTGAAATTTTACATTAGTTACTGAAATAAGTACTTTTCTTTATATGTTCTTTATCTCTCATGTGATTATGCTGAATCATTGTAAAATGAAAAAAATCTGATGAGCTATCCATATAAATACCAAGTGATATTAGATCACCACAACTGATGCTGTTAAATGTAAATACCCAATTATTAACCAGCAGATCCAAAACACTGCCAAATAGTTTTTGGTCACTGTGTTTACACAGTGACAGATTCTCATGTTAGTCATATCCTTCTGAAAAAATGTTTTGGATGGACTCTTAAATCAGTGTCCACAAGGAAATAGATCGAGGCAGCCAAACTTTCTTGAACGTCTGCCATTGACAAAGGTTAAGCATTTACAGTCACTCTCCGCCTAAGTATTCTAAGGAAACATTAAGGAGTGAAAAACAGAAGGCAAGGATGTTCTGTACTCTTGGCAACAACGCAGTAAGGGCGACAGAAGCAGCTCCAAAATAGTGGGTTACTGGGCCAGGTCCTGTTCCCGTTAACGTCAATGGTAAAACTCCCTTTTGGTGTAAAGGGACTAGGATGGGGCAACTGGGCCTTTAAGTGACTAAGGAAAAAATAGTGAGGTCTTGACTCTTTTTTCTTCCACTTCTTGTTCATGAAGAATCCCTATGGGACTGAATAAAACTGAGTCAGGATGTAAGAATGTTCCTTAACCAGCCTGTCAGGAAGGCTAATACGTGTTTCATCCACTCAATTTCCCTGAAAAACTATACCTATTTCCCCCATTTCTTTTTCAGCCATTCATAATATTTAAGCCTATTCTGTCCCAATTAGTTTCATTCTCAAAAATCAGCCGGATCATAGCAATGGAAAAATTTGTTTTGGGTGAAAACAATAATAGAGCCAGGATAAAATTTAAACTGAGATGAATTTTGCTATTGCAATCCTCTCATCACCCAATCACAATGCCAGGTGTTTGGGGATGACTTCATGATCACTGCCCTGACATTTAAAAATTACCCCTCACATAAACCTTAGCAGGGCAGATGGATGCACATGTTTCATTGACACAGTGGTTCTGCTCTGGCATCTCAATAGCATGTCAAATGTATCTGCAGGTATCCCAAGGAATGGACAGTAATGGACAACTGCTGCAGGAACACAGGAGACAGGTTATATGTCCTTCCTCACCAAGGACAATATAATTTTCAGTTTTCTTTGTTTTTCAGGTTAAAAATAAATCTGAACGGCAGCAATACTTCTGTAGATACTAAAAAAAATAAATGCAAAGTAGGAGAGGCATATATATTTAAAATTTAGACCCTCACTTTCTTTCAAAGTGTTCCACTTCTATTATCCCTTAATAAACAAGGGATGAAGATTTGTGTATAAACTGAAAATATAAATCTTACTCCCAAAGTCAGACAGAGTCTGAATAATGAAAAATTGCTTTCCCAAACCTCTGATTTATCGTTCTTTAAGAAAGTGTCACTGAGAATATAAAGCTACTGAGCAGATCCAAAGATGATTTTACATTATGTTTGCCTTTTTGGGTTTGTAAAGATCATTTATTTTCTATAAATTAGGATATGCTCCAGCACACACTGTAGTCAATGGCAAGACCTGTGAACACCAGTGGAAGACAGATTGCACTTTTACTCTGCATGCAACAAAGCTCAGGGCAGCAGACAATGTGTCTGTGATAAATCTACTGCACCGTGGAAGAAGTGAGGGCAGGAACCACCCTGGAAGCTACAGTGAGACAAGGATCAACTGGCATCACAGAAACAGACATCTTCTGCTCCTTCATTTCATTCTGGTCTATCAGTGGTGGCACCTTCTTGAGGAAAGAAATGATGGGATGGAGTGAATTCAACATTTCCTGTCCAGGCCCTGTATTGACCCAGAGGTCAAGTAATTCTCATTGCATTAATGTCCATACAAAAACTGGCTGATAGAAAACTGTGTGAGACTCTCTGAGACAGAATTCTCTTGCAATAAGCCAGACCTCCCAAAATTCATGTCTTGCACCATGAACTGGAGTCCATTTTTTCTGATTTCTGCCATGATTCTGCTCTACCAAGAAGGAGCTGCAGGTGATTCCTCTGCTTCTCAGAATACAAAAACTCATCCAAAAAGGAGTGGAAATATTTGCCTGTTCTTGGCCTTTAGCCTTTACAAAGAATTTTAAAGGTTTTCAGTGAAGCTCTGAGCAACCTGGTATAGTGGAAGGTGTCCCTGCCCATGGCAGGGGGCTTGAACCAAATGATCTTGAAAGTCCATTCCAACCCAGGTTGTTCTGTTATTCTGTGATTCTATGAATCAGGGCCACAATAAGAAACCTTCCCTCACCAAGACTGACATGTTGCACCTAAGACTTTTGCTCGTGTCCTGGTATAACTGTATAAAAAGATTACATTTTTACCACATTTCCATGTCCTCTTAATACGTAGTAATGTTCATGAACAGTAGGTTGCACTGATGGGTGGTTAATTTTTCATGTTTTGTTCAAAGTGTTCTCCACACTAAAGGATATGCCCATTCAGATGTGTTAATGTAACCACAAAAACTTTCCTTAATTAAGGACTACTAACTAAATCCACAGCTAGCCCAAATGGGACTTGTTTTCACTGTAAATAGCTGAGTTTGCAGGAATTTGTGTCTCAGCCACACAACCTATGCTGAAAACTAAATTCAAGATAATCTTCTCCTGGCACTAAATCTGAGGTGGATTAAATATATATTTTTAGCAACAATACATTTGTCAGGTTACTGGTTTAAACATTTTAGAACAAAGGAACAAAGAACTGGAAATCTTCCAGAAGAAGAGATAATTCAATGATTCCCTATATAAATCTAACATTTCTTCATCTTTTATAAATGGAATTTTGCAGGTCATTAGTCCCTTAATGTAGTATTGCTATCAGTTGTAAGGGGTTTGTGTGTGTGTGTGTGTGTGTGTGTGTGTGTGTGTGTGTGTGTGTGTGTGTGTGTGCAAAAAAAAAAAGGCATTAAAATGGTTGAGATATAGAGAAAATTGACTGCTGCACAGTCACCACTTTTCATAAAGATTTTTACTACACCCTTGGTATTATGGATCTATAATATGCAAATGTGTAGCATCATTAATATGCATTTGCTGCGTACACCCTCCCTAACAGAGTATGTTATGGGAATACAAATTAAAAACAATATACTCGACTCAGCTAAATTTTAATGGCCCGTTGTATGAGTGATCCCAGATTGGGAGGCACCTAAGCCCTTTGTCTTCAATATTTCCCTTCCTTCCTCCTATCTATTCTCTTTGTTTGTTCTTGTTTTCACTGACACCTCCATAGCTGAATCAGTTAAATCTCAGCATAAAAACTAAAGTAATATGCAAGTTCCTTGTTGCCTTCAGTGGAAGTAGCTGGCACAAGAACAGAAAACTGAGATCTAGAAATGAGTTCAGCCAAGAGTGCCCATGGTGGAATAAGCTGTGCAGTCCAATCTGCTGGGTGAATGTATCCTGAGATTACTTTGTTTTGTATTTGCTGCTGATGGGAGTTTAGGCATTACCTAATGTAGGTGAGTCATCTAAGCATACCCCCTGACACACTTCTCTCCTTATCTTCCCTTCCTGGCTGTTTGTCCAGGGAAAAGAGCCTTCTGATACCTTCTCTTCATCCAACAAAATCTCTCTGGAGAAACAAGATCACTTCATCTGGCAAACGAGACCAAGAGTAGTCTCTGGGAACCTGAAGATACCAACTCAGGTATACCAGTGGCTTAACTTTTTACAGGGGATGCAGTTTTTAACTTTTGATTCTCTACTAAGTTTTGCCTTCTGATTCTCTCCCTTGTGCAACGGTGATATAACCATGAAACATCTGTAAAACACTGCAAATTACAGCCCATCGTTTTAAACTCAGGCTTGACATAAGCTGAGCCTCAAAGTGAAGCCTTTCAGGAGACAGTGCACAGGCAACTCAGACAGGGACACTGCTGGCATTAGAGAAAGCAGATGCCACCAGAAATGAAGTTACCCATCCTCATTAGCCAGTGCATACAGTCAAACCTAATAATGAGCTTACTGTTCTCATCAGTGCTCTTTGCCTGCAGGCTCTTAACTTTGTAGATCAGGTGCACCTCCAAACCACACTGTGGGGACAGTGTCATCTGACAGCAGCTGTGACAAGGATTGGTAGGGAAGGTAATTCTTTCCACTGCCCTAGTTAAATCTATCAAGGAATTGGGTTAAAGTCTTTAGTGGACACTAAGTGTTTAACAGACTGCCAGTTTATTCTCAAGTGTTTAAGGCAAACCTTACATAAACTGAAAAATTAAAAAAAACCCCTCCCATGCACCTCTACAGTTTCCTTAGTATTTTTTTTAATGGATGCCAATGTTATTTTTCTTTACTTGGCAGTGACTGTTCCAGAGCTTAATCCTTTCAAAATGCAATGGGGAGAAAAATAACGCAGCAAGATGAACTCTGCTGTGCTAATTGGGCTTCCCAATATGGTGTGAGGACATTTGTCGCTCAGCCTGCTTATTCAGTGCTGCATATTCAAGCTGTTTCAGCAGGTCTAGCTACTCTTATGGGAAATTAAACTGCAATCAGATTCTGCAGTCATCCAGGTCTAGACTGTGATATTGATCACAGAACAGACAAACTGGAGGAATAAGGTTGAAGTGGCCGCTTTGTATCGGGGCACAGTTACTTGACAGAAAAGGATCTTTTGCTGATGCAAATCTGCTATGTGAGGCATAATGTGGTTGATTCCAAAAGCAATGGAACAGTTGGGAAGCCACTGTGTAGGAAACATTATGTTTATTTTAATTACATCTTTCTAATGTCACCTTTTCTCAGTCAGGCTTGACCATGAATCTGAGTTACACCAAACTGTGGAGTTTGGTGTAACTCAGGATCTGTTCCAGGTTTAAAACCATTAATTATGGTGCCTGTCATGGAATTTTCATCACAGATGTGAATGAAACAAAAAACATGCTGCCTTGATACAAAGGTTGCATAATCTTTGATGGAGTTGCTTCATTCCAAAATTCTTTGATAAATCCCAGTTCCTGCCTACAACAGGAATCTCGAAGTTGAAAACCCCGGAGATCAATACAAGTTCCTGTCATGTGCCAGATTTTCAGCTGAAACTTTTGTCAGTTTTAATTCCTTCATCAATACTTGATAACTACTGAACATGGGTTGTTGAAGCTCTTCATGCTTTGAACTGATTTTATCACAACTATAACAGATGTTGAGTGGTAAAGCAGGAATGAGATGACGTAATGGAAACAAACCTTTCCTTCTCCCAGTTTCAATCAGCTGATTATTAGATGTGAAATGTAATATTGATAATGTTCTAGGTGTTCTAGTCCAGAGATGAGTAGATGTGGGTGTGTAATGTGAACTGATCTCTATTTCTATACCTATAATGCTGGCTAGGATGGGTAAAAATCTATATAAAGAACTTGAACATTGAGGAATAAAACACAGATTTAAATTCTAGAGGGCAAATGATAACATAGATAAATAGTTGTGAATTAGTATATTATTAGTTCACAACCATAAGTTCCTAACAAAAATTATAAAATGAACTAAGAAGTTTTTTATTCCTAATATTTAGCATGTGCATTATGCAGGCAACTCAAAGAAAACTGACATAACCACTGAATTGACACAGTCAGTAAACCTAGGCTGTAAAAAGTCTACAGTGAGCACTACTACAGATGAAAAGGAAAGGACTCTTAGAGAGGATAATCATAGTTGTGGATTTTAAGAAACCTCAGAAAACATAACTGTCCAACTAACTTCTGATGCTATCTTAAAAACTCTTCTGAGATCACAACATCCTTCACATAATGTTTTCTTTTGTGAAAAGAATGACCAAATTTCACATATATGCTGAAATAAAACAACCACATATAAGATAAGCTTTGTTTGAAACTATGATTTCCTTGGATTTCTTATATTTGATAGACCCCAGAGAGTTAACGGAATTATTGATTAATTTCAAAGAGGTTCAAAGGGATTTTAAGTGCACTTAACTACTCCTTAACCTACTCTTAGAAATATCTGATCCATTACTTCCTTCTCTGTGAAAAAAAATCCTTGGTTTACTCTTCAACAAAAACTGGAAACTGCTCAGAAGAGATTCCCCTTTTCACGTCTCTGCAGTGCCTGGCAGCAATAAGCACTCTGTTTTCTTCACAGCTGGAACTGCTAAAGGAGAGTCCCAGGATGACAGAGACCTTCTTCACAGAACCCTCAATCCGGTGGGCTACAACAAGGGTTACTGACAGCAACCTCTAAAGTTTGAATGACTTTCTAGCTTGCAACAAAAAGACTTTGTGCCAAAATTCTTTCTAGGGCCTAACTGGTGCCAAAATCTTTCCCTCAAAATTTAATTCCCTCCAGCAATTAGTGAATGCTCTAGCAGAGCCTGTAAGAGAGGCAAAATGGCTTGCACGTCTGAGAACCATCAGTTTCCACTCTGTGCCTGAGCAAAAGTTTAAAAGTTCATATAAGCATCACCACACTTGTCAGAATAAAAGAAGCAAAATGAGCAGTATCGAATAGAAAACCTGAGAGACCAAGAAATTCACTGCAATAACCACCAGAATGTCAGTGCAACCCCTACAACTTATAGCAAAATAGACTTTCAGCAGAGAGATATTTCCCTTAGAGAGCTAAAAAAACACCAAGTCCAAGCTGAAGGAGACTGGCTCACAGCAAATAATTGAAAATCCCCATGCTTCAATCTAGAGTCAATTCACCTTATTGCTGTAAAATAAAATAAACCAGCGGTTGATAAGATTAATCATTCAGTCTTCCACCCATAAGAGGAAGATGGCAGGTCACAGTGATCCTGGCTGAAGGCAAAAATGACTTCTTCAGTGAAATTTCTGCGTTTCCATGTAGACTTTTTGTTCAAAAGGTATAAAAGATCATGTGAAAAACAGTGCGCAGGGAGGCTCAGTCTGGTCTGGCTGAATTGGCTTTGAAGCACTGGTTTCTGAACACTTGCTACAATTAACACGTCCCTTTCCTCATTAATTTTGGACCCAGCTGGTTCAAGCCCTGTAAGGATAGCTCATCTGGCACCCTGATGAGATCAGTGGAGGAACATAAATACAACAGAAGCCACTGCCATCAAACTAAGCTGCTTCTTCAGCATAAGAAAATAACTAATTTACATCAAAAAAGTGATATTTCCGTTTCTTATTCTATGTCCATTAAAATCATATGGGTATTTTCTCAATATTCAGAAAAAAAAAAAAAGCCAGTCAATACAGCACAGTCAGGATCAAAACAGGACAGGAGGAAAGCTAGTTCAAGCTCAAACTTACTTTTATTTTTTTTCAGCTGGGATGTTCTTGATTTTATTTCTGTTAAGTTCCAAATATACTGAGCCAGAAAATATACAGACCCAAAATTTCATAAATTATAGATTCAGTATGTACAGACACTGTTTCCCGTCCAAAGATCTTTAGATTTTTTACAAAAATTGATTAGATTCCAGTGCATCTGAGAATGTTTTCCTACTCGTCTGACAGAAAAAAGAGAATTATACCAATTGCTAGTGGCGGAAAACAAGTCTGTATCATAGCCTGGGCCGAACCCCAGAAATCCTGGCCTCTACTTGTAAGGGGATGTCACAGTCCACTCCAATGACTCTAGAGGGTGTAAAGACCTTGTTTTCATATTCTGAGCCATATATACACATATCTATTAAAAAAACCACAGAATAAATCAGATATTAGGTTTTTCGGGAAGCAAATGTTTTTATCGCTTTAAACAATTGCTCATTAAAAGACTTGAAATAGGTTTGTTTTATCAACTTACTTCTTTTTGAAACAGAAACAGAGACTAGAACGACACTTTTTCATTAAGCTGACAGCCACTGCAACCCTTGTGCCTTGAAAACAGCCAGGTCTTCCATTTCTATGAATTATTTCACACCAACCTGTTAAATAGTGACTGTACTGACGAGTTTATAATACTTGTACTTCCCATGGGTAGTGATGCCTCTCCTTGACAAGCATCCCTGCATGGAGCTCCTCTGTCAGCAGCTGGAGCCCGGGCAGAATGGCACCCTGCTGCAATCGTGAGAACGCAAGGACTTCCAAAGCTGTTCAAAACATCTATTATGGGAAGAAAAATTGTTATGCTGAGTGAAATCTTACATGTTGCAGAAGTCCAAATCTTGAGAAGGCTGTGTTCAGCCAACTTGACAAGGTTGTGAGGGCATTTGTCCTGAGGCAAATGATCACACTGTCAGCCCAAGGGAGCCTTGCTCTCCTGAAATTTATCTGGAATACCACAGCAGATGAATCACTCTTCTGGTAAAAATGTCCCTGTGTGTACTATTAAGAAAGAAAACGGGACTCTGACTGAATTTAGCAGATCTGTAACTGGAGTTGAGTAATGTGGCCAAGCCCCAGATTTCAGCAACACAGACTACTCTGCCCTCACACTACTCGTAAACAACTTCTTTCCTTGCTGCTTTCCAGCCAGTTCACTTCCCTTTCTAATCCCAGGAAGTCACTGCCCACCCTTAAATATTGAAAGATACATTTTAATCAAGTGGAGAACTGAACAGTAGCATAATTTTACTTAAAGCACATAGCAAGCCACACTTTAGAGCTATTTGGGGAAGAAACTAACCGCAGCCAGGCAGCCCCTCCTTGCAGAGTTCAGGCTGGGTGGTCATTTGAGCCAGGGACAACACAGGCAATTCAGACAGATGGCCACTAAGTCAGCCCAGTGTGTTTGGGGAATATCCAGGATGTCAAAACGGAGATGTACACCTTCAACTCCCTGCAGCTTGAGTAGCCTAAACCTGCAGGAAGAAATCTATCTTTTTTCCTCTTCAGTAGCTCATCTGGGGAAAAAGCGCATCAGGAAAAATGCAGTTCAGGCTGAATAGACTTTTTTTCTGCCAAAATGTGTGTGTGTTAAGATTGTCAAAGCAAAATATTTTAAATTTTAGAATTCTCTCCAATTTTTTTGATCCAATATCATTTGGTGAATGCAATGTATATTTATAAGAAGCTTAAGAACTCCTTTCTATTGCGACTTTACTGTTCTTCATTACCCCCTCTACTTGCTCTGCTCCTTAGTCCGTATTTTTTCAGATTTCACACATTCTTAGGGTCTGTGTGCCAGGGTCCTTGGTGTGTTAAGTGCTGCCTGATCAGGAGCTGGGACACACTCCTCCTATGCACCTCAACAGCCATTTCAGGGAAATGGGGAAAATTGTGTTTGATCCAGTTAAGGCATAGTGAGACACACAGAATGTTTGGTGAAGAGGGCAATCACTACATGCTGATTAAGATCCGTAATTGAAAGAAAAACGGACTCCCACACTATCAGGAGTGGCAAGGAGTAAATGAAGGACAGGAAGAAACAACACTGCATTAAAGGCAGAAATTCAAAAGCTGAAAAATGCTTTAGTGAATGGTGAGAGCTAATGTTTATCATTAATACTATATCTAGCTTTAATGCTGTGCTCCCAAGTAGTTTAAGAATTGAAAATAAACCTTTCACCCTGATTCAGAAGAGCATGAAGACATCAGAAAGCACATTTCTTACTACTTTTTATTTCATCTTATTTCTTTCTTCTTCCTCTTGTGTAAGTGACCGTGTATGTTATCCTCTGCTGCATCAGCATCCTCCAGATGATGTCCATCCTCAGGGCAGGGGAGGGAAATGCTACATCTAGAAGTCTCAGATGTACATCCCAGCTACTGTCCAACCAATACACAGAGAGATGTGATGAAGTCCCCATCATACTTTGTCATCTTGAGGTCAGTAACTCCCACTACTTGCTAGCTGCAGCCACTGAAATTAAAATTAGTAGGCTTTGGGTTCCTTTAAATATCACAGAGGGAGGCCCAAACCTCTTTACCCACAAAGATAACATCAGCCTCAAAAATGGAAAGCCAGAGGAAAAAACCCATGTTTTTTCAGTTGCCTGAAACATGTAAACATTGGCCCACTCATGGCATACAAAAGACATTCATGAAAGAGAAAAGCCTGTAAGAGAAGTTTTAAAAGCCCTTAAAATACAGTGGTTTTTTATATCTACATTCTCTATATCTTATATTTTTACAGATACGTAAAAAAAATAGTTGTCTGTAACATATCTAGAAATGTTACAGATTTATCAGGGTCACTTGGAAAGTTAGTAAAAAGAGGTCATGCTTCCAATCACATTAATATACTAACGTGCCCAGCAGTAGATTATGTTAATTTTTACAATAATTTTTAAGATTTGTAATGCAACACATTACTGTATAGGATTTCTAAGCCTTCTCAGAGCTTATTAGTCTGCCTTTATAAACCAAATGTCAGCTTTATCAAAGTCAGACATTAATTATTGGCGATGGGCAAACCTCAAAAGGTTCAGAGGTTTGGGCTAGTTTGACTAGACAGGCATAAGACCAGCTGCTTGTGCAGATCATTTCCATGGCAGATTGGACTCCTGATTGTGAAAATGTTACACACTTATTGAAATGTGAGCACGCAGACAGAGCCTGCTGCGCTCGAGGAGAATACTGAACTGCACTGAGCTCAGCAAACACGAGGCTCCCTCCCTGGCTTATCAGTGTCAGACCGCAACACCCCAAACTTCCCACATCACTGAAGGCTGCAGTGGAGGTGACAGAGTAGTTCACTGAAGCAAAACATCCACAGGGAGCTGGGAATATAACTGTAAAAAGGAGAGGAGAGGGAGAGGAGGAGGGAAAGGGAGAAGGAAGGGAAGGAGATATCTATTATATGCCGGGGTATCACACTAACGAGGAGACAGAGAAGCCATACAAATATTCCAGGACAGACCTGAATAGATTTGTATGAACTAAATGACACATTAGGAGCTATAAACCCAGAAGTCTGAACCCAAATCAATATATTTAGAAGTGCCGTGCTTGAGCTGAGGAGCCCAGCCTCTTCTCAGGGCTTATTGGCTCAACCAGGGTGACTTATTGCTCCAGCAGAACGTGCCAACATGGCTACATGGTTTTTGGGTTGAAGCTGGCAATAAAGAACACTGGGTGGGCCAGTGTAAGTCAGTGAAGACAGGCCTGAGGGGCACTTTTGGCCTGGAAATATGATTACTTAAAAGAAAATGAGAAAGTTCAATTTGTTTCTGTATTTCTGTGAGTAAGCAGGGGAGTTTTACTACATGGCAGAGATTTACTGGGAAAACCTGTGAACACATTGAATAACCAGCAATAGGATTTCGCCAGTGAATTCTCTTCCATGTCTTGCAATAACAGTCTTTCTACGGAGCAGAGCTACAGTGTTAGTTCTTTTTCTCTCTCTATGTTTTCTTTTTTTTTTTTAACCTGTTGTTTTACTTAAATATCTCCATTGCTTCTTGTGGGAGCTGTAGCAGATGACAAACATCTCAGCTGAGATTTCTTCTTCACTGCTTGTGAGTGGTCCATCTCTTTTTCCCCCTCCTCCATGTTGAATTTTTAAGCACTGTATGCAGGCTTTGTAGAAGAGAAAGTTCCCCACATACAGCCACCTCCTTATTGATTTTGAGGCAATCTTCTAGTGGAGGGGGTAGTGGTGGAGAGGGTGTTATTCCAAACTCACAGCCCAAACCCACCGAATCCTCGTCCTTCTGTTACTTGTTTTCAGTGCTGCCATTGCACCCAGAGGGGAGTGTGAGCACTTGCTATTACATGTCAGCTGTGGTTTGAGAAAGAAGGACTGGGTCCACTTTCATTTTGAAAAGAAACAAGCACATCCCTCTAGGGGATGGTTTCAGGCTATGAATTTTACATCAAAGGAGGTGCCCAGGTCATTTCCATTTCCTGTGGGGAAACCTCTTCTCAGTGGTGCAAATTTTGAGAAAATGCCTGTAAAAATCCTGAAAATTCTTGTAAATTTCCTCATCCATTGCGTGGGGAACTTTAAGACAAGGACACAGTTTTTTTTATGGTGAAAACCAACCACTGAAAAACTGGCAACTGTAACATAAAGTGTAAAACTCCACAATAGATCTATGCCTAAGTAATCTTTTTGAACTTAGTTGGTGAATTGGTTGCGAAGCAGAAATCTGAATCCAGTTCTCCCAAATCCCAGCTAACACTATAGTTGATGCACCAACTGCAGGAGCAGGCAAAGATCATCAGCAATCTTCCCACATCTGCCTATTGTGGAGTGTCTACATCTTCCACATTAGTGTGTGGAGATGGCCAGTGGTAGAAAAAACATAGGTTTAGGTGAGTCTTAAGTTCACATCAGCCCAGCTACACCTGTGTCCTCAAGTAAGCACAGGGGCAGATGTTTTAAGCAACTGTGTCAAAATCCAAGTCAGATGCTAGTGCCATTATAGCAGAAACAACATCAGAAAGTGAAAGGGTGTATGGCATTACAGCCATAATGAAAGCAGCAGTCAGTGGTGGAGCAGATGTGATTTCAATCATATCAGAAACAGAGAGAGGCAGTGCAGAGGCATATGGGCCTCTGAGCAAAGGCAGCAAGCTGCAAGACGGAAGATGCTGCTACAAAGCTGGTGAGGCAGATGGTACTGTGATGGGAGAGGTCTGCAGCAAGACCTGCAGCAGCAACAGATGCTGCAGCTACCTCAGAGCAGCTGGGTGGCCAGTGTTTAAGATGCAGCAGTAGGTGTTCTTTGCTTCTGAATTCCTAGTGGTCACCACTTGCTGAATAAGGGCAAGTGCTTTTACCTTTACATAATAATTTCCACAAATTACTGGGTATAGAGCAATGTCATGGCACTGACAACAGGATTACATTTCTCAGTGATGGCCAGCCACTTCTCCCTTTCATGACAACCTTGACAGGCCATTTAATGTGGGGAAAAAGACAATAAAGAGTTTCTGTGAAAAATCCTACCTATACCACTTATACTATTCTGTGACTGTGAGTATTTTACACCCCAGACCTCTCCATGGATGTAGGCTCTTCTCAGCTGGAGGGGAATGTAACTGTAGCACTTGATGAAACCACCTTCACAGACTGGATTGCTCCAAGGTTTTCACCCACTGAATGTCTCTGTCCCCATCCTGGGTCCTCTTTCAGCCTTGTGACAATCCTCTGTTGTGTCCAGAGAGAGACTATTTCATCAGGTAAGTAGCAGAAATCATGCAAGTCTTTCCCAAGCATGGAACCACATAGTTTGTGATAGTTTGCGACATATCAGACAAAAAAAGACAATATTAAAAACATAAAATTTTATCATGCAGTGTTGTTCAATGTCCTTGCTCAGAAGCCATGGATTCAACAAGAGCATCAGGACATGCCCAATTAAAATGGATAGAAGACAAGCTTGAACTATGAAATCCAAAGATTCGTGAAATTGGAAACAGAAAATAATACTCTCCATGGTCCTTGAGATCTTGGAGAAGGAAGAGTGGATACTACAATCATGGCCAATTACAAAGACAGGCTTGTGAGTTAAGGCCTTGTTCATTTATGAAGGACAGTTTTAGATCTCTTTCAAGAAAGGTGATGTTCCTGTTCACTATCTATTAGAAATATTTGAACATTTCTTAAAATCATTTATAAGTCATTCTAGGCAAACATTTCCAAACTGTGTGTACAGATGATGAAGACTGCGTGTTAACACTTGAGAACTAACTTGAGTCCTCTTAGCTACACCGTAATAATTGATATGACAAGCTCCAAATTTCTTCATTTCCCTCTTCTCTCACCCCCCCCCTTCATTTCTAACTGTAATTTCTATTCAAATGAAATCTTAAATATTCTGCCCTGACCTTTGCTGGAAGGAATTTAATTACCTGTGGAGTTTACATAAATTATATGGCCTGTTTGTTTAAGATTAATACTACACAGAGATCAATAGAGCTTCTTGCAAATGCCACCAAAGGTCACAAAAATCTTTCCAGAAAAAGAGGGTGAAAGACACGGTGTGACACATTCCTGTCGTCAGTCCAGTGTATGTCACTGCCACTGCCTCTGCAGCCGCTCAGGGATGATTTATCAGCTGTTAGAGGACACTTGGTACAAACACACCATAAAAACCAGCTGAGTAAAATTAATTGAATGCGGTGATGACTACAATTCATCATTCTCAAAAAATGGCTCAAAAAGTGTGAGAAGGATGATACATTGACCATAGCATAGATAAACTGGCTTTTCGTATTGCTCTTTGGAAACAACCTCTTGCTGCCACAAATCCAATGCCAGTTTCCCTGTGGAAAAGACAACTCTTACTCTTCGATTCTGACATGGAGAGGACACACAAAGTTTGCACAGTCAGAAGACTCATTAGAAATGACATGCTTGTAACTTGGTAGAGCTGTTTTGTGTGTGCCCTAGGTACGTTTACCAGCAAATTTGATTTAATTCTCATATTAGATTGACAGAATTAATGCAGTGAAAGTACAACGCAGTCAACACTTCTTGGCTTATGGAGGCTAGATGGGATGCCAAGCAAAGTTTTCCCTGTGTTAAAAAGAAACCGGGTTGAGACAATGGAGAAAAGAGAAACAGTATCCTACCTGCTAGAGCAGTGATGTGAAAAGCCTCCAGACTGTTCTACACCTGACTTGAACTTTAAATTTCAACCTCAGTTTTCTATTGAGAAAACCTCTGATTTTGACAACAAATGGCCTTATTCAGACCCTTACCAGACCCAGCACCATTTGCAAACCCTTTTGCTAATATTGCTGATGAGGGCAGATTTTCACAAGTGCTCACAAACTAGCATCTCCCCATGACAGATTTTGAAAGAGACCAGTAGTCAGTGTACACAGTTCTTATAACTTCTAACGAATTAGCTCTGTGCCCAAATAGGAATGGACCTTTTATGAAAATCAGATCCTCACTGTGGTAATTAGCAGATTTATTTTTTTTTATCTGCAAGAGCTGGGCAGAATGATTTTAACTTGATTTTGAGAGCTGCAGGTTGTCTTCCCTGTCTCTGAAAGAGGGAGAAAGCAAAGTGGAACCTTAGTTTGTAGAATGTGATGGAGTTCTCTGGTGAGAACCATATACTGGGTCACGGAGTGACTGTCTTAGCTCTGGTTGGGATAAACTTCTATTGGGAAGCGGGATTCACCAGTTTTACCTCCAGGGTATGAATTGTTGGGGCTGTAACAAGCACAGATTATAAACCAACTGGAAAAGTTGTTTTTATTGCATTTCTGCATGATACAGCACAAAAGCACTTGACCAAGGACTTCTGTTCTACAAAGAAGCAGAGCATACGATTTCGCACATAGGAAGATGACTTGAAGCTATACAATCTGGAGCTTCATTCAGAGTATGGTTGGATTCAGGCCCTTAGTTTGATCCACTGTAGAGGGGAGGCTCAGAAGCTGAATTTGAAGTGGGATAAAACTTGAATGTTTAAATGACCCCAAAAACCCAGCAGAGTTTTGATGTGGGATTATGCTTTGAACAGCATTAGCAATATTAGCAATCTTGTAATTACTGTGTGAGCCTCTTCCACCAAGCCTGGAGTCAGAACACCATGCTGAGGGAGCATTCAAACAGAAATGATACATTCGGGGTAATAAAGCTCCCATTGTTTCTATGTCCTACAATAAAGCCTGGAAATCATAGACATGATCAAGACCATATTTTGCAAGGCACTGAACATACAAGCAGGATAAGACAGGCTTTCCTCTGCTCACAGACCAAGAGAGAGGGAGGGAGAAGAGTGAGGATGAGGAAAAAGGGCTTCTCTCAATGGCCCAGCTTGGCAGGAGCAGAGCCCAACTCTGCCTTCTTGCTCACAGCCCTGCAGAGTGGGCAGTACTGCCCACAGGTACCAGCTGCAATTCAGATGGATGCTTCAGGTTCCAGTTACAGCAGGAAGCCTTAATGGCCCTCTTTGCTGGCTTGGAGCCTAGAGGTGTCAGAAGAAGTCTGCCCAACCCCATGAGCACATGTGCACACACTTGGAACGTGGTTTTGATTGTACCAACCACTATGAGGCTACACCTGGTACCTTGTACAGGGACAACTGGAAATGGTCTAATAAGTGTCTGTCAAGTAACAGGGGACACTGATAGGTGGTATAATTAACTAATGAGAGCCTCCTTGAGTTTTTCACCTGTTTCCCATTTGGTGGTGTTGATGGTGTAGGTTAAGCTGAATGTGAAAACATCTATGTACCTTCTGTGCTGCTGCCAAGCTTTTACTGGTATCACCAACTCTGAGGAAGGCTGCTAACACCTTGGCTTCACAGCAGATCTGTGTGGATGTCTACCTTTTCTGTTACATATTGAGAAGTGACAACTGTACTAATACCAGCCCGTTTGAACACAGCTGGAGGCAAAAACTCCCAGAAGTCTGGAGATGAAGTGCCATTTAGAGAGTGGATTTGTGTTAGACCATCCCACTCACTGGCCAGGGGACATCAGGCATGTTTATACCATCAGTCTCATCTCTGAAGGCCTCATGGCCACCTTGGAAGTGCTTTTTTTCACTGAATCTTTAGAGTCTTTGGCTGGTTTTGTTCTCTTAGGGGGTGGGGGTGTAGGATAAGAAATATCATCTTGGCTGTAACAGCAGAGCATTGTTAACTTAGCCCTGAGCTTCTGCATTATTTTATTTTTTTTCTTTGCTACCTAAGACAAGGCCACACGAGGTAACAAAATGTCTTATCAATAGATTGAAGTGGTAGTGACGCAGGACTTTAATTCAATAGCATGTATCTACATCCCTTTTGTGCCCTTTGGGATTATGTTGTGGGCTTGACAATGTGAAAGACCCAGAAAAGGCCCACACAACTATGTTAAAAACTTTTTCCAGTACAACTTTTAATTAAAAAGTTGGATTATGAAGTTACATGATGATCTATAAGAGAGGAGTAAGAGGGGGTTATTGGTTCATTTCTCTTATGAGACAAGACACCACCACCAGAGATCTTAAAGCAGTTTATAAATTGTAATATTTGTTCTACAGAGGAAAGAACAAACTTGAAAAGAAGACTAAAATAATAATAATGCAAATGGGGTTACAGCGGATTTTTATCTGTGCATGTTACACCAGTGCAAATCTCTGCAAAAAAAAACCCAGCTCAGCTTGGTCCCTTTAGGCATTTCTAAATATTCTTGATTAATATATAATAATTAAAAATCGTAAATACTTGAAAAAATATTACACACTTTATCATTCTTGGCACAGTAAAAATTAAAACTGGCACTGAACATAAAACGTATTTTACCACATCTAACTTTAGTTATGATTACAAATTCTCACCATTACTTCACCAATAATTTTACGTATTAACCCAAGGCAAAACCTTTTCATCATTCTCCTTATACTAACCATTCCAATACATGTGAGTTTGAATACCTAGGTCCTTTCATGGGCCTTTCCTTGAGGTGAAATCCTTAGCTATGAAGGAGCTGTAGCACTTCACCCTGCTTTCCAATACCCTTCATGTAATCCCAGCCTGTAACCAAGCAGAGCAAATGTTTATGCACAGAGTCGAAACAAATCAGCACCGATGCCACCACTGAGAACTGAGTGACCTTTGGCAGAAGAACCCAGCTTCCAAGGTCCAGCAGGCAATGAGGATTAATTTTATGGTCTGGACAGAGTCCTGAATTCCAAGCATTGAAATTGGATGTTTGTAATAAGCTATTTACAGTTGCAGTTCTATTATTTTTATTGGTCCTCAAGGACCCCCAGACAATGCTGCACATTTTGGTCACCATCTCCTAACTCATTGTGTATTCACTGCCTCTATAAATAGATGTTGTTTGTTGGACAGCATCCTCCATATCTCTCTCTCAAAGCAAGGAGCCATTGGGCTAAGAATTGCAAAGCCTGAGAGTGAAAGAAGAGACACAGTTTTCTCAGCTCCCACATGACATGGATATAACTGTGTCACCAGAGGAAAAAGGAAAGCTCAGAACTGCAGGAGCAGCCCACAGCATTTTTAGTGAGACTTAACATATTTGCAGAATGTCAAAAGAGGAAAGTCCTGTCAGAACTTAGAGGACAAAACATCCTGATGAAATCTTTTCATGCTGTTGTTATCAGAGCTTTTCTTCACTGTTCTCTGATACCTGAATACCACAGGCAGGACATTCAGCACATTTTAACTTTGCTTGCAATTTTCATCTAATGTAGAGACTTAGTCAAAGCTCTATGGACAAATCATTTTAGATATATAAGGTATTTGGTGTATGGCATATGAGTAATTTTTCCCACGTGTCCAGCCTAAGAGCTTCAGAGTAAGGGCCTGCAGAGGCACGAGCTGTTCTGGAGTCTTGGCTGAAGTTGTAAACCTGAACTCTACCAAGCACCACTTTCTGATCATTCAGTTTTTCTCTCTCCATGAATCTGTAGAATCTTGCAAGCGCTCAGCACAGGCAGATTTATCAAGCATGAAGCTGGGAAACTTCATATACAAAGAATGTCTTGGGTGCACTGCAGTTCGAGCAGCAAATTTGGTTCATATTCTGCTCTTTGACACCTTTTCATGAACCAGCCTCACAAAGTGACTGATAAATGTGTTTTACTGTAATAAATCTTAACTAGGGGGTAAAGCAAAAACGGACAAGGGCTACAGCAAGCACCAGCACAGAAATCACAGGTTAAATTACATAGTTAATTCGAAATATTTTTTTTCACACTTTCCAATTAAATCCCTGGGGACACTAAGCAAGAACTGGGTTGGGTAGCAGAGCTGTTACATACTTCAGTCCAAATTTGTGTCATCGTTATACTGATACTATCAGTATTTTATCTTCTCAAAAAATTACAGAAGTGAAAGGAAAGAAACAAGATGGGAAGAGCCCAGACCCTCAGTCAGCAGTGTTTGAGGGGAACAGACATAGAATCCCATAGTCAATTATTAACCAAGGTCAATATTTATGACACAGAGAACCATTATAAGTGTACATTATTTATGTAGAGACTTGTAATGAGCACTTCATGCTCGAATAGAGATTGTATATACTGGGATAATTTTAATAAGAAAGCTGCCTGTCATAGGAAACAGAATACATCTCGGAAATGGTCTGTGTGTCTGTCTGTCTCTCAGTCTTGCTCTCATTGAATCAGTCAATATTTTCCACCATTATAATTCATGATCAGAAATATCCTTCAGCTGGAAGTTGGCAAGAATGGAATGAGATGTTTTAGATTTTGGTTTTGAAGCTCTTATTTATGTAAACTGAATCCAGACCCTGGATTTTTCTTGAAAAATGGTAATGTAACCTAAATTATGTGAGGAACTCCAGCTATCCATTCCACATACCCAAATAGAGAGAGGCCACTGCTGGGAGCAGTTTTATTCCTCAACTTGATGAAGTTTCTGAATCACACTTCCACTTGCTTCATGAATCCTTCCTCCTCCCGGAGTGTGCATCAAGGATAAGGATGTGATAAAAACTCTTGAATCGGGAAACGACAGCTTTGCTGTGACAACTGCTGAAGGAACAAGTGGCTGGGTTATATGACTGTAACATATGAACCCTTGCATTTGGGATTTGGCTTGTGTTCCACACATTCATGCAGCATCAGTCATTCACTTGAGAGCCCGCTCTTTATGCCATTGCTCTCACACACACAGAGGAGTATCACAGCATGCTGAGTCAGGCTTTAAAGGAATTTAGGCATATAAAGATGCTGAATGGCTTCTAACAGGATTTCCAAATATGCCTAAGCACACAGCTTCTGAAAGGCACCTCTGAAACCCCCATAAAGCAGCTATGTGCACCTTAGAGTGCTTGAAAATCTTATATTTGAAAGTAAGAAAATTTCTTGCACTCTTTAGCTGTGATTTTCAACTGGAGAGCTTTAAGTTTTCTGGACTCTTCAGTTGTGTCCTTTGAAAATCTCAGTCTAAGACCTTATCCATTGCCAACAACATGAAAGAGAGGAAGCTCAGCAAAGTGATTTAGAAGTTGGTACTAACAAGCACTCTAAATCAATCCAAAACATGTCTCATGCTGGGTGATGTCTGCCATTGATCAAAAGGACAGGACAAGTCAAGTCAAGGAAACATGATTGGGAAAATAATAAAACAGCACCAATGAATGTTTCAAGGTTTTTCTTAGCTTGAACAACAGCACTGAAGTGCACTGATGGCCGAGAGGTGATCATCTGTGGGATACTCCCTAGACAAAGAGGAGACATTGTACATTAGAGGGACAGTAAAAATGAACTTCCCTCCTTATGACCTTCTATTTATTTATGTTCTTAACATTAAGACTATACACAACTAATTACTTTCTGACAAATTATACTCTTCTTGCTTTCCTAGCACAGTAGATTGGTACTTTTGAAGAACCTGGCAAAGCAGCCAGTGAGTCTGTAAAAAAGCTGTGGGAAATACTGTCAGCTCACAGACCTGCTGATGGAGTTAAATGGCCTGGGAAATGTAGAGAAGTTGGGAGACATGTTTCCTGGGCAGGGCTCTGCTCAAAAAGAGCCATCTATAGGTATTTATCTTACCCAGAGGAAGCTTTTTCCCTTGGGTTATTGAAGACACCTTCTGTCCCAAAGGAAGGTAAACCACTGGTTTTTGCATGCTGGGTAGAGTTGGGCTGTTTCTTCTTTTTCTTTCAGAACTGAAAATCTGGTTGAGAAGTGCCTTACTGGCATGATTTCCAAAGGCCACCCACACATCCCTGTAACTTAAATCTCTGTACTTAACGCAGGGGTATCAAGTCTCCCCAGGGAAGAGGAG
This sequence comes from Oxyruncus cristatus, assembly GCA_013399855.1. Taxonomy (NCBI): domain Eukaryota; kingdom Metazoa; phylum Chordata; class Aves; order Passeriformes; family Cotingidae; genus Oxyruncus; species Oxyruncus cristatus. Next base: position 191,849 of record VXAY01002200.1, read on the forward strand.
GGAGGGATTATTTTGTAGAGTTACAAACGTCTGCAGGGAAGGAAGCACATCAAGCATGTATGTTTTACAGAAGGAGCTCAGGAGAGGGGGAGAGAAAAGCTCTTTGTTGTCTGATAGGAAGGATGTTCATTCTTCGGGGGCAGATGAGGAACGGGATGTGAGGTCGTGACTGAGAGAGGTGAGGTGAATAAGGTTTGAATGATATGAACTGGCAAAGGAAGGGAGGGGGGCCCTGTGATAGTAGGGTTGCTTACTCACAATGTGATCTGACTGCAGGCTGTCCTGGAGATACCACCCCTCATATACAGGCTGTGGGCTGAACAACATTATCATGCATCAAAAACTGGACTGGGAGACACTGTGAACCAACAGCCCCCCTTCCTCATGTCAGTTTCTTCTCCTTAGATGTGGATTTTAGCCAAACAGATCAGTTTGCACACTGCTTTTTTTTTTCCTTTTTTTCTTTTTTTTAACCTAATGTAGTTAATGAATTTTAAAATAACAGCCTTAAAGCTGATCTAAGCTACTCCATTGCAGCTGTACGAAAAACTACACTGGTCCAGCTGGGCTGCTGCAGAATTACTGAAGACAGCTGGAAACACGGTTAAAGAAACCTAGTCCTCCACAGCTGGGATCCCTAATGAAAAAGTACCGTGTGACGATCTCAGAGAATTGCTACTACAGAGGAAAGAAACCCTGGAGACAAGGGAAAGATAGTCTTTGGGAGGTGCAAAATTCTCACAGTCAGCCAGAGAAAGTAGTTGTGTGTGCAGAAGAGCCAGCTCAGCCTGGCTTCCTATGGATTTGTGCCTGTGGTGGGATTCGTGGCTGTCTGATCTGAAACAGATGCCAAGCGAAGCTTTTATCAAAGCCAGGGAATTAAAAATCTCTCTCTCTCAGAAGGATTCTCTTCTGAGTCTTTCCCCCAGTGAATGGATTAATAGTCTCCACCTCTCCCCTACCTGCCTGCCTGAGACTTGCAGGAATTTGCTACTGCTTTGTGTGACTGAAATGAAAAGAGCCAGTGGGTTAAAAATGCATCAGATTGAGGAAGAATACACACACAGACAGAATGTGATCCACTTGTTTAGGAAAATCACTGAAAATGTAGCTGATATGAAACATGCCAACGCCACAACATATAACTTCTTTAGCCCCTGAACTGTCTTCCTGGTCTGGAAATTTTTTTGTTATAGAAGGAGTGGGAGAGGAATGACAGATCTGTGCAATAAGGGCACTGAGGGCTTAAACCTGGCAAAAACAAACCTGTTATTTTCAGTTACTCTAAAGAGCTCTGGATAAATGCAATCCTGAAAGCTGCCTGCCTACCCTAAGTAACAGGAGTTTCACTGGCTTGCATCAGCCAGCCTCTGGCTCTTCTTATGTTAACCAGGCCAGCATTATTGTATTACATTTAATGGAGCTCCTTATGTCATTCCAGCCTGACTTCCTTTTTCTGATCCATGTGCTTTCCCTCCCTCCCATCACCTCTCCCTCACGTCAGCTGGAGTAGGCATACGTGCTCCTTTTTCCCCTGTACCAGACACCACTGCAGTGCAGTGCTTATGATTACAAATCATCTCATTAAAGCCAGACAGCCACTCAGCTGGATGCAAATTACTGACCTCCTCAATTTATGAATGTCAGATTTTTCAGGGTGGGAAGGGAGGGGGGAGCAGGGTGGAAAGCGTTCCATTAAATGGTATCCATCAACCCTATCACATTTATAAGCTAATAAAAAGGCTAAAATGAAGTTCATTGGGACTGCCTGGATCTAGTAGTACCAGCTGGTTCTATGAAATATTAATAGAAACAAGACATGTTTCTGTGTTGCAGTCTGTTAGGTGAAAGGATGATACTCTTATTGATAAGTTACTGTCCTGTCTATTCTTCTGAGTGACATCTTCAGTTTTCCTTCCAGTAGTGTTAATCCTCCTCTGTATGTGACAAGACAAGGCTAAAACATAGGAGATCCTACTACTGAAGAATAAAGACCCATATTTTACAGGAGATCAAAAAGGTAGACTCAACTTGCAGGTGATACTTACTTTTTGACTCTTTTCCATCATTTCTGAACTTTGCTGCCTTCATGTAATTCAAACACAGAGCTTTGGCTTTAACTGGGAGAGGGAGATGTGTCAGGAAAGGTCTTGAACCTGAACCCTGAGAAAAAAAATGCAAACTGCAATACAGAGTTCAGACCATGAAAACATTGCTTAGCAGCATGGTAGAAGAGCTTGATTCAGCCAGTCTGGATGATGAAGGTTTTCCCATTTTGGTGGCTTCTCATTTCAGCAGGTTCTTAGACTTACTTTGAATTAGGAATAAATGCATGCTAAAAAATCTGCTGCTTGCTGAGAAACCTAGGCAACCCTGACACTCATATATCAAGGCAATTAGCTCAGTAGATCTAGACAGATAGGAAACCAACAGAAAATCCAAATAATAAACAGGCCTGCACTAATCTCAAAGATCTACAGATGGTCCTTTCAGGTTGCATGAGCACTATAGCATTAGAGGGAAGGGAAACGTACTAAATGACGTCTGTCCTATGGCTGAGCAGATCATTTCCATCCCTGTTAATATCAATTAAGCACTTCTCACCAACACTGAGAAACATTCTCATCTAGCCTGGGCCAACCAGCTGGGCTGCTGGGGGTCTGCAACTGCTGGGAAGTACAGACTGTAAAAGGGAATGAAAACAACTAATGGAGAAGATCTTTTTGAGACACCGCAGACAAGAGTTTCACAAAGACAGAAATACACACCGTAAAATTTTTGTTCTTCTATGAGTCTCTCCTCCCAAGATAATGGCCAGTCACAAGCTTTAGGAGACAGAATAAATACACTAGAACATATCCCTTGGCAGAGCCAGGCAGATGCAGTGATAAATTAGCTGGCGGGTAGAAGAGTACCTACTGTGCAAAGAACAGGTTGTCAAACAGATTCATTTATGGCTGTAAGAGTGATCAGTTGGGTTCTGAGCGGTTAGTGGAAATAATTATATCACATATAAACAGCTTGTTTCTTACAAAGAACAGATATGCCATTGACTAGATAGCAGAAGCACAACTTGTCATTGAGCAAACATAGGCGCAATAAATTTGAAGCTTAAAATCAAATCCTTTAGATTTTCCCAAAAGAGTTCAGTTCAGAGGAAAGCTCAAGCATAATCAATGTCAGTCAAAACGGTAGCAGCAGCAATGAAAGGCTGGAGAGCAGTTTATAGCAATATATTTATATTTTTGTTTCACCCAGAGGGGACAAGAGCCAAATGAGTCTTCAAAAAGCCAGTAGCTATTGCACACACAGACATCTATTCGCCAAGTGTCATGCTGCATAACTGCTTAGAGCCAAAAAATATCCATTACTACAGTGAACAGATGTGAGCAAGAATAACAGGAAAGGAGAGCTGCTAAGAGAAGTTCTGCAGTGATATTGAGGATAATTCAAAGTACAGTAATACAGTCAGGGAATCTCTCCAGGCAACAGTAAACCAGCCGTATCTTCACAAAGCATTTATATTAGTCCCACTTTTTTTTTTTTTTTAGAACTACTGGCATTTTAAACAGTCTTTCAGGAGCAGATTGTTAGAGTTGGTACCCCTGAAAAGATGAACACGGGCAGATCAGGAGATAAACATCCCTTGCGCTGTATGAAGGGTAGACAGCAGAGGAGATGGCAATCTGCACTGCCTTACGGTTCTGGCCTGGCTTGGTGTCCTGGCCTCAAGGCAAACAGCTGGTTGCAATGTTTTTTTCAGTCAGAAGTCAACTGGAGTTGTTAAAGCTGATTGGGGAATACTTGAGTGAAATACTTGTCTTCCATGGATCAGCATCTCTTGTTTCAAAGAGATGAACTACAGCAGAAAAGAAATGGGTGGAGCAAGCAAGTCAACAAGCACCAGGGCTCATCATCTTCACTTTAGCTCCATGGCTGCAGTCTGCAGCAGACTTTCGGAGTGCCACAATCAGGTTTCTTTGACAAAATCCATGTGCAGGATGGACATCCCAGTTTGAGAAGAATCAACAAAAGAATAAGGAAGAATAGAACTGGAAGATCATAAACATTCTAGTGTTTGGTACTGATGGGACACATGATTTTGAGGTTTCGGAGAAGAGAGAGGATCTATTTGTCTAGGTTAAGCACTGGAATCCTACAATCCTTTTGGTCCTCAAAATCTCTTACCTAAGAAAAAATAGTTATTAAGTACTGTGAAAATTAGACATGTACAACAAAATTTATGTGAAGAACTACTGGCTTGAGACAGCTTGTGGAAGAGGTTGAAGAGTTTTTCTCCTCTTTAGACATAGCAATCTAATTTCCAGAACAGAAAATTAAGGCCAAAAAGTAATGCCAATAGTAACAGGAATAAGAGCCTGCAGTCTAGCAGGTGTTTATTCTCTGTTTTATTTGCACTCCAAGGACAGCGAAAAGAAGTCAGACTCTACCTACACTGCTATCTGGCCCCATCATCAGAGTATGTGTGCTATATCCAGTGACTGTGTCAAGGAAAATCTATTAAACTGACAGTGACAAATACCCAACTCTCCCCTTTCCAAGGCAACTATAGTCAGCATTGCTTGTGTTCTCTTTTGTCCCAGGAGTTCTTGAGTCCTCTGCTACAGCTGCACAGCTTCAGCAAGAGCTCTGGAGGATAGCCCAAATTCATCTTGGCAACTGGTGATAATTAACAGCATTTCCCCAGTCAGAGGAGGGACTTTGAACCTGGACCACTGACGTCCTGGTTGAATGCTTCAGCCACTGACTACTGTGCGAAGTGTGGTTGGGAAAGAAGGTTGTGGAGTGACAATAAGAAATTGGTCACCATTTTAGATAAATTTAGATTAATTCACATAAATTTTGTTACACATGTAAGAATGTACACTTTGAGGTAGTGTCCCAGCTTTGGATTGGGAGTGAGGATCCTGCAGACATGCATCTTGCCCCTGCCCACCCAGGCCCTGCAGTTCTCTTTCTCCTGGCTATCTCAGCTACATCCTGCAGTTCCCTGCTTAGCCTCCAACCTGTTTTGAATCCCCCTCTTAAGCACGTAATCTCCCTGTAAGCTGTGTACTGAGCTGCAGTATTTGCTTAATAGTACAACTCTGGGCAGACAAGATATGTAACTTGTCCTGGTAAGTGGACCTTACCAAGCTGATACAAGTGGTCTCCAATGTCAAAGCAAATTAAGCTGTCCCACTCAGGTCAAGAGCTTGAACCACTGGACTACAAGTGCACATGCATGCATACTTTTTACGAGACAAAAACTCAGGAATCAGAAAAGAACATGTGCTCTTTATGAGCATCTAGACTATATTTAGCCAAGGACAGAAAAAATAAACGAGAGGGAAATCTACATTTTTTCCAAATTATTTGAATGAACATACCCCTCAAAAGGCTGGGATAGATGCACTTATGTGGATACTGATCTACCAGGCCTATCCAGACTGTATTGATTGCCAGCATTTTGAGCCAGTAGAGGAGAAAAGCATTGATCTGCTGAACAGTGGCTAGAGCCAGTGTCTCATGCTGAATATCTGCACATGGAATCACAGTCTAATTTGGGTCTGAGCCCAGACCTAGGATGCTTTTCCAGTGTATTTTATCCAAGAAGGGTTTTTACAAACACTTACCTGGTAGGGTACTCTATTTTTGTCTCTGCCTTTGCGTAGCTGAACAGAATGTGCTTGGCTGAAGCAAAACCTGCTGAAAACTGTGCCCAGGGTAAAGTAATGTTCCTGCAGCAGACTTTTCCCTTTCTATCTTTGATTTCTGTATCCTTTCTGCTTTTTATTTGGACTGTGACCATTCCCCCTTTTCTCCTCAGTGAGGTAATGTTTACCTGAATTTGTTTGTACTTTGGTATCAGATGCTGACCCTCTCTCCTTCATACCATCAGCTGACTCTGCCCATGATGCCAAGTGACACAATGGGTGATGGCAGAGCAGTTACCAGCAGTTGCATCAGAAAAGGCATGTGACACCTGCTCTCAGTAATGAAAAAGAAGAGTGAGCTCACACCGAAGGTGACTCAGCAATGCTTCTTTGCTGCTCGTTACAAAACAGGTAGGGACGCTTTTATCAGTCCTACAGCCCTTTACTGTAAGAGGATTTAAAGAATCTTTTCATGAGCCAAATGGCAGGAGCAACCTCAGCTTATATAGACACAGGGTATTTCTGTCTGCACATGTTTTTATTACCCTACGCTTGATGAGTCTTCCAGTTTCACTCCCAGATGACAAAGAATCTGAAAGAGCCTGAAACAGCTGAATCATTATTCATCTTCCCAGTTAAACAATATCCAGAACAGGTGGAAAGGAGGAGACTAGTGAAGACCAGCTACACTTTCCAACTCCAAACAGCACATTATTATTCAGTTGCTTGAGATTTGAGATTTAAACACAAGCAGTAGATAATTTCTTTTTCTTTTTTTATCTTGATACAACAAAATGAAGAAATCACTTCAGTGCTTGCTCCATAAACAGCATATACATTTCTGCACTTCACAAAGTTTGCATAAATGAGAATATGAGCTGACACTGTCCTTTGTCCTATATATTACTTATATTCAGCCCTGAAGAAAAGAATTCAAGGATATTGGTGGATGATAAATTGGACAGGAGCCAGCAATGTGGACTTGCAGCCCAGAAAGACAACCCTGTCCTGCATCCCCATCAGCAGGTGGAGGATGCTGATTCTGTCCCTCTACTCGACTCTGGTGAGACTGTGGCACTCCCAGATGAGAAGGGCATGGACATGCTTGAGCAAGTCCAGAGAAGATCACAAAGATGATCAAGGGGCTGAAGCACCTCTCTGATGTAGACAAGCTGAGAGAGTTGGAGTTGTTCAGCCCAGAGAAGACTCCAGGGAGACCTTGTAGCACTTTCCAGTACCTAAAGGGGGCTTACAGGCTTACAAGAAAGATGGGGGCAGACTTTTTGTGGGGCCTGTAGTAACAGGACAAGGTGTAACAGTTTTCAACTGAGAGAGTAGACTGAGATTGTACATAAGGAAGAAATTTTTTACAACGTGGGTGGTCAGGCACTGGAACAGGTTGCCAAGAAAAGCAGTGGATGCCCCATCCCTGAAAATGTTCAGGGCCGGGTTGGACAGGGCTTTGGGCAGCCTGGTGTAGTAGAAGGTGTCCCGGTCCATGGCAAGAGAATCAGACTAGATGATCTTTCAAGATCTGTTCCAACACAAACTGTTGTATGATTCAATGATTCTTTGATTATGTTATTCTTTGTATTAATCCTTTATCTGAGATCACTGGGGACTGTTCTACCATTGGTGCAACATTGTCCAGACTAACGTTATCTTCTGATCACCGTGCTTGTTACCCTCACTCCCAGCTTTCATCGGGTGGGGAAGGCCATGGCATGTTATGAAATCACGATACCCTTAACAGGGTGAGAAGTGTCAGAAGTCACATCTGCCTCATACACTGTCTCTAAGTCCTATGTACCTTCATATGGATGAAATAGCACTAATTTTGCCTCATCTTAGTCTTCATGCACAAGAAATGAATGTTACCCTCCCACATTATTCTTTACTATGACTCACTCCTTTCTGCATCATTGTCCAAATTAGTAAAACAAGGATGAATTAGAGCTGATTGAACTCCCAACTTCTGCAACTGTAACCCAGTGCTATAGGTTAATAATAGCTGATCTCTCAGAAAAGCCCAGCTTCTAGGATACCCATAGCCTTACACACTAACCAGACAAAACTGGACTGACAAGCCAAGACAAAAAATTTCCAAGCCTCCTCGTGTCTCCATGGCTAATATTACTGCTGTTGTGGAAAGATCAGGGTGAGTAAAAAATATAAATTATATTTATGCCTTTTATCCACATCTAGTTTGTTTTCTCTTTAATGTGCATTGTATTAATGAGGAGGATAATCGTTATTTAATGTCCTCTTCCAAAAAAGGCACTCAACCAAGGCACATGAGGGCTTGAAATAATTAGGACGATATAATTGGGTACATTACAGAGAGCATGAAATTAACTGTAGTTAAATTAACTCTTCTTTCTCATACGAGCATAAAGGAGAAATTGCCGAGAACACATCTTTTTCATACTAATTAGAAGCAGAGTCATGCAGTATTTTATCTGTCTGACTTTTAACTCTGAACCACAGTTGTGCTTGTACATTTTTTCGTTGTGCACCACCTCTAATTGTGGTCAGCCTTTGTTTCAATCTGCTGGACTCTCTTCTGCCTTTAGGCAGTACTGAAATTAAAGCTTGCTGTGTGGTGCTATAATCCCATCTAGGTCATCAACTGGATAGGAGTCTTCCAAGAACATTTAAATATGTCACTGATTCATTAGACCAGGACTAGATCAGTGTCCCTGGTTCACGAGAGGGAATGTCAGCGACCTTTATTCACAGTAGTAACACTGGTCTTTGATCTTCTCTTAGTTCACTGCTTTCCCACCATGGGCCTGCCCAGCCACCCTGGGATGTGTCTGACCCTGGTTCCCCTCAATGGACCTGATTCTGACCCCAACAGCAGGTTGATGTTCTGGTGTGACCTCAGCCTATCTCCTTTCCCGAGGAGATGCCCAGTGCCTGGGGCTACCCCCTTGCCTGCCCTGCTCCCTGGCCAGGGGCAGTGGGGAGGCCCTGGTGGGCCCTTTGAGACCCTTGTGCTGCCAGGCCCTGGCAGGAGCCCCATGTCTCCCAAGGAGGACTCAACATTTACTGCACCTCGACAGCCTCTGTCTACCAAAGGAGGAGTTTTCATTGGAGGATAAATACAGACACGCTCACAACAGCTCTGCTCCTTCCAGAAGCCTCAGTTTTATCTCATTTAATATCCCGTTGTTAAGAGGCTTGTTCTATCCAAAAAATGCAGATGCAGCTGATGGAAAAATCACAAATTTGAACTGTTTTCAGCCACAAAAGAAAATGGGAAAACACTGAAAAGGGTCAAAGGCTTCTGTCAAATTTTCAGAATGAAATTTACTTTTTTATTTCAAAGAGGTGTTTCTCACTAAAAAATTTTCTTATTCCTATGATTATTTTTTATTTTTAAAACTTTTCCTTTCAAACCTTGACTAATGGATGTTTCCTCTCCCTAAAAGTAACAGGAATAGTTCTCAAAGATGCCTGTGCCCACATGCATGTGGAGTTGTAGCACTACAGTTTCTTTTCTGGACAGGAAAGCAGAGCTATGCTGAGCCCACAACAGTCCCTCGGAGGCCTGAAAGACCTCTAGGAGTTTGGGAAAGCCCCTCTTGTGGAACTAATACTCACAGGATGACAACTTCAACCAGTATTTTGCACTTTTCTACCCTGTGGAATTTCAAACCAGTGAAACATTATTTTTATTAATGTAAAGGAATACAGTTGGTCTAAACACAGGGTTACATCAAAAATAACAATTTAAAATTTAAAAGTGAAGGCTAATTTGCTGTGCAGATAGAGAACTGGAAGCAGCTGTTTTTTATGAAAGCACTTATTGCCTCATTTGTAATTACTCTCATTGAGAACAACAGGCTGTGGTTGTCCAGGAAGGCTCAAAACATAAGCCTGAGCAAACTCCTGAAATCCAGTCGTGCTAGCCTTGTCCCTAACCCAAGAGGAATTTAACATTAAGATGTGGTGGTTTGTAAATAGGCAGAACTGCCTTCAGTGAGGAAACAGCCAACATGGTCGAAGTCCAGAATGTTCCACCCTGATGTGATGCATGTGAGGATGTGAACCAGGGAACCTAGTCTTGTACTCTAGGTCCACCACAAACCTGCTTCAGCATCCCAGATGTTTTCTCACAGTTCAGAAAAGAAGAGCAAAGATGCTGTTGACTCTTTTTACCCCCTACCTCCTAGGCAGCATTTGCATCCTCCAAGATATGGGGATGTGCAGTTTTTCTCCCTCTTCCTTTCTCATTGAAAGTTGAACTGTTTTCTCATTCTCTGAACTTTTCTTCCTCATATTTCTTCTTATTGGGCATCCTCAAAAACAGCTGTACTGAAGGGAGGAAGAAGGGAGAAAGGAGGAAACACAAGCAACTTGTTAGCTTCAGTTTGCTTTTCAAAATTGTAATTGTTCAAAGGTGGCTTAGTACCCAGTACTGCAAAGAGATGGCAACAGATTATGTTTGACCTATCTACTACATTTTTACCTGGCTTTTAAGATACACTGTATGTTACCTCATGCAGATGGTGTGAAAAGTATTTCCTTTTTGTGCTCTTTTTTTTTTTTAAAAAAAAAGGTAAGTTGAGAGGGAAGGGGAGTGTATTATTATAACTCAACCTCAGATGCTGAGAAAGATGATATCAAGCATACCTCCCCCCATCCCTTGTTATCTAGCTGCATTTGGAATGCTATAAATATTTCAGGTCTCCTCCTCTCTGGAATGAAACTCTGATTCCTTCACATCTTGAAGGTGCTCCCTGTTTCCTTTTTCTAAGCCAAAGACATCCACATGCATGGAAGTGCCTGGCAGTGGTAGAACTGAGACATACAGAGCAGCGTTACAGTTTGCAGCCAACTGGGGACACTAAAACCAAAATAAAATATCAGTCTCTCCCAGAAGTAAGGCTGGGGATATATTAGGCAGCTGAAAATAACTGACCTCATCACACACACACACACACATCTGTTTCACAATGTCTGAGCACAAAATCACTTGAAAGTTTTTAACCTCTGCAACAAGACTATACAATGTTTGATTTGAGGATCCACAGGTTATCTGAATATAATCATCTCTTCTAAAAGTCAGAAATGTAAAACATACAAAAAGAAAGATGCACAGTGTCTCCAACAATAAGACTGATGCCATACTGACTCTTGTTTTAGCAGAACACTGGCCTGGTTATGAGGATTATCACCTCTCATGATTCCCTTTGCATTCACTGGATTTAGGTAAGGGCCCCTGAAAATTAAAAAGGTATTTGAGCCTAGAGAGCAAAATGTTTTTCTCTTTCACGTACTTGAACTTTTTCTTAGGATAATTTTTATCACACTCACAGATAGTATGAATGTTTTCTTCTTTATCCTACACTGTGACCATTTAGAGTGAATCTAAACGGAAGACAAAATGATGAATTGCAATGTGAAGAGGTAAGTAATCCCAGTGTATGCTCCCTGCCTTAATATGTTTAATATGTCTGTAGGGAGACTATCCTCTACTCCTATTAGATCCAAATTCTTCTGCAGAAGTCACTGCTAATCTGCCCACTGCCCAATCTCCTTCTCATATTCAAATCTCAGAAATAGGTTACAGCCTTGTTATTGCTGTTTTCCAGGAAAAGAACATAAAGCATGGGGCTATGAAAGGAGAAATGTAAAGTTTCCTGGGGAGGACAGAACCACTGAAAAAGAGGTCTTTGAATCTTGGTTCAGCATCAGTACAGGATCCACAGGGGAAGGGGGAGTGAGTGAGTGGAGCACGATCTGGAGTGGTTTCAGTGGGAATACTAAATTGGAGAACACCATTCCTAAATCAGGACACTTGTAAAGTTATCTGAATTTTTGTCAAGTCCGTGGGCTGAACTCTGCCAGTCTGGAAAAACAGGGACAGTTCTCAAGACTAGAAACCACACAATGCACGTGATCCAGTACCCAGGCAACAAGTCACCAAGAACTACCAAAGCACAAATCAATACATAATAATCCTGGAGAAAACCTCAATTAATTTATATTAATCCTATTAAGTTCACTATTAACTAACTAGGTAAGACTTTATAGGACATACACATCTGAAGCATCTTTCATGGCACTGAAATGGGTCAACTAATTTTTCAGACCCCCACCACAGACATTAAGAGAAGACATCCCAAACTCAAAGTCCAAATAGAAGATACAGGAAAGAAAGTAACTCAAATAATTTTATTTTTATTATTATTATTGTTTGAGATTCCCAGGCTGCATGACATTGCAAAAGAAATTCATATTTGCCTAGACCCAAAAGCATCCATGGACATCTTTCCATAGAAGCTGGTGGACTGATGTGTTACACATACATTTATTTTTCATGGAAGTTGAAAGCACATTCATCTAAGTCATTTCTGTTATATTCCCTGACAGCTTTTGAAAACTGCCAGGCTAGGTTTTTGCGTTTGATCTTTCAACGTTATTGGAGGTTGTATAAACAGGAAGCAATGAAAAGCTTCAGCATCAATTAAGATAATTCTAAACAAACACACTGTCACAGTGCTGTCAGTTCCCTGTGGTGGGCATGTTCATGGACATGTACTAAGATAACACTGCAAATTCACTTCCAGTGGAAATGGCAGTCCTGGTGTTCCTCCGCTCATCTTCAGCTTTGGCTGTTTTAGAAACCCAAACACATCCATACAACGGACTTTATTGCTACATGGGGTGGTCCATACAGCTTAGTAGATCTTACATTATCTGGGATGGAGGGAAGAGGAGTTTAGCTGTGTGGATGCTGTTCTGCTTAACCTTAGGGGCAGAGAACATGTCTTGATCCCCTTTATAGTAGCCTGTGGGTCCTGATCTGCTCTGAATCACCATAGGATGTACCACAAAAAGCAGATGCACAGAGGCCAAACGATGCTGATCTTCAGGAGTTCTCTGGCCCTTCTTGGGTTAATCAGTGTGTGTTAAATAATGAACAGGAAAGGAAAATCAGGCTGGGATGGAAATTGGTGGTCATTAGTCCAATGTCATAAGGTGGAAGACTTATTAAGGAATTCATTTTTGAACTCCCTTGAAGAAGTAAGTTGCACAGACACTCTGGTGATTGATCTCCCAAATAAAAATGGATAAATTGAGTATCAAAAGACATGAGGAGGCAGCCTCCATTACATTTCTGTGCAGAGGCTACAAGCTCTTCTCTAGTCATTAATTTCTTTCATTGTTTCAGACTAGAAATACATTCAATATTTCAACTCTGAAGCTGGTAGGAAGTTTGTCACTGCACTCAATGAGCTTTTGATTAGACTATTCTTTTAGCTGTTCAGGTCCTGTGCATTTACTATGACTGTAAGTGTGTAACATTGGCTTCTTACATATCTCTGGAGGAGAAACTTTTCTTTCCTGGCATTAATTCTGAATGTCAGACTAAGGTTTCTTATGCACAGCACCACTAGGTCTTTACAAATTTGTTGAATATGAATATATCAATAATTTCCATGGCATAGTTCTCGACAACATTAAGCAGGGGGGCTTCATCAATTACTGCTTTCCAAGAAAACCAAGAGGCCTTCCAATCTAAACAGAGAGCTCCACTTACACTACATGGGTGCTTCCCGAAAGATTTGGGTGGACAGGGAGAGACAGAGTGTGTTTTCTCCCAGACATAAATCCTGTGCAGACAGGATTCTTCTTTCATACCTTTTGCAATGAGCAGTCTGGAAAGGCACAAAGGACTGTCTTGTAAGCAAGAGAGAGCAGAGATGCTCAGACTGACCAAGTCTGCACTCACATGCCCTCTGGGATCAGAGGCAGTTCACTAAGGGTGTAGAGATGTCACGTCAAACACAGCTCTGCGTGCAGACTGCTTTTCTCCAGTGAGGCAAAGGTGATACTTCAGCCTACCACAGAATAGAAACTCAAAATCAGAGAGCTTTTTCTAAGCCATTTCTATTGTCTGTTTTCCCTTCTTCTCAACCTACTGAGCCAGGCTTCAACTATAAGAGAAGAACATGATGTGTAACAGTCTCACAGTGTGAGAGCTGGAACACATCGCCCTGAAGGAAATATTTGATTTTCATTTCCTTCCTAGAAATAACTTTATAGCTATAGATTCATGGTAGTTAATGATTAAAAATGATGCAACACATAAAATGGGGATATGCCTGTATAGTGTATTACTCAAGAGACACACAAAAACTATGCCCACACTCTGAGCCAACCAGAAGCCATACAAGCCTCATTATCCCAGCACTGGGCCTTACTTAATGCACTTCACCTTTCTGGAGAACAAACTAGCCCAGGTTCAGCACTGAGCTAATCGTGTGCATCCAGCTTCTGGTTGCTCTAATTAGAGTACAGGCAAAACTAGTTTACCTCTGCCCACTGTCTACCATGTATACCTGCCCACAACAGTTACTGGAGTGTTATTGAATATAACAAATGCTGGGACCATGGTAAGGGATGTTTTTCACTAAAGGGGATTTTTTTTTTTTTCTAGTAGTGACACATTCTTCAGGAAAATTGTAGGGGGAAAAGAACCTCAATTTTTTTTTCTCTTCAGTGTTCCTTACACCATAAAGCGTGTCACTAATTGAAAATGGAAATTAAAAAGTGATTAAATTTCTAATGTCTTTAACCTAGTTTTGGGAACAGTCAGGATTTCAAGAGCAATTTCTTTGAAGATTTCCCTTACAGTGTGGTTTAAGACTTTCCTGTAAGTGTGTGTGGGCATGCATGAGCAGTTTTCTGAGTAACTGTTTAGCAGGATGTAGAATACAGATAGGTTGGGAGTTAATTTGGCAAGTAGGAACTGTATGTTAAGTGTCCCAATGGGTGAAGAGTGGAATAGAGAGTTAACACTCCACTGCAGCCTCATATACTCCTAAAAGCCATGTACATCATTTAGAAAGAGTTTGTATGCATCTGTGGTCAAACCTGAACTTGTTGCAGCTTGAAACTCATGTAGACTTCAGAACTTATCTGCTCAGTCTAATTTCCCATCACTAATTCTTTCTTAAGATTTTCATGACCATTTCATAGTAAAAGTATAATTTACTGAACTTGAAGATTGCTTCATTACAAACACAGCTTTCATTCAAATTTGATGTTTCTGCTTATTTTTTAGCTGCTTGAAAATAGCATCAAAATATAGAACTGTTAGCAACCAAAGAAAAAAAGGCTCTGCTATGAATGACCTAGATATAAAATGATAGATTTACAAATCCAGCCTGGGATGAGAGTGGTCACCCCCCTTTCAAGAACTGGACTAAGTACCAGACAATCTGTGTTTGGTTTTTCCTGGCTCCCAGTAAGAACTTAAGCAGTAGTCACTTGAATCTAAAACTTATCAACTCAGGAATGCTTGCATGCATAGTTGCATGATTACTACCTTTGAATTCAATAGACAGGCATGGGAATTAACTGCTTGCTGGATCAGCACCTTCACTGCTATGGTTTACACCTTACTCATGTTCCACTAACACCATAGAAACAAAGCCAGCAGTCATCTGAGGTGCCATATTGCCCCACAGATACAAAACGAAACTACATCATTTATGCCAAAGACATTAGCTACAGTCTATGCTTAATTTGCTCATTCTCTAGTTTCTGCCATTTAAATTAACATGCAAAGTTTTCCCAACTTTTCTCCCTGGTTATAGGCTGTCTATGTTCTCCTCTTTGTGAAGAACAGAAACCCACAGTGTTTACCCTGTGCAGCTTCTTCATGAACACATGATCTTGGTTTTGTAGGCAGTATCACAGCAGTTCCCAAGGGAATGTTTGTATACATAATAGTTTTTATCTATAATCCCCATAGCATTCTTTATCAGATCAATGCTGAGCATTTCCATAAGATCTCCAGTATAACACGATCAATATCGCTACACAGTTCTACCTAAGGAAGACTTTTTCTTCTTTAGATTAAATGAAAGAGCATTTTTTGCATTCTGAACAATGTAATCTTGTTACAATGAGAAGAAATCTGTGCACCAGAATCCCATTACTGTGACTGAGAACACAAATAAATGCTTATGTATCAATCATTACTATAATTGTTATTATTATTCAGGCTGATTTAAAGAGGACTATTGCTCTTGTTTAGGAACTTAATAATCAATTAGGTTTGCCAGCCAAATGAAAGGACTCCAGCCTTGGTAAGTATAGAGGTTAGTGGACAAATTATCCTCCCGTGGACATGAAAAGATGTGGCACAAGAATGGATTTACACATGTGGTTGATACGGTGTTTAAAACATGGACTAAATCCTACAGTGTCTGTTTATTATTTATAAACATCTTAAAGCTGCCAGCCCCAGACAGAGATTTGGGCTGCCAGAGACAAACAATGTAAGAGTGCTTAGCATTAGACAATTGAGACACTAAAAATTTCAACAGAAATATACAGATCACAATAAATAACATTATTTATCCCTTTTAGCAGATGGGAAAAAAAACTCAGGGTCACAGAGGGTTTTTGATGTAGGACAAGAAGTTCAGCCCACTTCAGTCATTACCTTAACTATTTCTCAACTCCAATTTCAGTAAAATGGAGATTAACAAGGTTTGGTCCAGTACACTAAAATGTGCTGAAGAATTTTCAGAGATGTGGGTATGTGTCTGCGAGGAACAGAAGTGAATGCATGATGCTGACCAGTGTCATTGTTATTATTGCAATGAACTTGTCACAAAATGGAGCTGTGTGAGTATGCAGGACAAAGAAAAATGCACTATGATGTATAACCAGAAAAAAAATAGATTAAATGGCACCCAGTCCAAATCCTGGTATTGATTTTCTAGTAGTTCCATTAACATGATACTTCACATAAACACTCTACCATTCTGAACATTTTGGGAGTGTAAACAATTATACTGCTCTAATCCCGGTTGACAAATCTCACATTTCCTATACGGCCGTGAGTCAATCCATATCAGTCAAAGCTGTTGTGTATTTTGACATGGGAGGCTCTTAGACAAAGCACATCTTCCTTGTGTTTACTGCCACCACATTCTGAAACATGATAGAAGTGATTTGAATCAATCCTGGGGTGCAGGCGTGGGGCATGAACCACAACATTCCTTCGTGCTGCCACACAGCTCCTGATACACATCAACAGTCCATATCGGAACATGGGCAGAGCCGTTTTGAAGAAGGGTGTAATTGATTGCCTTGTTCGGTCACGGTTGTAAAACAACTTATAGTTTTTTGTTTATTTGTTTGTTTGACACTCTTGATTTCTTTCCCCTCGTGGCACAATAAAAATGATACAATCTGCATTTGAGAGTTTTACAGGCCTGGAGAACAGAATATGAAGAGGAAAAGGAAAGGCAAAGCACAGGACAAGGGATCAGGTAAAACATGTTCTCTTCCTAACAATACCAGTGACTTCATGCCTGACTGCAGAGAAAGCTTGGTCTGGTGAAAGGGAAAAAGAAACCGATTCACCAGTATATCAGAGGTTTTTCAGGTGAAACTATAATCTCAGGACCACTGAATGCAGTTGGTAGTCTCAAAATCTAGGGGAAGGTCTTTTTGTTTACTATATAGGTCTCAAGACTTATTTGAGCAAAAATGTACTTCCCAAGCAGTAAAACTCTTTGCTTTAAATCAGTTAAACACATGGGGATCGTTCCAAGTAGGATACCCTCTAGGCTCTGTCTTCCAGATAGGTAGTTGTAAATACATGGTAGGTTATGTGTGAATGAACAACAAAAAACTGGAGACTAAGGCCTGGATTTACACAGAATCACAGAATATGCTGAGTTAGAAGGGACCTACAAGGATCATAGAGTCCAACTCTTAGCCCTGCACAGGACCCTCTCCAAGAGTCACACCACGTGCCCAAGAGTATTTATAGACAGACTCACACTCTACCAAGACCTAAGGCACCACTCCCAGTAGCCAGGACTAACCCGTAACGGGTTGCCCAGAGAAGCTGTGGGTGCCCCAGCCCTGGAAGTGTTCATGGCCAGGTTGGACAGGGCCAGGAGCAACCTGTTCTAGTGAAAGATGTCCCAGCCCATGGCAGTGGGGTTGGAACCAGGTGATCTCTAAGGTTTCTCCCAACCCAACACATTCCATGATTATGTAACAGAGGTATGGTTTTAATTATTCCTAGGCATTGATACTTTTGGGTCAAGTGATACAAATTTGAAGTTGCTTTCCATGCTTACGTATTTACTGAGATTATTTTCTCAGTATCTTAGTTGTTGAATCTGCTCAGCTTTAGATTCATCCATTTTACATTTCTCTTCCAAAGCTGAACAAGAAATGTCCTTCTATCCTGGTGATTAGGATGGGACAGGAAATTTAAGATTACTCAAATCAAGCAGAGAAAAGAATTCAAATCAAGCTTACACCTCAAACAGGCAGCCCTACAAGTGGGCACTAGAGTATGACCTGGGCCACAATTCCAACACTACTTATGAAATTAATGAGCTTGCAAAAATCAGGGATCAGGACTCAGAGCTCCTTCAGCAACAGATTTCCCTGCTGTAACTTCATGAGTTTTTTGCAGAGCTCTAACAGGAGGGATACAGAATCGCCCTGTTCCAGTGCTCCCCTGGCAATTTGAACCCTGGCAAGGTGATCACGCTCACACCATCTGCCACAACCTGGCTGGGTTTCCCATGACAAAAATGCACAAAGGGCAGCAGACAACAGCATCCCTGCCCTTCTATCCCATTGTGCTTCTCAGCAAAGGGGCAGAACAGCTGCCAGGCTTCACACTGTGGCTGCAGGTGGGTGACGGCTGTTGTGGGAGCCCCTGATGGGTTCCTCATCTCCAGGGATTGGGAAGGAGTCTGATTTTTAGTCTGCACATCTCTGAATTGGCAGCTGAGTGCAGGAAGAAATAGGAAAATCCACTATTCAGCCAGTGATGCTGCCAGTGAACTTAGCTTTGGGCAGCTGGGGAACTAAGAAAAAAAATGGTAACACTGATTTATTTTAGGTGTTTCAGGGGTTAGCTCCTACCGGACAGAAGGCTGTCAGAATTGTTCTCCTGGATTTAAACATTTAATCCTGTAATGGAATCTCAGTCTGTGTCCTCTTGTTTGTTTTTCTTTAATATTAATTATAGAAATTCACAAATTTACTATCTACAAGTAAAGTAACACTAAATTAGATTTTTATTTTTGGTTGTCAGAAAATCTTTGCCTGAAATAGAGTTGAAACCACTTAAATCAATACATGCTAAAGGAATACACCTATTAAAAGACAAAAAGTAAATTACAAATATAACTCAACTTTATAAAAGGAATAAACTAAAATTCTTCTAGAGATTTTAAGTCAGTAATCATGATGATGATTATAGCCATATCAAACTCTTCTGAGCTAATAATTCCTAATGGATGAGAAATTAAAACATACTTTCTATGACCAAAGGTTAAACATTCAGCCAATTTTAAATGTGTTCTTGATAGTTGGAATCAATGCATACCTTCAGGCAGATACTGTGTATAAACATACATAAAAGCAATGACTAATACAATATTATAACTTGAAAGTGCCCAGTAGGTGTGTCTTATCTACAATGTTATCCTACTGCAAAATCACAGGCACAATTTGTTGACTACGCATTGACTGTTGAGCAGCAGAATTTCTCAATAGAGGGGAGTATAACAAGGTTCAAACCCTGAAGGCTTTGAACAAAAGAATTGCCACTAAAGTCAGCACGGAAAGATGTTGGGGGGAGGGGGAAGACAGGAGATAGTTCTCTCTGTCTCCACCATCTGTGTATGCACATAAAAATACTGAACTTTTTCCACTGCCTCCCAATAACACTTGACTCAATTACACTTTTTCTTCCCTACTTTCAAAGCTTTTTATCGTATTACTCTCCTTTTCAGCTGTACACACAGTCAGCTTCCTGAGAGGGAAAATGTCTGAAGGACAAGAAAGGTAAATTTTCTCTTCGGAACTCCTAAAGGCAGGAGAACTGGCTAGACATTGGATGATCACAGGGCTTGTCTTCTCAAATGCAGTTTGGACCTGCAGTACTCTCTGACATGAATGAGATCTTATGGGAATTGTCCTGAGTTACTTCAGTTACTTCCCAATGAGAACCATCCTATGAAGGCAGGATATCACACATTTTCATCTTTTCTCTCCAACTACTCACTATTCCTGCAGCAAATAGAAGGTAAAATTTCTCTCCTCGTCTTCAGAAAGATTAAAAACCGTCTTGTTTAATTGCTACATTCACACTCATTTGGAATTGATGCTGCAGGAGCCCACAGACAGTTAGTGGGCCTGCTAAGGTGAAGTAGGCTGTACTGGTGGAACAAATGGTTTCAGAACAGGGGTGGGGTTTGGTAGGGAAGAAACAAATAAAATGTCTGATACTATAAAGAAATTCTTGTTTTACTTAGAAAGTAGGACTTTACTGTGTGGGAAATTGAGGTTTGAGAGCACTTGTGCAGTTTCTCAAGTGGAGGAAATGTTAGTGGTGCTTTAACAGCTCTCACTTGAATGACTCATAAGTATGGGTCATTTCTTACATCAGTGAATAAATCGGGCTCTAAAGCTCATGGTGCCTCTGGGAAAAGAATTATCACAGGAAACTCCTGCTACTACTCCTGGGACCACATGTAACAAGTTTTTGAAGTGGTGATGGATCTTTCATACAGAAAATGGATTTAAGCGCTGTTCTTCTTGCTTTCTTGTCTTTTAAAACCATTGTTTACAAATCACTCCAAAAAAAATTAATCACAAAAATTATTCCCAAAATGCCTCTTTCTGGCCCTAATTTTCTATCACTGAATCAAAATTTATAAACAAGATGTTATCCAACTAAATACTTAGGCAGTCAAATAAGTCGAGTTCCTAATTAGTAGCACTGAGACCAGTTATGAAATTTTATTGTATATCAGCAGTTGTTGGCATATTCTTTTGACAAATGTGCAATGAACACACCCTCAAAACTACTGCTGAAGTAATTAAGTTCCAACCACTCACAAAATATCACAGTACTGAAATGTACCCATCACCGGACCATATGTGGAAGTCTGCATAACAGAAGAAATGTAGAAAGTGAAGAGGTAAGTGCCCATTATACTAGCATCTGCTATTCAGGTAGGTCTATGAGATATAGAAAATATACAAGACATTGTGGCTGACAGCAATACTCCCACTCAGACACAGCTGAACAAAAATTCTCTCAAGGAGTGATGCCTTATGTGGCTTTCAATGGGATAAGATAGCAACAGCATCTGACAAACTCACTAAGTGCCAAATTCACAACTGCTGTGAAAGTGAAGAAAATTACATTCCCTTCTTCTGCCTTGAACCTTTGTATCACCAGTCAATCTCCCAAAGGCCTGCTAACACCTACTCCATCACTGCACAAGGGAGAGTAAATGGGTGTCATTTAAATATCAAGGTTTCAAAAAGAGGTGTAGGCAGAAGCAGTCTGGAAACATCTCTGTCATCTGTGGTCTCACGAATTATCTGCTGTCTTTGTAAGATAGAAGCTATGTTTATTTTGCACTTCCTTGTGCATTGATAGAGTAGGGGGGAGAGAGTTTTAAGAGTTAGACCATTAGGAAGACACAAGTCGGATGAAATATATCAAACTTACACTTACCTCTCTTTGCCGGGTGAGGATCTAACTTTCCACACTTTCAGCACTGAGAATTTGGAAAGCATACAGCTAACTAGGCACTGGGGAGAGCAGAGGTATTTTGATTTGTTTATAAAAACTGTCAAGCACCACCCACACTCTGTCCTCAAGTGACCCAGAGTATATTCTTCTGTGTGAAGATGAAGCATTAAGATATCTACCAGCACACAAAGTGCAAAATGTGTTTTATGCTCCAACAGGATAGATGAGCAACCAGCACAGAATAACAACAATAAACAGACTATCCATAATAAGACCTTTACAGTCCTTTTGTCCTGAACTGGATTACTCCTTGTTTTACATTCTAAAATATTTGCACAATGGGGCTTGGGTTTCAAGTTTTTTTGAGGGTTTTGTTTTGGTTTGGGTTTTTTTAAGGCTTATTTTGGCTAAGATTCAAAGCAGAAGAGCCAAAAACTATACAACACACAAATACCAAAGGGTAACAGTGAGCTAAATATAGATCAGAACATGAAATAAGCAGAGAGACTGTTCTTTGGGCATTTCCAGATATCTAGATATTCCTATTCAATGTATTTACAGCACAACCTCAGACAAGGCTGAGTGGCTTTTGGAGTAAAAATGTTCAAAACATCGGTTCTATTTTATTGTTTCAACAAAATGTAGCAGAAATTCCAATTTCTTTGCTGATTTGCACTTTTTCCCCCTCATTCTTTCACGAAAGCCATGTTGTCTTCTGTCTAACTGAAAACAGTAAAGAGTTAAATGAGCCTCCTGAGAACCAAAAGATGTATGATGGAAAACAGAAAAAAGGCATGAGCTGGAAACCATGTTCAGGCCTGTGTGACAGTTGTTTCCATTCTACAGTCACAACAGAAGCAAGGTGAGACCAGGTGATAACAACGCTGAAAGAGCCATCAGAAACAGCAAACAAGGAAAAATGTATGTAGGCATCAAATTCCATGCAAGAAAATTCTATTGCATTTGTTGGCCAAAAGTCAACTGGGAACATTTTGTTGGAGCTTGCCAAAATGCTGAGTAAATGCTGCACCAGAAAAGTAAACAGTTTACAGAGCATTGGCAGACCAGAACTGAGGGAAGGAGTTTAGTAACTACAGACTATAAAGCAGGTCAGGGAGTAGGGCTGTGATTAATGGGTGCAGGAATTTCAAATACAATCATACACCTGCACAGCATGGCCTGGGAAGATGGATTGCCAAATGGCCTGTGAAAAATTAGAACAGGGGAAATATGTTTCAATGAGACACATCCAGTCCAATGGAAGAGAAAGTGATCTCTGAATTTTACCTTTCGCAGGGGGGTGGAGGAAGAGGACTGTTCTTTAAGGGAAAAGAAAAGCTACAAGCAATTTAAAAATGCTCTCCTTTGTCCCTGGGATACTGGCTTGTGTCTTACTTCTACTCTCTTCCAATGGTATCCTC
>VXAY01002200.1:215878-292777 GCA_013399855.1 Oxyruncus cristatus
CATAGTGGGGTTGGATCAAGGGTTGGACTTGATGATCTCCGAGGTCCTTTCCAACCCGTCTGATTCTATGATTCTATGATTCTATGATTCTTCCCAGCTGCCTAGTTTGCGAATGATGAAAAATCCCTAACTTAAAATCTTTCATAATAAGAATTTAATAACAAGAATGAGGGAAGCTTAAGTTTCACATGGAAGAGTGATGGATTTTTCTACTGGTTTGGCTGGAAAATTCGCTTTTAAAGCTACTTGAGGCATAGGTTGCATATAGCCCTATGAATAGCTTTGCCCTTATTCAAATTCTATGGCAACTTAGGCTAACAAGTCTTAGTGTTAATTAGAATTCTACAGTGATAGACATGACATTTCAGATGGGCTTGTTACCAAATTTAACAGCTTATTCCATGGCATCAGTGAAGAGATTTTAAATTAGATATCAAATTGCTAGTCTTATTTCTCCAAGAGAACTAAGACAATTAGAAATAGTCCACAATGATTTGAGAACATGTGGTATTACCTGTGTTTTTTTGGTTCTGTAGAAGGACTCAGTCTATGCTCTTGGACAACAGTACACCTCATGCTCATCCCATTCAAAGGCAATTGGACTAAAGCCAGAGCACATCAAACCTGTCTCCTGGTATCAAGCAATGGATTCAGAATCTCAGCCTTTTTTTTTTTTTTTTTCTTCTAAAGAAAACCTCTCCATCATTTTATTTGTAGCCATTATAGTCATGAAGAAAATTAATGAAGCTGTAATTGAAAAAATTATGCCTGCAAAGATTGGGAGGCATCTAAAATTATACTCCTGGGAGGTGTGAACATCTGCTTTTAATTCTGCAACCTGTTGGTCTTGTGAGCAACAATAATACCAAAGCACTTTGTGTTTCTATGCCTGTGCACACAGAAGGTAAAGGAAAGGTAAAAGCTGAAATCTCTTATCACTAAAGGAGGCCCTTGCCTGTCTGCAGACAAAGTAAAATGGAAAAACAAGTCTCAGTGGCTAACAGAACAGGATCAGTCCCACTTTCACACAAGGCAAAGTAGAATGCATAAGAAATATTTGAGCTTGAACAAGAATGACCCAGCTCTGGATTTACCCAGAGCCCTGAGCTGCCTTAGTGTGATTCTGTGTGTGCAAACCACTTGGCCCATATCTGAAGTGATTTAAGTGATTTATAAGCCTCTGTGAGTTCCCTACACATGCCTAGATATCTCCTGATGAGAGCACAGGAAAATCCCGGGAGATTTTTTTTTTCTCATTCAGAAATCTTATACAGATTCTCTCAAAGCTAAGGAAGCTGGCAAGTGTATGGACCACAAGATCACACTGTGTAACACACGAGTAACTTTCCCTAATCCCCTACAAGCCAATAGGAAGAGGATATGAGTCCACTCTTTTTTTCTTGCTCCCAGTGCCATTATAGGCAGGACCCTGACAGTGCTTTTTTGGCTGTTGCTTCACCTTGCTACATATCTGTTCATGGCAGCCTTGGAGACTCCTTTCCACAGTAGGGATTCAGAACTTCTCCAGAGACCTTTGAAGTTTGTAGCCCCAAAAGGCCAAAGGATTGTTGTATGTTCTGTGTTTAGGGAGAACAGATGCTGCATAGAAGGGTAAGGAGAACAGAGAAATGAAGCTGAAGAAGTGCAACAGCTTAGAAAATTTAATTTCCTCACACATTTTATTTATTAAATGTGGGCAGCCAAGACTGAAAAGTTTGCTTTGTGTAAGTAAGAGAATTTAATGTTCTGTTTTGCAGGTTGTGCAGATAAAGACACATGCAATATTTGCTACAGGATTTGTTTAGCTTTTTTTTCCCACACCTTCTTTAACAATCCATTTTACAGGGCTATTTCAGGAGATGCCTGTGAGCACACCAGAGAGGTGCTATATCAAAACAAAGTACATCTGATTAATTATCTAACAAGGGAGATGTTTGCAGAGCCAGTACCATTCATTTTTCATGTGACAATGCAGGCTTTAAGTGTTAGCAACCACCAAACTGACACTGCCAGGAGGATGCAGGTGCCCTCCACACGATCTTTTCTTTCTGTCTCATACACGTGTCAGTGTGCTGTCAGGGATGTCCCAAGTTCTACTCCTAATCTTTCCTTTGTACCTGTTTCAGTGACTTGTGAGCCATTTCAAATAAGGATACGGATTTTATAAATGGCAATAAATTGTGTTTCAAGAAGATTTAGTAGAAATATTTTAAAATGCTGTTAAATTATTACATTAGGGAACAAATTCCCTTTTCTCTCATGTTCATCAGATTCATTCTCCACTAATGAATACAAAGAATGAATCTCCAAAGAATTTATATTTAAGATTTAAAGGAGGTTCAACGTTTGGATTTGGCTATAACTTCAATTTCCTTTCATGAATATTTTATTTAAATCCTGTATTAATCACAGAGTCACAAAGATAGCCTGCCTCCTGCTTTTGCTTGCTCTCATTGTCTGTCACAGAAGCACTTTCTCTCAACCTTAAATATCGCTAATTAAAAATTTCCCTGAAGCCAACTGATACCTGTGTGATTAATGGGCTGGCTAATAAATAAAATGCACCATGCTACTTTAAGACCACTGTACCATAAAAGCATAGAAAGGGTGCCAGTGGCCTCATCATCTTGAAATATGTTTATTAAAGCAACAACACGGAAGTCCTAAGGGTCCCGAAGTGCTCCACATCATTAATAACCAGATAAACCGTACACTGAGAAACTTGCTTCAGACACATTCATTATTCCAAGCAAGGAAGCTATACAAACAGAGGGGGAAAAACCCAGGAGAGTGAAGAGAAGCACAGAGCTTGTTTCTCCAATGGGTAAATACCCATCTCACCCTTGGTGTAAGTAAGAAAGAACAATAGTGAAGGACTGGATGTTGCTGGGACAAAGCCTTTCACTCCTAGATTTCAGCTTCAAATGCACACCAGGTTACTGAACACAGTGCCCATCTGATGGCTCTTGTTGGGGTTAAGTAGTTTAGTCCACAGTTTGAGACAGCCTGGGACTCATATCCAAAACCAGGGCAGCTTCTGTAAACAGGGGCATGAGGACTGAATTACAGCTTCATCTGTGCTTAGGCAAAACCTTCAGTGAAAGGAGCTCTGACCAGGTAACTGCACTGATGTCAGCTCTGACAGACAAAGTGGTGCACAGATGTTTCCCTACACGTAGTAGTATCCACCTCATGGTAATAAATACAGTCCATCTTGGGTTAGTTCAGAATATGTCAATAAGATCAACTCAGAAGCAGATCAGACGGAAGAAATGTTACCCTTAACAACCTCTCTGCCACTCTGTGATGTGATGAGCCCAGTGTAACAGGCGTGCTGACACAACCACCTTGCAGGGCTGGCAGAGGTGGCAGAACCAAGCTCACAGCCCCTGTCTAGAATTTTCCATGTGCTTCAGTATAGAGAGAAGGAGTTATGTGAAACCAATGGAAGCACACACTCACGCTCTGAAAGTATAACTCAGTGCTGAACTAAAGTTTGGTATATCTGTCCCATGCTACACCACTATAAGGCTGATAGTTTTGAAGAAATAATGGGCATCAGCCCTTGCGTCTCACCAGCCCCCAACACAAGCAGTCAGGCTTTGGTTCTATCACATCCAAGAGTACCTTCCCTGTGCAATCTGGTATGAGTCTGCCTCTCTAACCCAGGTGCTTTACACTCTGAACCCAATGCTGAAATTATATTTATTTATGCATAGTTTTCCTTTTCTCTCCCTCATTTGTGTCACGATAAACACTGTTTAATAATTAGATTCCTTACTCCTTTTTCAGTCTAGGCCTCTCAGAGGAGTTGCTTAACTCACATTAATATACACCATGAAAACACACCTGTGTTAGAGATCCATAGGAAAACCACCAAAATTCTCTATGTCTTTCTCACCAAGGATACATTCAACTTTTTTCCTCTGATCCACAGTTAGGCAGTGAGTTAGGCAAGAAACAGTCTCAATCTCATGCTGTGCTCTGTGGTTTGGCACTGCTTAGTCAGCAAAAGATGGGAATCTGGAGCTGACTCTGCGCTTCAAATGGAAGTCTCTCCCTCCACCATGGTATCAACTGAGCACAACAGCCAGCCAAACATCTATTGAAAAAATTCAACATCTCAGAACCCAAACCCACAAAAGCAGTTTCCATCACCATTGCCATTTTCGACAACAAAACTATAGGGGACATCATCAGTAGCAGGAGATCAGGTAGCATCATCAGTGGTTATTCCTGGTTTTCTGTAGCCATTGAAGTGAAGGTCACTTTCTTAAAGAGAACAAAATGAGGGTCAGCAATCCATATACACAAGTTCATATGACATGCCAGCTTACTATCAGCATGAAAATCAAACCTCTGCCCTGTTTCTGTCAAAGAAATGGATCCCATGACCACTCTTCTTTGAATACAACTCCCTCACTTTACCCCTGTTTTCCTCTGTCACCCTGAAACATTTTTGTTTTCAAAACTTCAGTCTCTTAGTGAGGTCAAAGTGAGTAGCCAAATTCATCCATAGCTACTTAAAACAGAAATCACAGTGAGCTGGCTTAAGTCCTGCACAACAAACAAAATCAGCCTTGAACTAGATTCAGCTATGCTCACACGAGGCTCCCCAAGCCCCTGCAGTGTAAACATCTGTACCTGAGACAGCTGTCTGGGTCCCTCTTGTAGTCAATGGAGACCAAACCAACAGAGCCAATGGTGTTTGGGAGAAATACTTCACACTAAATAGAAGTGTCATCTTTTGGTTAGTACAGATGCCGTACTACACTGGCTGTCTCTGACTCTCCTCTGGCTACAAAGAGAGACTGAGGTGAGCTGCTTAGTTGTAGATGCCTGTGTTCTCGACACACATATCCACTTAGACAAATCCCACCCCAGAGTATCCATTAATTTACTCAGCTGTTCCACTGAAATGAATAGCAATAATCACAGTCAAGCTCACAGTACACAGATCACTGAGTTATTCAAAATCTAGCATGTTTATTCCATCTGAAGCTGATCAAAACAATAACAAAAATAAACTCCCACCTGTTTTCACTTGTGTAGGAGGCCTCTGGTTGCATATAAACTCTGTGTATTTTTACTGAACTCATTTTGGTTACGTCACCAGGTCTTCCAGTGTCAGCCACATTTCACCAGCCTGACACACATAATTGCATGAGACGCATCTGTAAATACAAGTCATTTATACTGCATAAACATATGCTTCAGCTGCAGCCTATTTGATATTCACACAGCAGATTTATGTCCTCTGGGTGGTTCGTGGGGAGCTAATAATATAATGATATAACACACCTGCATGTTGGGACTGCTGTAGTTAAATGATGCAGAGGTTTTCCTTGGCTCCTCAGAGTGGTTAAGGTGATACCAGCTTCACAAGAGGGAAAAGAAGGAATGCTATGTGTGTGTGGCTATAACCTGGGACCTCCTCAGAGGATTTGGAGCTTTCAGTGGAGAAAACGTAAAAGAAATAGTTCAATCAAAAAAGAGTAAGATACTCACTATGTTTCTAGAGATGATCTTAACATGTCATAGGAAATATGAAGCTCTTTTGTTCACAAAGAATTCTTACCTGCTTAAAAAATAAAGAAATTAATAACCAGCTGTACAATACTAACAGTGTCAAGTCAGTAGAGAAGACTTGGTCAAAAAACTTGAGTTCTGAAAGGAGTTATGGGAAGCTCAAAAGTCCCTTTACTATTGTTTTCATTGCAGGTGTAGAAAATAATCTGGAGCAGCAACAGAGGCCAGTTCAGAAATGCTTTAAATCATCCTCACAAAAATAGTTTACTACATATCTGCTTGTTTCCATCTACATGGTAGCAACACAAACCACCAGATAGTGAAGAAGATTGCATAAAAAAGGAATACAGTAGCCAAGGTAAAATTTTGCAGTTTAGGTGATTCTGTCTCTTTACTGATGAATTTTAAGTTGTTCTTTTCAACTTCAAAATATTAGGATACGTCTTCTAGAACTTCGATGTTCTGGAATATTTAAAAACACAGAAAAATTCAGGAAGCAGCTTCGAGGATCAGGTTGCACATAAATACTGACTATTAGAGGAATGTATACCTGTGGCTTTGCTTCAATTTTAAGCTTCACCTTTGTCAAAAACTTAGTATCAGAGCAACTAAAATACTGCAGGAAATCTCATCAATTTTTGATGTTTAGTTTGCAGAAGAGAAAAAAGTTTTTAATATAAACAAGCTGTGTGATACCTGAAAATAATGGATTTTGATGTCATAATTAATGTTATACATTTTTAATAAGGCAAAACCTAAAGAAATTAATTTGGATTTTTTCAGTCCATTTCAGTCAGTTTAGAATTTGTGTAAGAGTTACCTCTGCAGACAGCGTTGATTTTATTTTGTTCTCCAAATCAAAAGGTAACCAGAGCCCACAACCTGGAAGTCACCTCAGACATATCTCTGCTGTTTTCTCATCCCAATTCCAAATACTCAGATATTAGAATCTGTTCCCCTTTACAGCATGTAGTGGCATACATTTTCATCTTCAGAGCTGTGCAAGACAACTGCTATCACGTTGCTTGTGTTAAAATTTCAAAATCAAGTAATCAGAGTCACCACTGATCCATCTACACAATAACAGAAGCCTCAGTGCTGGGTGCTTTCAGAATGTACATGATTTAGTCCACCCAGATGATACAATAGGAATAGGTATGTGACAAGAGTAAAATTTACATGTTTGAGTTGTATTCTGAGAATCATCGTTGCTAAATCCCGTTCTTTATGTTGCTGCTCCATTGCTTATAGGAATTATGGAGGGAAAATGCATCCTTGATAGCGTATGCTGTCAAGAGAAGTGATCACTTCACTTTCTGACACACAATAGCTGCACAAAATACCTCAGATTGCATTTAAACGAATGAATGACATCATAAACTTGAATCAGACACTGCCGGGAGCACAGCAGAGTTTTTTCTGTGATCCCTCAGTAGCAGTTGCTAAATGGAAACATTTGTATTGGACTCACATTGTGGCTTCTGTAATTTTCAAAGACTTTGGAGCAAGGCAGTGAAAAGCTACTCATACACGTTGTGTCTGGCTTGCTATTCCACAAAGTATTTTAGCTATAATCCACAGACTAATGTTCCTGCAGTTTCTGACATAAAAGTCTCCTAATCCTGGCATCTGAGGCAGTACTGCATTCACATGATAAAACTGGGTTTGTTTTCATTCTTCTCTGTTTACAAGTGTCAATTCCTTTGTGCATTTCTCAAGAGGTTTGCTGCAGATCATGGCAGGAATTAGTTCTCCTCTCCTGCAAAAATATCCGCAATTTTAATTCCTTATCTTTTTCCCTCTACTTACTTTTACTTCAATGAACCAAAGACCTTTCAAGAATACTATAAAAAAATACCAAGGAACCACCCTCGGACATGACTATGAGCAGAAATAAGAATTTTAACACTATTTTTGCTCATTATAAAGCACTTGTGGGTGAATTTGGTTCAATCTTCTCTGTTGAAAGTATAATTCATTCAATTAATAATTGTAATCATACAATTGCAATAATTAAGTCAGTTTTCTAACTTTGCATTGACTTCCTCTCATGGATGAGTGGGGGGAGAATAATCCAGCATAAGGATGATACGAAGAGTTGGCACAGAGAATAAAAGGAAATAACATGTCTTAGTAGTGGATTGCCTCTATAATCCAGGGGCTCTAGTAAAACCATGAATAAGGAAAACCCTGGTTAAAATCCTTATATTGTTTCTTCACAGAGAGGGAAACAATTTTCATGGAAAGGCAGCAAGACCAAATTCGGAGTATCTAGGATTTGAAATCTCAGTCCCAGTCACCTACACCCCTGAAGAAAATGCACTTGGCTAATGATTTCTCAGGGGGAGATCACCATTCAGCCTGTACCTCTCCCTTACCTTTCTTTAACTCTTGAAATATAATGAACCTGAGATGTTTTCTCTAATAAACATGTTTTTTAAATGTTTACCCTAATAAATGGATATTAACACATTTCCCAGTAGAAACCTAATTTATCAAATAATATTGAGCAAACTATAGTTAGCTGCAAATGTGTTACATCTAGCTGGATCCAGCAGCTGCCACTCATGATATGGTGCCAAGAGCACTCATTCAAATAAGTAAATGAGTTGAGGAGTGCAGGTCTGACTGACCATTTTCTCTGGCCAACATCATAAGTCCACTTTGTCACTGCACCGCTACCCAGACATGATGCAAGTATCCACAGTCACCTACTAGACACTCCTGCTACTGTTTCTGCCCCCGTGCAATTGTGTATATTTTAGTGCAAGGGAAGGCCCTTGCAAAAGGAGACTGTAAAAGAATGATGTAGATAATTCCTGAGTCTTCACTCCCAACAACATGTAGATGATTGCTGTGTGGATGACTGAGTGACCTACATTTATTGCTCTTTCCAGTTGAACTTAATTGAAGAGTTGCAATCAGATATCTGTATCTGCAAATTCTTTACATTCTTTACACAGTGTTAGCCCTTCCCTAACAGCAAAACCTGATGCTGTGTCTGGTCTCTGGAGTATGTGTAGGCTCCACGTACTCCCCTGGATGTCCACATTGAGGTTCTGGCTGGACTGTGCCACAGCTGCTTTCTGATCTGCAAACCCCCATTCATTCACATGGTGTCTAGAGCACATATTTAGGGGGAATGCACACATACATCACTGTGCACTTCTGTCTTGTTCTAATCAGGCATCAAACCCTATATATATATATATATATATATATACACATATATATATAAAATATTTTGATATGGCTATTTCTCTTGTCACTACCAGTACTTATATTGTAATTTGGATGTGGGTGGCAGCACAACTGTCTGTGTTCTTCAAGCTGATTAACAACAACTAATTAGGAAGCTGAAAACAAAGGGGATGCTGAGATACTACAGCAGGATGGCAGAGCAGAGAACTATCTGTCAGAGATAAAGCTAGAGGAATCAGCTGATACTGGAATGCTCTTGTATTGAGTTCCATTTTGGAAAAAAATTTTAAGAAAATAGAAAAAAAATGGGTTTTGTTCCCCAGAAGACTTTATAATCTACAGAGACAAACAGATACTATCCCAATTTATGGATCAGGAAACTTGAGTTATAATTGCCATGAAAGTACTTAATTTACTATCTTTAGCAAAGAAAGGAGGGAAAAGAGAAAACTAAAAGCAATTTATTTTGAGGGTAGACTTCAATAAACACTGTAAATTCGTGGGTGAGATCTCCTCGGAAACAAGTTCAAGTGACAAAGGAGTACAGAAGAGTTGGCAATTCTTTAAAGAAATGACAGTGAGGGCACAATCAGAAGCCATGCCAACATGAAGGAAGGATAGGAAGTGTAATCAGAAAACAATTTGGCTAAACCATGAGCTCTTCAATGACCTGGAGCTAAATAAAATGCACAGGAAGTGAAAACTACATTGAAATACTAAAGACAAGTGCAAATGAATGGCATAAATATGTGGGGAAAAATTCAGAAAGGCAAAGGTACAAAAAGAGAGGAAATCAGCAAAGGAAGCAAAAAGCTTTCAGTAAACACATTTGCAGGAAAAAGAACTCAAAGGGAAAACAGTGGTACACTGCTAAAAGGAGAGAATAAATTCCTGCCAGATGAGACCCAGAAAAGTGAAATGTTTGGCGCCTTTTCTATTTCAGCCTTCACTGAAAAGGTCAACTATGACTAGACAGTTGATAAAACCAAGGGGCAATAACTCAGGGTGCAACGGGGAGGGAAGATCAGATTAAAGAATGCTTAGATAAGGTTCCAGTTTCCAGTTCACTGGGGCATTAGGACATTTATCCCAAGTTACTTAAAGAACTTAAGGACTTAAAGAACAGGCAGAAACAATCTTACAGGCATTAGCAAATCTCTTAGAGAACTCATGCAAGATGAGCAGGGTCAGAAGACTGAAGAAGACTCAGCAGACCACCTATCTGCATGAAGAAGTGAAGGATGAGACAGGAAATTACCGGACTCACGGTCTAACTTGATTCCTGGAAAAATACTGAAACAAATAATCTAACTACTTCTAAGCACTTGGGTGCTAACAAGGAGAGAGTAGCAGCCAACATTTGTCAAGAAGAAATCATGTCAAACCAATCTAATTCCACTTTACAACAGGGTAACAAGCCTTGTGGGTAGAGGAGGAAAAGAAAATGTCATATATCTTGACTTTATGAGGCTTTTGACACTGTCTCACGTGATATTCTCATAAGCAAGCTAAGAAAATAGGGTCAAGATTAAACTATGGAGAAAAGGTGTGCTAAGCTGGCTGGAAATCTAAATTTTAAAAGTAATTTATTAATGATTTGGTGTCAACATAGTAGGGTTGTACCAGGTGGGAATCACAGAGTTCTGTCCTATGTCTGGCCAAGTTTAATATTTTTATGAATAAAGAGGAAGAAGGGATAAAAGTGTGTTTATTGCATTTACAGATAAAATGAAGCTCATGCAGACAATGTGTAAACACATTGAATGATAGAACAGGAAACAGAAAAATTGTGAAAACTTACAGAGGTGATGAGGAAAAATGAGGCCCAATTCAGTAAGAACAGATGAAATGTATTCATGCAGGTGAGAATAACAATTGGTTCAGATACAGGACAAAGAACTGCTGTAGAGACAAAGAAAGGGATTTGGGAATTATGGCGAATCACAAACTGAACATGAGTCAACAATGTTACACTGTGGTTGGAAAGACAAATATGACATTGTGTGTACACATAAAAATGCCACCTGTAAGACATCTGAAACATCCTCCTTCTCTGCTCAGCCCCGCAAGGCTGTGTCCAGCTTCAGGAAGGACTCAGAGTGCAATGCAGAGAAAAATGTGATCCAGGAGGAAAGATCTGAGATTTCCTTGGACTAGGGTAAGTCTGAGAGGAGACATGAAAACATTCTTGAAGTTCTTAGAGACCAAAGGAATAAGCTCTTCTTAAATGCTGAGGCTATAACACAAGGATTTAAACTGTAGGAAGAAATCCAACATTAAAAAATTAATTTGACAGACATCTGTCACAAGTAATTTAAGTAGAAGTGATCCTAACACCAAGTAGATAGATAGCCTAAAAGGTTTAAAAATGTTCCTTTTATCCATCTTTTCTTTCCATGACACATTGTGGATTTCAGGGACACAGGTCATGGATGATTAACCAAAGTTCACAGGGGGCATCTAAAATCAAGCAGAAAATTGAAGCCTGACCTTAACAGCACCAGTTCAAGTGTCTCTACCCCAGAATATCTTTCCTTCCATTTCCTCTGTCTCAATAAATAGATTGCACATGTAGAGTATGCAATAAATGGCACATTAAAACTTTTTCATATAACAAAGAAAATAGCATTCAGGTTGATTTTTTTGATTTCTATTTTTGCTTTCTCTATTATCAGAACACGACTGAAAAGCAGGTGATACCAAAGCAGAGTTGTCTGGTGGCAAGTATATTGCAAATATACACCATTAGACTTCTGCATAATTGGATACTAGTTGATTAAAGGTCACCAACAAAAAGCCTTTTGATACAGTCCCCAAAAAAGCTCAGCTCCCTCATATAGTATGTGTCAGTACAGAACAGAGAAATGACATATCAAGTTTATTAAATCACATTTACAATTTATGTTGGATTATTAGTGACAATATTTCTTTTGTAGAAATAGCAGATGTCATCTTTTTTATTAGAAATGCTGTGAATAATAATTAATAGCCTCCTTTGCTGTGTTAATAATACACTCATACCCAGTAAATATTGGCTAAATAATTAAATGAAGGGGGTTTTTTTTTCTTCCCAATCCCCAAACAATTTGCTTAATTTGATAGATTTTAATTGGAAAAGTGAAGACTTAGTTAATATTTAAAAAACAAACAGTTAATCATGTTCTTTTGCACTGCCTGTGTGTATCAGCCCCATCAGAAGCATCATGCTGTTCTAGAGGGATGGCCAAACTACACCTGAGGCACCAGAGATAGCAAATGCTATCACTGAAAAATGGACTTTTAAAGAACATGTAAGTGCTTTCCTCCTTCTGAAATAAATTTGGGCCTGAAATACTCTCAACCCATTCCTTGTGTGTATTCTCAGCACACATGCAGAAAGTTGTGGGAATTGAATATCAGATTGTTTAGATGCCTTTGTCAGTTCCACTGTGTATTTAAATAACTTTAATAACTGCTGATTATGCCTCAAGTGGATAAAGGAAATCAGACACAGAATGCCATTCATATACACAATATCTCACTTAGATGTTTCCTGGACAGTTCAACACTCTCCTATACTTTTAAAGTAGTTCAGTTTTAGTCTGAAATAGTAGTTATCAATAGCACCCATAAATCATTTCCTACAAACAGTGGTGGCAGGGAAAGGTGTTTTCAGTCCTCTGCAGGTCTGTCAAAATATTTGTAGAAGTAATTCACGCTTGCAGTAGCTGAATCTATGAACATCTTCCAATTCACCTCAAACAAAATCTCTGTAAGTGAAAGGCCAACTTCTACCTTCATTTATGTTTTTTTCCTTGATCAGGGTGATTGCAGGCAGTAGGTTTGCTTTAAGTAAGAGACAGTAAGATTAAACCTAGTTAGTTATTATGAACTCCATGGTTTTTAACAATTACCTGAGCTTTGAACACTTCATTCCTATTAAAGGTATGAAAAACTGGCTGTTTAAAACCCTTGATGACTTTGAAATTTCTAGCCAGCTCGTCTGAATTCTGCTGAGGGAATGACTCCTTCTATGTTCCCGCAAATCCTATTAAAGTCGGTGAAAGTCTCAAGCATGTCTCTGGGGCAGAGTGGGACCCCCTGCTATCTAGTCAGTGCAAATTAACAGCTGGGAGTGGAAGGAATGAAAAAAAGCAAAATCTCTTCACAGGGCCACATTGATATGCAAGGGATTTGCTTGTCAGGGTGAGATGTGTGATATGAAGTGAATGTTTATTGCACGCTGCGGGGAGCAACCAATAGTAGCCAAAAGGAGATATCTATAGTAGATCTGGATCGGAAGCTGTCTAAAAGCCAAGGCAGAGTGAAAAGCCTTTTGATACAGAATACCTTTGTGATGCTACTTATTCCTTGTTAGAGGAAAAAACAATTGCCAGCATTTGCAAATTGAGGAAATCAGGAATCCTGACATTTTACCATCACTTGTTAACTTGACTATTTTGCAGTAATTTAAAGCATGCTTATCTATACCTACGGGTGGATGCACAAAACTCAGTAAATTCTAGCAATGTTCCCACAGGAACTCAGGAAGAGACAAGAAAATTTTCAGAAGTGATGTTAACTTTAGTCTGATAAGTTCAGTACACTGTCGTGGTCCCTGGCCACAAACACAAGCTTGGCTGATACAGACACTCCACTCCCCTTACTGGGGGACTAAAATCCCTTTGTTCATCTGATCCCTGGAAGAAAACATCAAGAATTTTTGATCTGTGTTGTGTTTGGGGTGGCCTACTAGAGTCTTTCTCGTAGAAATACGGAGCAGGACATCATTTCCCCTTCCAACAAGAACCAGAGGAAAATAACCAGCCCTTGTTTTCTTCCACTCTGCTGCTGATCTCCCTTCATGCATGTCACATAAAAGCAAACGTTGCTGCTGCTTGCTGCTGCTAATGCTACCAAACCCCCCACCCTTTGTGGGGGACCAATCCAGGTCCTTGCTGGATGGAGAAGACACCCCGTGCTCGTTACTTAAGGATTCATTTCTCAGCAACAATTCCTTTCTTGAGATCAAGCAACCATCAATGACCAACACTGCTCCAGTTGCTTATTCTGAAATCACCTATGGTACCTGGTTGGAATTCAAATTTGATTTGTTAAGTTAGTAACATATGCTGGTAAGTTAGTTGCACACATTACTGCACAAATTGTATGTGCAATACTAACACAAATGGACAATTTGAATGACCCCCTGCAGATCAAGAGTTACTTTGCAAAAGAAATTTGCAAATTACTTTTTCTAATGGCCACACCAGGGAATTATGCACTCTGCTCATGAAACATTTGCGAACAGAAAATGAGGAGCTTCATCAAACAAATCACTCATTTTGAGTTATTTGCCATGCTCTTGCCAGCAGCAGTAGTAACCCAAAAGCAACACCCACACACTTCCCAGTTGGCCCAAATAGCACAAATCAAAGCCAGCAGGAAAAGTGCAAATGAACATAACTGAGAAAAAATGGACTGTCACATGAAGACAGAAGTGATGGACATAGAAGCTGAGGAATTTCTGTAGAGTTAGGCCATAGGATGATGTTGACTGTCAAGCCGTGTCCTGCTATCATGCAGGACCTCAAGCTCCAACAGAGGAGTGGGAATGGCTACACAATGTCCAGCTGCAGAGGTGACACAGCCAGCTGTCCTCACTGCCCAGACAGAGGGGACATCGCAGCTGATTATCAATCAGATTACAAAACACCACAGTTTCTAACAAGGCATTTTGAAGTGAGCTATACACTTTTCTTCAAGACCCTCCCTATGAGCTGCAGCAGATGGTGTTGCTGACATGATGTTGCTGAGAGCTGGTCATCCATTTTGCCAGCACTACTTAAAAATCACAGTGCTCTGATGAAGAAAAACTTCAGTGGATCTGGGTCTATTGCCTTAAAGAGTGGGGCGTGCATCCTCCCATGCACTACACAGTATTAAATGAAGGTAGAGCTTGAGTACAAATCAGTCAGAAAATTCACAGGGTCATTAAAACATGTCTGCAAAGCACTTCAGACATGAATGCATGAGCAGATGTGAAGCATTATGTGTGTGCAGCCCAGAATCAGACACCTTGTGCCTGCCAAACCTGTAACCTTTTGAGTTCTTCTGAGTCTGGTTGGTTAAAATCTACCCCTTCTAGTACAATTATCTGCTGAAACTAATGGGAGTTAGAGGAAGTAGCTATTCAAATGCCACTAAGGATCAGGACATACAGGCTGTGGTCTGCTCCTTCTTCTGGTGGGGAAACCAGAGGATTTGTATCTTCTTAATGCTCTTTCTCTTCCTTCAGACTGAAAATTCAAATTTTTACATCAAATGCTGGGGTTATATCAGTACATATTACCAAGTCAGAATTAATCTTAATTATTTCTTTCCCACTGAACATCTGCATTTGGGCTTCTTTCCTCCAGTAATGCTGGCTAACATGTTTCTATAGTCTGCCTCAATTTAGATGTGTGTTTGCAAAGGTGGGAAGGGGTGATAGAAACCTTTAGCATCAACAAGACTTTTCTCCCCTGATCTCAATAGCAGATTTGACTTGGAAAGAAGAACCTGTCAACCAGAAGATGCTGGCCCCTGGTACCATCTTTTTTTCTTCTTTCCTTTGGAGCTAAGTTCAAAGAAGTATTTAGCCAGAAATTGCAGCTGTGTCCCTCGAGCCCTGTGACTCAGCACCAACACACCAGCCGTGCACGTGAGGAAACGTGTAGTGCAAAAAATACTTTCTAGGAGGCTTCTGCCTAATGCTGGGAAGCACTGATGCACTCTGGCTCCAGGGAGAGGTAAAAATTTGATTGCCACCCACTCAATAACCATTTCCTTCTGCGTGATCGATGGAGCGTCATCAGAGACCCATCTGGTGACAGGTGCCTGTCAGCTATCGGAGGCAGAGGATGGAAATGGCTCTGTGATAGATACTCGTTGAGAGGGAAACAGTAAAGAGCACAGCAGCAGCAAAGGGAATGAAATAGGCTTCCTGCTGAATGGAGAAGCAGGCAGTAGTGTGAAGGAAAGGACATTGATTGAATCGAAACATTACTTTATACTTGAACCCCGACTGCAGCACTCTCGTTGCGCTGTGTAAAGTTTCTTCCAGTGCATGCTTGGTGACATCTTGACACACTGATTTTAGCATTGCTCACTCTGTAATCCCCAGGGGAAGATATCTGAGCTCTGAACAGTGTTTTTGAGTAATATCTTCCAACTAAACCCATTTTCCACTTCCCTCCCTGCCAAGGTCACTGAGTTTCTGATCTCACAAGCAAAAGCTTTACAGGAAAGGTAAGTGGAAAGAGGAATGAAGGCTTGTGCTGCTCCTTTGGGGCACCAGCTGGTACAGCTCAGTCTGTGCAGTTTGTGGGCAGCATTAGCTAACATCAGGCTAAAGTTTTCCCATGTAGGCAGAGCAGGAGCACGGCAGGGAGCCAGACTTTCCTCAAAGACAGAGTCTGCCCTTGTCTTGCTCTGGAGATTGCACAGCGAGACAATCTTCTCACAAGGCTGTAAGATAAAGCCAGGTTGTTCTTAGACCTACGAGACTTGGGCAGCCCTGGTGGGAAGGAGTAATTGGTGGCAGGGGAAGAGTCTGGGTGTGGGACATGTCTGTGCATCTCTGGCTGCTGTCCAGAGCGGGATGCAAGGAAACCTCAGTTCTTGTCCTGTGTGAAAGACCTGCCTCTCCTCCCATCACTGCAGAATTAGACGAGAGAGCTCCCAAAGCAAGAAGATTCACATGTTAAGAGGAAGGTCTTTCCCTGCATCAACTAAGATGTTTTGTTATAGTACTTCTTTAAATATCATAGTCATAGAGTCATAGAATCATGAAACGATTTGGGTTCAAAGGACCTTAAATATCATCTAGTTACAACTCCTGTACCGTGAGCACCCCGATATCCTCCCCATCCCAGCCTGCAAGATGCTGTTACACAGACCTACGTGTTCCCAAGCACATGAACCAGCCTGACTGCAGGAACAGCGCTCTCACACACATACCTTCATGTGCGTGGGCACGGGGCGACTGAAGAAGTTAATAAGCTTCAAAGCATGCGACACAGTAATCAGGAGTTCACATTAGGACAAGGAGAGAACAGCGGGGCCTTGCGTGCACAAACAAATGACCTTTGAGTCCCACGTTCCCCCTGCGTTCAGATACAGACCAGACTCTGTTACCACCGTCTCGGTGCAGCCACATTCCCCTGCAGAGCAGTCAGTCTGGTGGTACCTGGGCCCATCTATCATCAGTGGCAACCAACTTCCAGACCCTACCCAGGACACTGGGTGGTATTTTACGGATTATCTTTTATTACGTTACCCCCTCCACAAAGTGTGAAGAGCTGGGGTTTGGGGTTTGGTGCACGTCCTCAGGGAGAGGAAACACTGGGGCAATGGTTTTCTTTCTACACAAATATTTCATCAAGCCATTGGACAGCATCAAAAACTAGGAAAGATGAAACCACCTGAAGTTCAGTTGAATAGGACCCGATCACAAGGAGTCTTAGGGAGTAAAGAAGGCTACCATTCCAGAAGTGTGTAGCAGACATCAGAAACAGTTGTGAAACAACCAAATAAAACAAACAATCCATCCATCTGTAAATGCTTGGGGAAATTGCATCCACACTAAGGCATAAATTTCCCCTATATAAAAATTCATCCCTATTGCACACATATCTGGGGGTACAGTAAGGGTACTGACAAATGTACATATAAAACACAATAAATCTATGCCTTATTGCACTCATAATTTGAATTTTTCACATGAACTGCTCAAATATTTTTATACTTCTGCTAAATTGCTTTGGCAGTAACATGAGAGTACACTATGTTTAATAACATAAGGAAAACTTTGAGGCTTCGTCTTCCAGATTTTTGTTCAAGGAAGTATTAGGCATTAAACTTGGGCATTTTTTACCTTTTCCAGAGAAATGGTTAAAATATTTCCCATTTCAATCAATCCAAAAGGGGAAAAAAAATCCAAACCTCTCCAAAAAAAAAAAACAAAAACAAAACATTTTTCATTAATCAGAAAAAAACTTTATTTAAACTGAAAAAAAAATGTGGCATTATCTTCCCTCTTTCAGAATTCTTTTTAGAGTTAGTTTCTAAACTGAAATGCCACATTTAACTGAAAAGTCAAAATGTTTGCAATAGATAACTGCTAGTAAGAAATGTTGCAATATTTAAAAGAAATTCTTTCCTGCTTTATTCCATAAATTTGACTGAAGTTGCTAAACTGTCTTATTCTGACTGATTTTTTTAAACAGATCCTCTGTTTCCATAAAAGAAAATTATTACTTGATATTTACGAAACGGCCGTCTCTTATAACTGGAAAACTTATCAATATATGGGAGCAAAGGAATGGACCCAACCCCAACACACCAAATAACTGGATGTCTTGTCTAACTCTGCAGTGATTCAGGATCTTATCAAAAGGGATTTCTGAGCATATTTTGAAACAACTACCTCCACTGCCTGTGTGGAATCCTTCCAGTGAAGGATATATATATTAATACATTTTAATTATAAATACTTATAAACTTAGAGATGCATTTTTAAATGATATTTTTAATAATTCCTTTATTTCCTTCAAAATGCATATGAAAGAAAAGTGTATTTCAATTTGTACTCCTATAGGCACATAGAATATATCTAAACCATGCACTTCGTGGGTCGTAGTGAATGTCTTACTGCAAGCCTTAAACATCCTGAATTTGCAGTGAGCGGATACTTTTGAAGATCTTTTTTTTTTTTTAATTAATACTGATACCTTTGGAAAATTCAGAAAATGTTGAGATATTAAGGGAATGTCAGAAGGTTTCATTACAACCAGATACCAGATAGCTTTTTTTTATTTTTTTTTGTGCTACACAAAAGGCTTTCTTCAAAAGTCTGCAACATGTTTCATTGCTTATTTGAATTGAGAGCATATTTTCCTGACCTTCAAACGTCGTCAGCCAGATGTGGGAGTGGAGAATTGCAAAGGGCACACAGGTTCAGCGAGGAGATTTGGGACTGGTGGGCTCTAATAGGTGTACAAATAGGTGTACAACCACCGGCCCCATCACGGGTGCCCTAAGCCAGCCTGGACAACAAACTAAGACAATGAGCCAAACAGCTTACTGTTAAATACAGATAGCTGAGGCAAGGAAAAAAGGATGGGGGGGGGAAAGAAAAAATAAATAAAAATGTTAGAACCTTTTATTTCTTAAGTCATACTATTATTTTCTTTATACAAAAAAATCCACAAAATTCCAGAATAAAGGAAAATACATTATTTCTGCAGAATAACCTTGAGCCCAGGGCCTGGATCATTAGCTGATATAAGTGTCCATATCAACTTTGCTGGAGCCCAGGTGATTTATTTCAGGGTCCCGCTCCTCACTGGATATACAGAGACCACAACAACACGGGACTGTAGTTGCACCCTCCACCCTCCCGGCCTGACTTCCATCAAGTCACAAAAGCCCAATAAAAGCCAGGTTTTGCAAACACCACCACCCTGGGCCAGTCACGGGCAGGAGATAGAGCACTCCTTTCCCCCAGGGTCATGGCCTTCGAGATCCTGCCTCTCACTTCTAAAAAGTCATAAAATGAAGACATTCACTGAAGTATCCCAGGCCCTGCCTGGGGAGAAAGCTTCAGAGCCCTCTTTGTGGGGCTGCCTGCCCCTGGGATGCATCCACCCCTGGAATTAGCTCTTGGAAACAGCACGGGCATATTAACAACCTGTGTTTAAAGGAGCTTGTCAGATGAAGGCAATGGTGACATATCATATGCAGCCCTGGGAAGACTCACTGCACACAATTCTGGTCATGCCTTTGCAAGAAAGCTGAGTTCACAGGGAAATAGGTTCAGAGGAAACTACTGAACTGACCAGGGACACAGAGAGGCTGTTTTACGAAAGGAGGCAAGATGTACAGGTTTTGTTTAGCTTCACAAGACAGAGGCTGACACAGATTGTGGTTGCTGTATCTAAATATTCCATACTGATAAATGCCACAGAAGAATTATTTAAGCTATGGGTTGATTGTTGGCACAACAACCAGAGAGCAAGCTGCCTGTGAATATCCTTAATGGAGAATAGGGGTTCTCTAACCATCAGAGGAAGAAGTTTTTGAAAACATAAGAAAAGCTGTGAGATTTTTTTCTAGTGAGTCATGGAAATTTATGACTTGAACAAAGGGACTGGATTTAGCAACCTTCCCATCCCTTCTCTCTCTACATCATATAAAAGCCAAGACGAATTTCTCCACAAATTCAACTGCGCTCACTCTGAAATGTTAATCCTAAGAACATGCACATGTGACCTAAGCAATTTTGGGTCTTCAAATGATTCACCACAATTTTTCAGACCAGATATGGCCTTTATACTGAATGAATACACAAATTATATCCAGCAGCAGGACTCCAGATCTGGGTACGCAGATCCCAGTGCATAGAATAAACTGTGGTGGCCGCAGATACAGTTTATTAATCAATTATCTCTGTTTATTGGAGACCAGGATCTTCCTGCAGCTGCTAAACCCAATGACATGCAATGACAATTATGTAAACTTTCATGGAACTCCAAAAAGCTATCAGCAGTTTCCTGGCTGTAATTTTTGAGCTGATCTAATCTGACATATGGTGACTTCTTGAGTCATTTGATAGTGTAGAAAGCTAAATAAACCCCTCTCCAAACAGCCATAAAAAGTGGTCCTTCAGTTTTTGCTCCTTTTGGAAATCCAGAAGCACGTTGCTGCAAAGAGTCAAGCATGAACACAGGAAGGATTGGTGGATCTTGACCTTGGGT
The DNA here is from genome assembly GCA_013399855.1 of Oxyruncus cristatus. Classification (NCBI taxonomy): domain Eukaryota; kingdom Metazoa; phylum Chordata; class Aves; order Passeriformes; family Cotingidae; genus Oxyruncus; species Oxyruncus cristatus. The sequence goes on from VXAY01002200.1 coordinate 236,386, forward strand.
ACATCAAACCTTTTTAAAACAAAAATATCCTTTCAAATAAACAACCTACTTTTTTAAAAGGAATCAGCCTTCTGCAGAAGAGCATGACCCTTCATCAGAAAGTGCAAAACCCAATAGACAAAATGGAATTTTATCAAGAGTACACTTGCTAAAAAAGTTCAGTTTCCAGCCATTGAAGATGAAAACATTTCAGTTGACTTTTCAATGAAAAAGTGACACAAGAGACTCTTCTGCAAATAGTGGAAATTTATTCTTCAAATAAATTTCATCCAGACATTTTCCAGGGCCATATTTTTTATTTCTGTCTTAACTAGACTTCTGTTTCTTGCTTTAGCTTATGGCATTTGATCCTCGTAGAACTATTTGATCCCATAAATCAACAATCTATACATGTAAAACCCCTAATTTTTACACTTCAGAATAGGATCACATATCCAGACCTGTTTCTTAAACATCCAGGAAACACATACCAAGAGAAGACCTGTCTCAGATCAGTTCTACAGCTGATACCTACAGAATGAAACAGAGATTAGCCTAAAAAATCATATTAGTTAATGCTGAAGTGTATATCTTGCTACTAGTAATGTCACATCCAAATTTAGGAGAAACAATATATTTGCAGAAATCTGAAGTACACAAAAATTTGTCTCATGGTGATGCAGCAGCTCCTGGACAAGACGGAACTCAACCTGCTTCTCTTCCATCAACCTCTTAATAATACTCTGTGTCTAGATGCAATTCCTTTCTAACACAAAGGCAACGTTGCTTAAATTTGCTGTTACCGAGTTACAAGCCATTGACCCCACTCAGAATATAAGGGAAGGTGCTGGGATGTGAAGAACTTTGGTTCCACCAGTAGCTGTAGCTGCTGACTGCATCCTGTAGCAATTGGCACATGGGAAAAAGTGAGGTGAAGAAAAGGGCCAAACCAAAGAGCAGGAAAATGGACACTGGTGCGAAGCTGATTTTGTGCCTGCAGCTGGAGCAGAGAATATCGAATGTCAGAAGGAGGTTTATCCTCTAAAGCTTTCTAGTCCCATTTTGCACAACAAAGAGATCTGGCTAGTTCAGATAAGGGGGGATGAACATCCCAACTTTCAGTTGCTTATTTATCTGAGGCATTCCACCCTTCACCAAACATCTCTTTTCCTAGAATGATCCCAGTCCCTTTATTAAAACATTGTGGCACATTACCGGAATACCACTCAGTCCACAGTGCTCTGCCTGTCCCACCCTCAGAGGGTCATCACTGAGCCTGGTTCTGTCCTCCCAAGTTGGGAAAACTCCCACCAACCTCAGTGGCATCAGGACTAGGCACAGATAAATATTTTCTATCTGAACACAGGTTGTCTTATCCAGTCATTCTCAACAAGGGAGGATATTCACACACACACCTTTTTTAAATAAAGTTTTTGTTTGCACAACTGTGCAAACACCTTGCATGGATGAGACCTTTTATTCTGGAACAACTGCTTGCAATAATTGAGAAGACTGTGTATCAGTAGGCCCTGGGAAGAAGAGAAAGAACAACCTGGTCAAGACATAGAACTTCCTTTGCCTTTTAAACCTTGCATACCTCAGTCAAATTCTTGTTTCTCTCCATCTGTGTGTTCAACCAGCTTTACTATTCTGACTTAGGAGACCCTGCTAGATCAAAGAGCAAATCACTGCATAAATGATGTGAGTCTGTAAAGAGTAAGCTCACCTTTCTAGGCTATCTTCTACCAATCCATTGGAAGTGGCTTTCCTCAATGATCCGCATGTGGAAAAATCTTTCCTGCTCACTAGCCTTGTAGAGACCTCCCAAAAAACAACCCTGACTTAGTGAAATGTTATTTATCCATCACAGAGATTTCAGATGAGCCAAGCTGCCAAACAGTTGCTCAAGTCTCAGTGCACTAATATTGCTGTTCTGTACCTGGCTAAAAATACATAGAGGGTAAAAGTTCAAATGCATATCCAAATGTGGTTATGTTTTCTCCACTGAACTCTGGTTTAACATCCTTAGGTGAAAATCTCTTCTAAGATTTATCCCATCATCTGTCACTCTGAAGGTGGCAGACCCTTACTATCTCACCTTCTTCTCCCCTCCAGCATTTGGTTCCCGCCAGATCCCAACACTGTTTAAGATCTCTCATTTACTTTAACTTGTAAGTGAATTAGTTCACAGTTTTTTCACATACTTTTATGTCTTTATATATTTTACCCTAATATATCATTCTATTGTCTATTTCTCTCTCTTTCATTTGGGCTTTAGAATCCAATCAATTGAGCTTGAATAATCACTTAGTCTGTTTTTTTCCGTATGCAAAACAATTTATTGTATTGTTTGTTTGAAGAAATTTTAGCTGTTGTTTGTTTGTGAGATGCTACACATTATTAAGTTTCATCCTATGGCAACAGCACAGTTAACCTTATCACCTAGTCTCCCTCACAATTCCTACTCATCTTCTAATGAAATAAGAATTAACCACCTAGATAAGGGTCATTAGAAATGTGTATTCACCTTTAGCAAGACCCAACTGCACAGCTGCAACAGAACACACCATTTCATACATTGCAGTAGATGACTACATGATTCCAGGAATTTCAGGCATTAACTGGCATTTTTCTAAAATGGATAATTATCACAGTGCGCAGAATACAGAATTCCCCTAAACACTGCCTGCAGATAATCCACCACTGTGGATCTTTGCACAACCTTAAGACCTGACCTGATTATGGTTCCCTGTTTTCTCTACGCTCACACATACAAACCTGTCATTTCAGCAGTTTGCGACTGATCAATTAATGGGTCACTCATAGACGGTAATGTAGTCAAACATTAACGTGAGAGGAGAGTGGGTGACCTCCTCCTGTCTCTGCAAAACCTTTGCAGCAGTGACTTCAGTGGGTGAAAAGAAATTAACCAGTTCTGCTGGGATCTCCATGAGTGAACATCCCACTCTCAAACGGTAAAACCTCACTTGCCCTTTGGAATATAACTGCACCAATCTGTCACATATTAGGGACTTCCCCTTCATGCTGTTAACACAACTCAGACTCAAATACCAGTAATTAACAGGCTTCTTGAGGAAAGAGAAACAGCTTACTCAGTGCTTGTCTATATATGGAATTATTTGTATACCAGTGAGGACAATCCTTTTCTTAAACCTCTGCTCATCCTAAGCTTACTTTGCACAGAGAGGCAGGGCTGTGAATCTAGTGTGTACCTCTGATTTGATTCTTTCTCTCAGTGAATGGACTGTATGAAGAATTGCTCAGGTTTGGTTTCCTCAAGCCAACAAATAGGTTGATTTAAGCTCCAACCTTGTCAGTTTTCAGGAAGCTCAACTGCTCTGAATCTGGATCTTGCCCAGAAAAAAAAAAAAAAAAAAAAGAAAAAAAAAAAAAGAAGCTATAGGTCATGGTTTGTACTGCAAAACTGGTGCCAATGATTTTGTGGCAGATATAGTCACACATTTGAGTCAGATCTAAACAAATGTGGCTAGATCGTGTCAGAAGGGTACAGAGCCACCAGAAGTGCTGTCTTTTAGATTAATCATAAAAGTAAAGTTCAATCCTTGCCTTTGCAGGTACATTAAAGCTAGTCCCTCTGTGTGCTCTTTGTGGGTTACTAACTCTAATGCCCTTCATAAATCTCAGCCTGGTGAAAGATGCCGGATTCCCCAGTAGACATTGGCAGGATAAAGGACCTGCAGTCCAGCTGTTCTCTGCTTTTAGTGGGCCTTCTCTTCAGCAAAGAAAAAGAGATTAATTTTTTCTTACAAAGTAAAATTTCCCCTCAAAAATTTCTGGGGTTTGTCATCTGTCTTTATCACTTATTTCTTGCGGAAAAACTTAGCATACCTCTGGCTGGGAAAAAACCACCAACTTTCTTGTTCATGAAAGCTCAGTATCTAAAAGCCTGTGAATCATTTTAATGAAAAAAAAAAAAAAAAGTACCTTCTAAAGAAGTCACCAGGATAAAAAAAAAAAAAATCAACAGGTTGTATCTGTGGAGGGACCAAGTGCTCTTAAAGAAAGGACACCTTTCACCTCACAGATGTTGCTGAACCAGCCCAAATGTCTTCTTCAGCTCAGCATTTTCATTGCAGATGCAGCTCTGGGAGGTCAGACCTGGTGTTTTGAATCCTTTTGAACTGACACAGATACCATTTTATGCCAATATAGGTATCTTTTTTATGCTGATACAGGCAAGATGGACTTCAAAATGCTGTCAGAGCTTCCTCACCGTTTTTCAGTCCTCTTGTCCATTGTGGAACTATCGCTTTTTGTGGAAGTGGTGGAAATCTGTGGACAAAAAAAAAAGGTAGAAAGTATGCTGTAATGCTGCTGGACAAGGGTGGTGAGTCCCTAATTTTTCTGGAGGCTACAACATCTTTACAGCCATATTTGTGAACACCAAGTGAGGGGTCTGGCTCAGTCATTTTTGCAATGAGTGTTAACAAACCTGTGTCCACAGCAACATACCTCCCCAGAGAAATCCAGTCATCTTCCCAAAGCCATCTAGCTTCTAAAGCCATGCACAAAGTCAGTAATCATGGTTGTGAGAGACAGAGAATGTAATGAATGATTAAAATTAGTCAGAAGGGGCAAAAGACACAGTAACACCCTCTCATCTCAGCATTCAGCCAGTGACTGTGGTCATCAGGGGCAAGAGTGAAGATGGCAAACCAAGTTGTGCAGATTCCTTCCCTATTCCCCACTCCATGGTATCAATGAAAGGGAAATAGGGCACAAGGGACAGAAGAGAGTTGCAAGCAGATTCTTTTAACTCATTTCCAGCCCTGTCCAGAAATGCATGATTGCAGATGAAGAAGAGGCACCAATCTTGTAACCTCTCTGATGACTGTGGAAGGTGCCATGAAGGAGCAAGACTTGGGGACTACTAATTTCTTCATGTTATAGGCAAGGAACACGGAGAGGAGTGTAATGATGGTACAATCTACTTTAAGAAACTTTTAGGAAGTCATGACTCCAGATGCCAAAACTAAGAAGTCCACAGGTATGTTAGGACAAAGAGAAGATGTCATCATTTAATACATGGTAAGGAAAGACGCCCTGGGCTATTCTATGGGGACACGCCTGTGGGGATAACCTCCAGGCATCCTGAATAGTGTTAAACCACTTGCAATAGTGGTCTCTGCACTTCATTAACTACTGAGAAGAGTTTGCAAAAGGTGATGCACTTGGGTCCTCAGTACAGGTCTCTGTTCATGGTGGAAATGAAAAACTAGTTGCTCTGTTACCCTATTCAGCTGCGTGGCAGCTGGTCTTTGGGTACTGCTGAAAACCTCTCTCACACTGGCAACAAATTCACTTTCTTAAAGTGACCATGCAGCTGTAAAACAGCAAGGTTGGAGAAGAAAATTTTCAAAAAAGTGAAAGAAAATGTCAAAACCCTTTAAAGATTATTCACTTTTTGAATTACGCCCTTCTTATTCCCACAATACCAGTCCAACAATTGTTCAACTCTCCTCTTTGTAAATTAAATCCCATGAAGGAAACACTTTTTCCTTTTCACCATAAAAACATAGGTATATAAAAGCACTGGACCTTATGAATCAGGGGTCAATTATTATTTCTAAATGTGTGCTTACAGACAGGCAAGTAGACGCTGGACAGACCCCAAAAGGCTGTGAACTGTGTTCTGGCTGCCTATTACAGTCATTAAGTAGGTGATTCATTGCCTAGCATTTAGGACTGCCAGACTGTGCCTTTCCACAATAAAGAGGGAGAAGGAGCTGCAACATCAAAGTCAGGCACTCACAGTCAGCCATCTGCCTAACACTTTGACTTATATCCCTTTATTGTACATGGATCAGGGTCTATGGTGGTGTACTCTGATCTCCTACCAAATATCAACACTGTTCTAGGTGCTCCTGTTCATACCAGGGGCCCTGCCTGGCAATAAAACCAGCCTTATCTAGGCTGGTCCATGAACAAAGTACACAAGGTCACGGCAAACAATATACGAAGAAAGGATGGCAATGCTTCAGAGGGTTTTTTAGGTTTCACAGAGCAGGCAATTGGCCACCAGCTGACAGCAACATGTGGCACTCCCCAGTCCCCCAGAATTTCTCATGTGTTGACCTCAAGGTGCTTTGGTTAAGTTCATGAATGTTGTAGATCCCCATTTTCCCAAGGAAACCGAAAGATCATAATGTCACCAAGGTTTCACAGTGACAGTCAAAACCAAATGGTTGCTTCTCAGAGTCCTACTTAACACAGGGAGTAAGAACTGTAAATTGGCCCCCTATCAACCTCAAAAGCAGCATTTGGAGCCAGGACTGCGCCACTATTCCCATGCCTCATCCACCCCAGCTCTGTGCAGTAGCAGGCAGTTAGCATGTCTTTGTAGCATGAGCTCTCCTGCCATGTATACAGCCACAGGTCTGCTGTGATCCTCCAGGTTCAGATGAGACATTAACCCTGGAATGGAGGCAGCAGGTGGAGGTGATTGGCAAAGCCGAGGTGTTTGTCAAAGCCACTCTTCCCCTGGGAGTCAGAGTGCATTGCTTCCTGAACAAGCCCAGCCATGTTTGCTCACTTAATTGTACAGCTGTAGGTTTGTTTCCAGCTCTCACTGTTGTCACTAGACCGCAGTAAGACCTGCCAGGCTTCACATGCCAGGCATGTGACCTGCATGCTTGACTCCTGCCTCCCTCTCTGGTACATCAGGCAGTGACGGAGTGATGCCGCAGGTGACACCAGCAGAGAGTGAGTCACTGTGGTGCAAAAAAGCTTCCACGCATCACTGAAGACGTAAATGGCACAGCCAGGCCAGCAGGCAAATAGTGGCAAGACACTGCGTGGCTTAGGATCATTCCTGCGCTATTGATTCACATTTCCTGTTGCTAAGATCCAGATGAGGCCATGCACTGGCAGAAGGGAGGGATGTAGCTGTCAGGAGCAGCTACAGAAAATAGGGCTGGGTGCTGGGGGCAACAGGGCCCTGGTGGCTTGGCTCATTCTTGTGCAGCAGAGCCCCTGCGTAGGACACGACCCTGCATGAAGCCACTCCTGCTAGTGTGAAATGGGAAGCTCCATGCATTGTCTGGTCAATTCTTAGAGAAGCTATTTGTGAAGCCTTTTATAAATCACCACGGGCTTCCAAGTGAACTGGTCAGCTTCATGCACCCTGAAATATTCACATAGCCTAATACCCCATTCAGATGAGTATCCTCTCTGTGGCTTGCTTTTGAGGACAATATTTAGGAAATATTGTTGCAACAGTGATGTATTTATTCCTATTTGCTGATTTGGCAACTTCAAGCCTCACCTGGTTTAGTTTGCTCATTTCTCTTCAAAAACACATGCATGTTCATATAATTCATCATGCTCACACATCTCTTTCTGTTCTGCTGCTGTGTTTATTTGAGATTCACACATGCACACACACTTGAGAGGGAGATAAAATCACTCTGGCTGAAAGGCTTTATCTTGCCTATCTGTTCCTTAAATGGGTCCATTTGACTTGGAAAGGAAGAGGATAATTTGATTCCTAACAGAAAACGTCCTCCTTTGATCTGATGTTTCTGCAGATTTAGCCATTCCCCAACAGATCTTTTCTGTGTGATGTTTTCCTATTGTTTTCCTTCATCCCTGTCTTATTGTACAATAATACATTTCAGAGAACCGACCCTTATCCCAGGGAAACATCCCATCTAACCCATACGCAGTCAAGCATAACTGCAAAACTCACAGCATTGCCTCCTGTACCATCCAGGATCTTTAGATGATAAAACACTGTCTGGCTGGGCTTGCATTTAAGACAGCAGATGCTACTATTACTACATTTCAAAGGACCCCAATCAATCCACTTCCTTCATTGTCCCACTCTTGCAAAAACCTAGACAGAGAAGCCTGAGGCTTTGTAGTTTTTGAAGTGCTGTAATCTGGACAGATCTTACCATTGCTGTCATAATTGATTAAGCTGTTGCCAGCATCCCCTGCATCTCCTGAGAGCTGTCATGGTTCACATTCATCAGGGCACGCTCCAAAGTTCACACACTTCCACAAGGCACAGCTCACTGAGAGTCGGACGTCATTAGAATAATAATACTTTGCACTTGCATCTCGCCTTTCATCACAGACTCCCAAGGCACAGTGCAAAAACTCAGAGTCCATTTCTGCTACCCCTTGTCACACCCTGTTATACTGTACAGCAATCCCCTCTCCTTCTTGCAATGATCCATGGAGCTATTTGCAGAGCAAGATACACCAAGGACAAGTAAACACTGACCAAAGAAATGTCATGATGCTTTTGAGGGACAAGTGTTACTCCTGTTCTAAACTAATGGAAAAACTGAATGGTTTTGCTGGTCTCCCAAGAGGTGACTGAAAGTTTTGAGGAAATAAGGCCTGCCCACACTGGGTGCCTGCAGATGTTGCTTCAGGCAGGATCAAAGTACCCCCATGCAGGAATTTGTGAGCCCTAAATGTAGGCTTTGTCTGCTTGCAGACAGAGTGTGAAGGAGCCATGCAGATGAGAGTGGATGTGTTGGGGAACATGTTGCATTTACAGGTGAGTTGGAGCATCTTCTTTCAGTCTCTCTGTGTGATTTATCCAAGAGGCTGCAGATGACTCAGTGTGGGAGCTAACACAGAGCACAGTGATCCTAAATTCCTGCTCAATGTCTAGTCACTACAACTTCCCATCTTTTGCTAGGCAACAGATTCATTAGCTATTTATGTATTGGCTGCAAAAAATCACATATTAAATGTATTTTTACAAAAACCTAAAATTTGAATTTTCTATGTTCCAAAAAAATAGGACACTCATCCAATCTCTGTGTACAGACACAGATGTAGTCAATACATAATTTTATAGGTGTATTTAATGTATCTCTACTAAGTTCTGGGATGATTCTTTAGATGATAACTTTATACCCCTACTTATCTTCTCTTTCCTTCTCTTCAGACTTAAACAGAGAAAAGGCAACACATCAATAAAATAAAATAAAATAAAATAAAATAAAATAAAATAAAATAAAATAAAATAAAATAAAATAAAATAAAATAAAATAAAATAAAATAAAATAAAATAACTCACTAAATAAAGGGCAAGCTCACTTGGAAAACCATGAGCCATCTCTACTCCTACCAGCTGGAGTTTCTCCCACTTCTACAGCCATTAAAGTTATGAAATGTTTGGATGTTTTACTAATTCCATTAAGAACCAGAAAGGCTGTTCCCACCATGACCAGAAAATGAAACAGTAGCAATCACACGGGAAAATGCTCAACTTTCCAGACTCAGCAGTTTTATTAGTGCAAATACCCTCCAGATAGACAGCCACACATTTGCCTGCTTCCTCACTCTGAACCCTAACTCAGGCTGCAGTGGCTAAGCTGGTGTTACTAACCTTCTTCAGCTCATTTCACCTGGGAGAAGGAATGGCCCACTGATGAGGACTCTGACCCAGGATTCCGACGCTTTCTCTCTCTCTCTCTCTCTCTCATTGGTGGATTGCCTGATCAACTTTGGGCAAGTTGTTAATTCTGTCTCTGTCCCAGTTCCCCAGCTGTGAAATGCAAACAAAAGCACTTACATGCTGCAAAATGGCATTAAGAAGGTTAATTTTGATGCATCTGGTACATGATGCTAATACAAATCCTGGAACCACCGTTTCCCAGGCTCCATCTTCAGCTTTGGTCTAGTTCTTTCCTAGGACTTCTCTAGCAGCAGCAAATGCTGATGTGATGGGATGGGATTTTTTGTGGTGTTGTGTGTGCTTTTTCCTTGATCACTCAGCTCCCAGATTCATGTGACTCTTGATAACCTCACTCTTCATTAAAATAAAGCCTAAAGTTGCATAGTCAGGAGATTGGAGCATAAGGGGGTGGCAAAGGAAAGAAACAAATGCCTAAAAGCATGAATGCAAAAGGAAAGCACTTGGAACAGCCCAACATTAGTTATTTTTAAGTATCAAGATTTCTAAGGCAAGAGAGGTTTTATTAAGGGGAAAAAAATTACTTGTAAATGCAAAGCTGACAATACCAGGGTTCGTTCTTCCTGTTTTTTCCTTCAGGTGCTATTGCAGTACAGATCAGATCAGCACAATTCGCTGCAATTCACCAGTCCAGGCACCTAAATTACAAACCCAGCACCACCCTAGTCTTTGAGAAAGTGAGACAGAGCTCACGCTGAGTTCTGAAGCCAGCTCATGCTATGGCAGCCTCACCAGCAAAGTGATGAGTGTATTAGCATTTAGCAATGGTATATAAAGCCATGGTCGCTGCCTCGAGGAGCTGACAACATTGTAATACAGAGGGACGAGAACAGGAAGCCACATAAAAGGAAAAATAATTAAGCAGACATGTTGGTTATGTATTCCTGCAACCACATCAAGCCTGGTCAAAGGGAGGAAACTATTGTGTCCTTGAATGCAATCCCCACTCATGAATACAGCCCCTGGCAGTCACAGGAGGGTCGGCACCAACCGGCATGGATTCCCAGCACCCTTCCCCAAGGGCCAGCCCACCTTCCTGCACTGGGCTGCTTGGAATGCAGCAGGGAGGCATGCATAAGTTAGATGAGAGCCACACATGTAATTAAATTACTGGCTGGTTCAGCTAGTGAAAGCAGGCACGAGTTGCATACAATTTGCTAACATTTCCAAACCTTGTCATTAAAAATTCTTCACTGCAGCCTGTGCCAAATGGACTGAGTAAAGTTTGTGGGTCCCAGGGCCCCAGTGCTCCCATCACGAGCTGCCTTCTTCCTACAGCAGCCGTATTCCTGGTGCAGCTGCACAGACCTCAGCATGTCCTAGACCCCTGTACCCCAGAAGTGCCAGGACTCTCCTGCTAACGCTTCTACCCCAGGGCTGGGATGAATTGTGTGTGGTCTCAGCCTGAAAGGAGGGACAGCTGTGTCTGGCCTGGGTCTCATCAGAGACGGGCTGCCTGTTCTTCCTAGTAAAATTCCCAGGCAATCACACAAAGGAAAGAAAATCTTCTAAGAGCCAAGAAGGAAAGTCAGACATGGTAGGACTTTGGGGGGATTTGCTCAAGGTCACACTGCAAATCACTGCTGGAGCTGGACTGAGACATGAGGACCCCCAGTCCTTGCGCTGTACAATGTTCCCTTCCCACAGACCAACTCAGACCAAGACAAATCAGGATAAGAAAACTATGAGACTAAGGAAACTTTTTCTGATACTAGGGATACCAGCACCTCCACACTATGAAGCTGGTAGCAAGAACCTGTTCCTAAAGCTGTACAGAAAGGGATTCGTCCCTGACTGCAGGGTGGAGTTTAACTGTAACTAACACCACTCTGGCCTGTTTGGTCATTCCAAGTCCAAAATAGCGAATTTCACAGTTTAAGCCAACTCATAAAGGCACAAGGGCAATATAACCTGATCTTATGTAGCAGAAGTGGTCACTATCTCTCAACTATTTAGCATTCCTCTGCAGAATCCCATCAGGCTGCTGAACGGAGCACTGCACATCCTGCTCTCCCTCTGTATACTTTATTGCTTTCTTAAAGGGAAAAAGGAAATGGGCCAGATCTGCAGCTGACGTAAATCAGCATCTCCCTCCTGAAGTCAATGAAGCTACACCAGCGGGCACTAGCTAAAGATCTGGCCCAGTGAGTTTAGTGCCATGAGGTTATGAATCACTGTTATTATGTGGCGCTGCGTGTAATTGCCTGATCCCTTCTCCCCATCTCCCCAAGGGGTCCAGAGCAGCCCTACTCGTAATGCGGCCAGCAGCAGGGGGAGAGGAGAGTGTAATGTTCAATTATCTTTTGCATGTTTTTCCAATAGTAAATCACAGCAGGGGATGTGACCCCCTGCTAATTGGAAGTCATGTCCTATGGGGTTTCTTCTTCCCTTTTGCTCCAATGTGTATCTATTTGTATTAAATACCGATAAATTGCACAAACGCAGAGAGGTGATAGATTTTCTGTAGTTGTGGCTCTAATGAAGGTTTCCCACACAGATGGTATTTTCTCTAATTTCAAAAATGTTCAATCATGTTTATGCTAGGTTTTAGAATGAGAGGCTAAACTGATGGAAATTTCTTCAGCCAAACCTGACTTAAATCAACTGAGCTGTTCCTGTGTTACAGGAGGATAATGTTTCTTTCACTACCATCTACCACAAGGTCTGAAATCCCTCCATGACTGCTTTGTGTTTCAGAAAGGGCAAAACCCAGAGATGGTAATGCAGTAGACAGGAAGTGTTTCTATGCAGCTCATCAGCAAGCCAGTTTAGGTTTTCAAAGGGATTTAATCCTGATGAAACTCAACCCCGTGGTCAATGAAGCACTTACATTCCTCCCGAAGCTCAGCAATAAGGCGAGAGCTGAGGTGGACAGGCAGAGATTTCCTGGGGGGAATACACAGGCTGACACCCCACTGGCACTGCAGGATAATGGGTGTGCTCTCTCGTGTCACCCAGGCCTGACAGCACACCTCCCTCTGTTTTGGACCAGGGTCAGCAGAACTCCTGGTGGTGTGTATTGTCCCACTGTGGAACTGCTGCTTCAGGCTCTGTGCAGAGACCACTGCTCTCCCTGTGCTCCCCTCACCCCTGTGTCTGTTACTCAGGCTTTTATAGCCTTGTGAGCCCATGGAACACAAGTACCTGGTCAACCTGTTCTGCATGATGTCCCCAGCACAGGGCGTCTGCTCTGGAAAGAGCACTGGACCATAACCCAGCATGACCTCCTGATAGCATTACCACCAACCTCTTCCTCCACCCAGTTCCAACATATCAGATGTGCTCTCATCCCATAAAACCCACCCAGCCCTGTCTCATGCATGGAAGGATGATACCTGAGAAGCCTGTTACATCACAACGCTGTGAGACACAATTACGCACCTTTGAAATGTACCCAGCACCTGTTGCATCATGAGAGATGTACCAAGAATACGATTAGAGAAGGATAAAAGGTGTTTCTTTAATAACGCATTAGCCAACGTGTTTAATGAATGTATTTTAAATGCCAACTGCAGACAGAACAAGGTGTATTTCAACACACATTTGCTGATCAAGGGAAACCTCAAAAGGAAGTCTAAAGGGAACAAATGAACTTGGCAAACTGGAGAATCCGGCCCACAGAGAATTCAGCGGGAATTAGGGCCCTAATTCAGCAATGTATTTATAGACAGAATTTTAAAGGTATTTAATGAGTTAAACATTTAAATACCTTTAAAAATCTCATCCACTAGCATGTAATGATCTCTGTGTTCAGATCCATCTCTGTTCATTTCAGCCAAGTAGCAGTACTAAAATGTTCTGCTGAATCAGGGCCTAAATCAAATTCAACAGGCTAATCCAAACATTATCTAAATCCTGTACAAGCTACTAAAGGAAGATTCCTCCTCCCATTTTCTGTCTCTGGAACCCTCCTGTGAAATCACTTCCCAATATTTTATTAAATTCAGTGGGTTAGATAAAAAATAAAATCCATAGATAAGTAATCATTTTTTGTCAAATTCTGTCAGGCCTTCTGAGAAGACCAGAGGTCTGAATTTCAAAGAGCAGAATCAATAACCAACCACTGTACAATAACTTGGAGATTTGCAACACGGAAGTATCCACACAACACAGAGAAATTATATTCCATAAACATCTCTTCTCCCATTTTGTATCTGATTAGGAATATGAGTCACAGTTACCTCTCAACACTAACCCAGAGGAAATCTTAGAGGAGGAGGAAGTGAGAGGAAGCTCAGGTGCCATGGGGATGGGCACTGTGTAAGACCACAAATCAAACCTAATGAGTCCTACCCTCAGCAAGTGAAAGTGGCAGAGAATTAGGGCAAGCAGAGGTTTGAGTACTGGTCTCATCTGTCTTGGCAGAGAGGAAAGAAGTCTCTGCACCAGAATTCCCCCACTCCAACTGGCTGCTCATGAAAAGAGTTTGCGAACACATTTTAAGATTGAGCGAAAGGGATTGATAAGGTGAAGAGACCCTTGACACTCTCTTGTTCCTTCACCCCTGCAGTGCAAGCAAAAGTGATCTTGGAAAGATCTTGAGAGAGTGAGAAGATCAGATACTGGTGATAATACTTTAAATTGTCTCCAGAGAAGTGGCTGACACCCCACACTGCAGTGAAAACCTGATAAGCAACAACTGCTTGGCAAAGTTTAAATACAGGAGTTTGAAGTAGAATGAGCTTCTTTTCACCCCAAGGAATCTCTGACCAGAGCATGAAATGCCCTGACTGCTGGTCGTGCTGCACAAGCACCGTGGCTTTGTCAGGTCCTCAATCCACTCTCATCAGAAAGTCTGAACGTGTAAGCAGCTGCTGCAGCAAGAAGGTGTGATGGTGCGATGGCATCCTGTCCCCTGACACCTCCCTAGCGTCAAGGATCAACAAACTCTACCACTGCTCTGCTTCCACGCCTTACTGCTCCCATCAGGCGCCGGCAAGTGTTACCCTCAAAGCTGAGAGCATTTTTTCAATAAGGGCAGTACAGGAAATGTTTCGATCTTTTCTGCAAAAATAGCCACTTTACAAAGAAGAGCCACCTCATATTTGTGAATATCCCCCCAAAGGTGCTACTCTCAGTATGTACAAGTGTAAGAAATTGAACTACACATCTTTTACCCACTTTACTATGATGGGGAAGGTGGGGGCAGGGAGGGGGGGAAACAATTTTTTTGACGAAATTAGTAGTTCTTTCAAAAAGGCATTTTAAACTACATTTTTATTACCTAGGGCAAAAAAATCATGTTGCATTGGTCCTAACCTGAGCTACAAAGATCAAGTACAGCTGTTTGATTAGATGTGTGAAAGCATCATATTCCTGAACAAAATTGCACTGCTAAAACTAACCTGCACTAGTGTGAATTATGCTGACCTAATCCACTCATCAGGTAGCAGATGGGTTGTTGTGATTCTGCTGCTGCTGCTGCTGGCTTCACAGTGAAAGAGAGTAAACTGACATTGGTGATAGAACTGGTATTACAAAATGTTTTAGCCTGAGGTGGGATCCTTGGCTCACTAAACAGCAACACCATAAGAGACAGTTGAAATGTCATTGCCTTTATCAAAAAAACATTCTCGGCCAGCAGCTCTGGTTATTTCCCTTCAGGAATATCACCCACAGTCACTCCTGCAATGGGCAGGAGTGTGGAGCATGGGAAATTGGACATGGGATGCTCCACTGCAGGATCAGTAACCTCCTGATGGGCAGGGCTTCAGTCTACTCTACAGCCTCAGGAAGAAAACAGTCATTTACAACTTCTTTGAGAACATATCTTGGATCAGGAAAACTTCACTCTTGCTGACCAGCCTTTCTCAACAGCCAAGCAAAATCAGGCCGGCAACACCTGAGTTTTTCATCATACTCTCGTTATATTCCCAGCCACCACGACAAAGGTCTGGGGTGTGCTTGTGACCTCATTCTACATTCATATGGGGAATTCTATGGATGTAAAGTGGGTTTCATGTGTATATTTTCCTACAGAAATGTTTCTTTGGTGGCTGTGGGTAACTCAAAACTGCTAGGTTCAATTTCATGTGTTGGGTAGAAATTAAGAGTAGGTTGTACGTGTGTAGGGAACCTTTTGGGTAGAAACTGCTGTGGACCAGCTACTGACAGTTTAGGGAAAGTTTTAGTATCCAAGTTCACATAACAAGAGGCAGCTGCAAGATGGTTTTGAGAAAGTTCTGTAGCTGAAGGTCAGTAACATAACAAGAATGAGACAAATAAGATGTTGTAGTTAGGAAGAGAATTTTAAAATAAAGATATGCTGTCTATCCAGTAAGACTATAGTGTTAGGCGTGTGAACCGTTTTGTAACCAATCAAGTATTAGATGATCATGTGCATAACTGTATAAAAGACACCGGGCTAAGAATAAAGTTGGAGCTTCCTTATCATCATACTGGTGAATGTGTGGAGTTTCCCGGGTGGGCCTCGCATGTGAACCTTTATACGTGTCCTATGAATCTTACAAGAAATCTTTACAACTGCCCGTTGAAACAGTGTATGAAATTACATACATGGGAGTGGGCATTTCTCCTGGGTTTCCATTGAGAAAGGGGGAGGAAAATACCTGTTGCTCTCTGCTGAGGGTTTAATTTTTGTGCAAATGTTCTTTGGTCTTCCTGTGAATGGAAAACCAAACACCATGCTGTGAAAAAGAAAAACAAACAAGCAAGCAAAAACCCACAAAACCCCAACCCAAACACACACCCTCAGCACATAAAAGAAAGAAGAACTTTGATTTTTGTCAGAGCATTCCACATTTCTGGTTCTTTCCAGAAGCACATAATGATGGAATAACTCAACAAATGGGAATGAAGAGGCAAATTCAATAAAGCAAGCAGTTTACAGAAATGTATTGCAACTTGAACAGGCCTGCAGGAAGGATCAGGGAACAGAATCAGTAGTATGACCCTAAAGGTTTGTAAGTAACTACTGATTTCAGTTCATTAAGAGGAGATACCTGAAAAGGCTTCCACTTCCAGAAAGTGGTAAGTTCTAAAGCATTTCTGGAAGATGAGCCACTTAAAAAGATAGGCATGCGGGAGCTCAATTGGTAAATTCAAGCCCATGAGAATTTTTTTAAGTAATCTTGAGGACTTAAGTATTATTTGCTCCGGATCTCAGTGTCCCAATACTTTTGAGACAAAACACAGACCTGCTTCTCACAGAAAAATCTTCTGGAAGTATAACCAGGGGGCTCTGAATACATCCTGACACTGCTGCCACTGAAACAGGTAGCTGGGCGTAGATGGATGTCCTCTTCAATACTGACACGATTTAAAAACCAATCCAATCTGTGCAGCAGTGAATAAAAACTCCTCGCTAACAAATCTCTGCAGATATTTGTTATCTTTTCCGCTTCATGATTTAATGATTTCTTTGCCACATGATGGCTTTGCCAAATGAATTGCATTTTTTCTATCAGGTTCTCATGCAACCTGAGCATGCATTTCACTTGTATTTGCGATGAATAAAGAAATAGGAAACAAGTATTTTCAGTCTTTTTGTGTTTAAAATCCTTAGCAACCCTAGGACACTTGTTTCTCACCACTCCTCCTCTGGGTTAAAGGTCCCACATCAGACTTTCCTGTTGGTGAGCAACAATCCAGGAGTCCAGTCAGTGGGAGGAGTAATTTGTATGTAGGTTTCAAGTTTTTATATCTTATTTCTTCGTCCTCCTTATCACTGTGTCTGCAAAGGGGACAGGCTTTCTTGCAGCTTCTACCACAGATGTGTATGAAAATCAGGCCATGCTTGCTTCCCTTAATTTATTGTTTTGGCATCATTTCAAGGTTTTTGGTACTTTTTGGCATTCTTTGTGTCTTGTATCACGTTGCAGGTAAAATTAAGCAGCAAATTTGGGAGGTAGGGAACAATAAAAAATTAAATAGACGGAGACATAACATCACCTTACACTTACCCCACTGTCAGAGCAGGCAGCCACCAAGAGGAGATGGCCAGTCTGTCCAGTTCCCACCCCACAGACACTCCTTCCATCAGATCTAACAATCACCTTGAACAAACGGGTCTGTTTGCTAAACCAACAGAAAACAGATCTTCTTTTCCTTATGTGTGGTTGGTTTCCCCATCAACTCATGCACATTTCCATGATCTGCAGACACTATGGTAGGGAGGGACAGGAATATGAGTGGGGGCAGACAGGGGAAAGTAGGTTACACCAGGTTAAATTGAAGATAAAACTGCACCCCAAATCCTCAGTGGCACATCTAAATTAACCACTCAATGGAATGCTGAATTAATTAAGAATCCATGAAGGCATTTCAACATAAAAAGAGAAACCTGAATGTTTGAGGAATTTTAGGAATTTTTAGACTCTGTATCAGATCAGAATATTCAACAGTGAAATTAGTGTTTAGTGGTTTATTTTAATATAAAAAAGATCATTTAAATCCAAGCATAATAGTAATCAACCTGCAGTGTATTAATATTTAAAGACTGAAATGGTCTTTAAATGGAAAGCTAGGATGTTTTAGCAGAAATAGTCCTTGTAAGTTAACCTTATCATTAGGATTTGTTTTTCATTAAACTTGTAAAGTTAATGTTTGACAAGTCTATGATACTGTAATAAAGTAAGTACTACTTTTACTAGTTACATGAAGTGTATCAAATGCTACGTAGGATATATAGCCTATGGGCCTATTTCCTGCAGGGCATATAATTAGGATGATTCACGGATTTTAAAGAAAACTAATATTTGTGTTTGAGTTAATGGAAAATGTTAAAAGAAATCTCTAAATACAGTTATTAAAGACCTTGCTTTCCATTATATGATAACAAACTGTTAAAATCCCCATGTATGAAGGTTGCAATGTAGAGTAATAAAGGGTGTTTATCTTTTCACTGGTATTTTGTGCTACCTAAGCAAACAGTATTTCTGCAATTGTCTCAAGACATTTCATAGAGTTGCAGAAAGCTGAACCTTACTAAAGAATGTGCATTTCAATGGCCTAGATTTACCTCTATCTTTATTAACAATATGTAATATAAAGTAGAAGCTGAAAAGTCCTTTAGTAACATATACAGCATTACTGATAACTTTGCCAGAATATGTTCCCATCATCATATACATTTTCAAAAATTATTTTCATAATGTAAGTTCAGAAAATAGCTAAGAGGGTAATGTGTTTTACCAGCTAGATCTGTCAGAAATATGGTTGTAACACACACAGAGATTTTGAACTAATTTTAGAAATTAGTTCAGGTATTGATATTGAAGCTTACGATGAAACATTCAAATTCCTGCATGTGCCCTACTAAAGACAGCTTGAGAGACTCCGCAGATGCCCACACCTGCACTCTAGACCAAGCCAGGGTGACTTTTGAAGCTAGGGTTAGGAAGACATTCAGAAACACGACCTCAGCTCAACAGTAAATTCTGCAGATATTGAACTCAGTGGGATGGAAGCGAAAGCGCAAAAGTAAAGATACGCTTTTCAGAACCACAGCCCGTAATAAGTACTAGAAGTATTACACGGTCTGCAGACAACCAGGAGACAATCAATATTCTGGGAACTGACCCCTTGTGGATCTGTCTGCTTTTGTGGCTCCATGGCCAAAGAAAATCCAGTCACATGCTGAATTTGTTGGGTTCTGTATCTACCAGAAGGGAAGCATATTGCCCCAAATGTTTGTGTTGCAAAACTACTTGCCATTTCCCAGATGCACACACTGATGTGAGACGTAAAGTCACCAGGCTTCTGCCATTAGTCAGATAGGACCTTGATGTCTGAACCAAGTGTTCCCTTACTGAAAACTGGGCCACTCTTGCTGAATCTGATAGATAAAATATTTATGAAAGGTGTGAGGAATCATTTGTTAAGATTTGACTGGTGTTAACAGAGTGGTTCTGACTGACATGAGTAATTAATTAAAAATACACTGCACTGCCTCATACAGACAGAATACAGACTTGAGGGGGAGGTCCAAGCTAAATCCATGTTTCTCCTACCAGCAGATGGTACTGGAATCCTATTGAGGGAAGACCACATTCCCTCCCCACTAATTTTCACCTTGGTGGCTCTGCTCTGAAAAACACAGAACTGCCACAGTATGGAAAAAAAAAAAAAAAAGGCATTTTTTCTTTGACAATAGACTCATGACAAAATGCTTGTTCAGCAGAGCAGGAGAAGAAACAGAGGACCTGACTACTGCTCTGCAGTACTCCCTCCTGGTTTTCCAGTAAAAGTTTCCACATTGGAAACCAGTTTCCACACTGACAAATTGTTTCATTTAGCAGAATTATGAACGTGCAAAAGATGAAACATTTATTGAAGCTTCTAAAAGTAAGAAACAAGTCCAGTGAGGATGAAAAACTGTCTATAAACTATGTATTTGCTTGAACAAAAGGTCCATTGTGTTTAGAACATAGATGAGGTCCACGGCTGTCCTTCATGTCACAGTTGCATCTGTAGGTCTTTCCTTCCCCTTCCCCTCCCTACAAGAGAAGTCATACAAGGAGTGGCTGAGGTTACTTGGCTCCTTCAGCTTGGAGAAGAGGAGGCTGAGGGGAAACCTCATTGCAGTCTAGAACTTCCTTGTGAGGGGAAGAGGAGGGGCAGGCACTGATCTCCTCTCTGTGGTGACCAGTGACAGGACCCAAGGGAAGCTAGGTCAGGGAAGATTTAGGTGAGATTTTAGGAAAAGGTTCTTCACCCAGAGGGTAGCTGGGCACTGGTACAGGCTCCCCAGGGAGCCCAAAGGAGTTCAAGAAGCTTTTAAACAATGCTCTCAGGCACTCTTGGGCACATGGTGTGATTCTTGGGGATGGTCCTGTGCAGGGCCAGGAGTCGGACTTAATGATGATTGTGAGTCCCTTCCAACTCAGAGCATTCTATGATTCTATGGTTTTGGCAAAGTTTATTTCTTTGGGGAGAGCAAAAGCACACTTTGAAAGGACACACTGTTAACTGCACATCCAGTGGGAAAAACTACTACTGCATCCAGTCCAAAAGTCCTGTCTATATTTTAGGGATTTTTTGGTGTGAATCTCAGTAAGTATTTATAACATTGCCTGACTATAGACATAACTCTCAGCAAGTTCTGAGGATATATTCCTATAGGCTTTAGTTTGTCAACACCTAAAGCTGAAATTATAATCTTTTCCTTCCTCACTTGAACACTATCATTCCTTAGTGTGATATTTTTAATTACGTAGCACCCAGGACTCACTGGGAAGTTTTCAGGCAACATCTATTCCAATACATTAAATAATGCCAGGGTTTTTCCTGAGGCAAGAGAGATTGATTATCACCACTGTTTATGGTCCCTAGCACAGCTGGGGTCTGTGCCAGGTAGTATTCCCTGAAATAAAGTCCCCAGGCCCAATTTAGAATCTTTCATTGACCAAAGACCATTTTCAATGGGCAGTCTGGATGCAGCCAACCCATCTGGTATGATAAAACAAATTAGTTGTAGGAGAGGGGGCAATTGGTCCCAGTGCCAGAGAATGGTGTTGGGTACAATTTCTTGCCTGGATGTGTATTCAAAAATGAACGAGGGAAGAACAAAGCAATTCATTAGTGGCATTAAAACCATGTTTATCATTGCCATAGTCAGACACATAAACAATCACACAGGATGTTGCTATCATTAAGTGTCCTTATTCCAGGTCTCTGTGGATATGTCTGTACTAAGTAAAAAAGGCCAGAGTCTGTCCCTGGATGGGATGGCCAATGCTCGGACAGCTAGGCTGCCCCTTCCTTCCAGCTGCTGAGCCCTCAGCTCAGGCTGCCCCTAAACCATGCCAGAAAACTACCTGGGAGAGCTATCCATGTGTGAGTGAGCTTTATCCTGTGCCCTGACCCTTTGTGTTGGCAGCTCATCTGTAGCTCTGTGCTCTGGAGCCCTCTGCAAATAGACAGTACAGCAGGATGAACACTTGTACTGAACACCTGTAGCACACTATACTTTGTTCCCTATTTTCTTTATCCTTAAGCATCAGTTCACTGACACGCCATAAGATCGTTGCATCTTCACCTCATTATGAGACACCCCAGTGAGTGAATGATGCAGATGGAAACAGTCCAGGGCTACAGAAGGAAAATACCTTTTGTGGGAAGCAGGAGGCAGAGGTCCCCAGTCACAGACAGGGTTTGTGTTGATTCAGCACTATGAAAACTCTTTCTATCCTTGTTCAAGAGACGCAGAAATTTTTTTAACATCTTTATGTGTGGAGTTGGAAAATAGGTCAGGTAGAATAAGTGTGACAAGACAGGCCACTCAGGGGAGGTGGAAAGTTCAGCTATTATAAGTACAGTTGTGACAAGTTTAGATTTGGCGTTTGCTGATCAGTATCTCTCAAACCTCTAATAACTTCAACCTTCTCCTGAAAGGACAGTGTGCTTGTGTTTGTCCTTAAAACATTTTGCGAAGTTAATGGTAGAAAGTAAAGGATTTATTTTAAGGACTGAATATTCCATTAAATAAGCAATTCCGAGGTACTCAAAACAGCATAATATGGCAGTTTCAGAAATTACACTCAACATTACACAGTCAGTTTTAGGGCATTCCATTCTTAACTACAGTGTGTTAATGAGAAAGATCTGATTAACAATAAAGCTAACAACTGTGTGTGACATGATCCATGCCTGTTAAGCCTTATTAATGTAATGTAATGGAACATTTTCAAATCATAACATTATTTATTATGTACAAACTTCTTAATTTTGTACAGAATTGAGCAATACTGGTGTTAGTTATTTAACCTATAAAACAGCTCTCAGCTTTCAGAGAGATGTCAAAAAATAATTATAACAAGTCCATAATTTTAAAAGTGTCTCCTTAATATTCATACCAGTAAATCTGGAAATCCTATGTAATCGAAATATCTACAAAAGCCAATTAAAACTCCAAATTTTAACCACAGCAGTTGGAAGCCTGATCACTTACAAACTAACAGATGGTCATGCAGAGTTCATATATTTCTGCAGTCTTCTTATCAGACCCTGTCACACAGGCACAGAGCAACACTCACCCAGCGCAGTTATTGCTCATCTCATCAATCAACTCCGACAACGCTGCCTCAGTCTGGTATTGCCACTGTATTACAGAAGTTTGTATCATCTTTGTCATCAAGACTAACAGTAGGCGCAGGACATTAATACAGGATTTTGCAGATGTCAGTTCTGGTCCCTCCTGGGTCACATGAACCATACGGCATCTAGATTTAAAGACCCCAGAAAGATTATTGCCCCTTTTCCAATTGGAATGTGCAGGAAGGAACAAGTGATGCTCCACAGTGCTCAGGTAGACCAGTGGTGAGGGTCACATAAGCACCTTCAAGGGCTGTTTTCTGTCGTCAGCACCACAAGGCCCCACGCAGCATGCTTACACTTAAGATTTAGAATCATAGAATCATAGAATCATAGAATCAGACGGGTTGGAAAGGACCTCGGAGATCATCAAGTCCAACCCTTGATCCAACCCCACTATGGTTACTAGACTATGGCATTAAGTGCCACATCCAGCCTCGTCTTGAAAACCTCCAGGGATGGAGAATCCACCACTTCCCTGGGCAGCCCATTCCAATGGCTGATTACTCTCTCTGTAAAGAATTTCTTTCTGATATCTAACCTAAACCTCCCCTGGCACAGCTTAAGGCCATGCCCTCTTGTCCTACTGCTGATTGCCTGGGAGAAGAGACCAACCCCCACCTGGCTACAACCTCCTTTCAGATAGTTGTAGAGAGCAATGAGGTCTCCCCTGAGCCTTCTCTTCTCCAGGCTAAACAACCCCAGCTCCTTCAGCCTCTCCTCATAGGACTTGTGTTCAAGTCCCTTCACCAGCCTCGTTGCTCTCCTCTGCACCTGCTCCAGCACCTCAATATCCTTCCTGAACTGAGGGGCCCAGAACTGGACACAATACTCCAGGTGTGGCCTCACCAGCGCCGAGTACAGGGGCAGAATCACCTCCCTGTTCCTGCTGGCCACACTGTTCCTGATACAGGCCAGGATGCCATTGGCCTTCTTGGCCACCTGGGCACACTGCTGGCTCATGTTCAGCTTCCTGTCAATCAGCACCCCCAGATCCCTTTCTACCTGGCTGCTCTCCAGCCACTCTGTCCCCAGCCTGTAGCGCTGCAGGGGGTTGTTGTGGCCAAAGTGCAGGACCCGGCACTTGGCCTTGTTGAACCTCATCCCGTTGGAATCAGCCCAGCTCTCCAGTCTGTCCAGGTCCCTCTGCAGAGCTCTCCTGCCTTCCAGCAGATCAACACTCCCCCCCAGCTTGGTGTCATCTGCAAATTTACTAATGGTGCACTCAATCCCTTCATCTAAATCATCAATAAATATATTAAACATTTACCCTAATGCTGACAAGGGTGTTCATCTTCAGAGTTGGAGAGGGACTTTTTACACGGCTATGTAGTGATAGGAGAAGGGGGAGTGGCTTTGAACTGAAAAAAAAATGATTCAGAGTAGGTATTAGAAAGAAATTCTTTACCATGAGTGTGGTCAGACACTGGTATAGGTTGCTCAGAGTCGTTGTGGATGCCTCATCCCTGGAAGTGTTCAAGGCCGTGTTGGATGGGGCTTTGAGCAACCTGGTCTAGTGGAAAGTGTCCCTGCCTGTGGCCCAGTGGGTGGAACTAGAACATATCTAAGGTCCTTTCCAACCCAAGCCATTCTGTAATTCTGTGATCTAGGAGGTTTGGGTGGCCCCAAACTAATCTGAGAATTCATTTGAAATGCAGTAATTTGCATATTTTACGTACTAAAATCTACTAACTCCGGGCAATATTTTTTTTGTCTTTCCCGAAAATGCCAAAATCCTGGTGTGTTTAAAGAAGAGCCACTCCACAAGCTCAGAGGTTTTCATTGTAAACATGCAAACTCCCTGCTAGTGCCTTCATACCATAGAAAACCCTTCTCTGACATCCTCCAGCTTGCCTACTACCCCTCGTTTCTCTGAAGCACAAAAGCATCCTAGGACCAGCAGCAGTTGTTTTGTGGTTGTGCCCAAGCCAGGCTAAGCTTCAGAGATCAAAACAAACTTTCAATCTAACTTGCACCTCTACAGGCATTCTGCCGTGATCCTCAGAGCACTGAGACTCTCTTGGGAGTAGAATTTTTGTACAAAAATCACCACATGTGTGTTGCTTACACAGGAAACACAAAACTATTACAAATTTTGCAGTTAATGACATTAATGAGGATTTTTAGAATTATTTGGGCATTACTTCGTTTTGTATCTAGGGAAGTAACTGATAGCAGAATAAAGTGGGTGTAAAAGACTTTTCAAATTAGAAAGGCTACATTTCACACTTCACTGTCACTCTGCTGCCCTTCATATTCTTTACATTTTATAGTGTACATTAAAAATAAAAATCAGATATTCCAAGTTACAAAGAAAATATGACACATCTCTCCTACAGCCATAAAAACCTTTGTGAGATACTGTAACTTCTGGAGTTTCCTAGCTTTTCAATGCTTCACCTCACATGCATCAGACTGTGCAAATGCTGGGGGATTTTAAGGGTGACAGGAGATGTGGGGACTCTGGTTTTGGCCTCTTCTTTTGAGGTGGGGATTTGTTAATTCTTGTTTTGCATATAAATTCTTAGATATTTTTAAACACAAAATAAGGAAACAAAAAAATCTATTTGCAGTGTCTAAATTTTACCTATTCTCACACTTTCCAAAATCTTTTTTCCATACAAGCTCTGTGGGTAAGCTTCTTCTCCCTGTGGATCTACTCAGCTCTTGCCAGGCATCCATCAAACATGGAGAGTTTTTCCTTTCCTTAAATCTATTTGTACCTCACAGCCTTATTTAAGTTTCCCAGAGCTTGATTCCCCTATGAGATGATCTGCACACCTGTAACTCATGCAGATGAGTCACTGTACATATATTACACGTTCAGTGGAGTTCTCATATAAAATCCTGGTAAAGCCCACATGATATCAGTGTGGCCCATGCACTAATCCAGAGTGGCATCACATGCACAAGCCCATATGTATCCATTTAAGCATGTGGTTAAGCACCGTGTAATATCTGGTCCTTTCTCTGCAAAACGGAAATGCTGCTTCTTTCCCTGCGCTGTCACTTAATGGCCATTTGGTCACCCATCATTTCTTCGGGGGGCAATTGTCAAATGGGCCATGCTCGGACAAGAGTGAAATCATGGCAAAGTCAGGCCAAAGTGGAGGTCCATAACGAGACCTCAGAGATGTCAGGGGTCTTTGCAGCTGGTTCCTGGCTCGCACGAGTTGGTATCTAATGGTAGGAATGATTTTTTAAAAAGCCTGCTGTTCTTCACTGTGTCCACAGCATGAGATGAAACACAGTACAGAGACACCTGAATGGATAGAGACACCCTGCAGCATTTACTGATTTGCAGAAAAAATCAGTTCCAGAGACATTTTGGGCTTGGTACAGAAGACATTTGCAAGCAGATTCGAAGGCATTAAGGCATTTATGTTTAACCCATGCCTGGGCTGCTGTGGTACAGATTTACACCACACCAAGTGGATATGCTGGCTTGATCTTTATGCATTCCCTTCTCACCCCAAGGGCAAACACTTCCAGAACCATATGATTGTAGCTTCGCAAACTGAGTGTACAACTGGTGGGATGTGAACTATTTTGATGTGCAATGAGGAGATGTCATGGGCAGCGTCAGGCACACTGTGCAGCAGAAGTTTGGAAATCTTTGGCTTATAAATATTGGCAATAAGCACAACTTCTGGGCAAAATCTTTTCCCATCCCAGAAAGTCTGATGCCCAGAGAAGGATGCCCTAGATAGCTGTGTGCTCATGAGCAGAAGTGACATCTGAAGGATGTCTCATCAGGGTCTTCTCTTGGGCAGCTGTTTGTATCTTTTCTTTCAAGCAAAGGTGTAGGTTGTGAATTGTTGGTTGTTTTTTTCTTTTTTTAGTTTGGGCCACTGACAGCATGTGATTTCATTAGACATGTGAGTAAAATTATGGGTTTTCTGTCTTCCTCCTGTGAACTCCCCTCCCACTTACCCCATTGCTTCCGAGAAAAAGAAGCTGAAAATGGCTGCTTGAGATATTTCTTTCTGTCGAACTGAAAATGAGAGAAAAGCTGAGAATTTTTGAGCACAGCTGTACTTTCCTGATCAATAAGAGCTGATTGAGAGCCCAAAATGCTCTGCACACAGCTACAGCCCTGCATTTCCTGTCACTGCCCGAGGTGAAACCTTCCATTGCCTGCTGTGATGATTCATTTCCAAAACTTCAGTTAAATTATCACAACGGCAGGTGACCTCTGATTTTCACCCGTGTCTTTTCCCCACCCTTGCTTTCTTTTATTGTTTTTCAATTAAAATGTGAGTCACTGTGAAGGAATTTTTTCAGAGTCCATCAACCCCTATCCTCTTCCTCCCCAAACCCTGCTCCTAATACGTCTGTCACAAGATTTCATTTTAAGCCTTGATATTTGGTTGTCATTTTGTTAGATGTATCTGAGCTCCAAAAACTGAATTCAGAAGGGCTCTGTTGTGCCAGGTGCCACAGTAACATAATGAGACCAGTCTGCAGGAGCTAGACTTTAAATCCTTTAATGATAGACTCTCTCTCTCTCTGTGTTTTCTTCTGTTTCTCTTGCTGGTGTAAACTTACATTTTGTTACCATTGCAGCAAACTGGGTTGTCTTACTGGAGATGGCAGAAATGCTCTGTATTCCTACTTTGGGTGCCTGACAACAGGACATGCTCCCCTCTTTCACTCATTAAAAATTAATCATGATAATATGGGATGATAGGTGTAATAGCAAAAAAATCTTTTGAGGTTAGAGATCCAATAAACCTTCCTTCTTTTTTTGATTCTGTGCAATCCTACCTGTTTTAAGAGACTTTAATTACTAATTAACTATGCTGTGCATTTGTTTCATTATATTCATCCCTGCTTTCTGCTGGGATTTCAGCATCTGTTAGGGAGGAAACCTTGGAAGAAAGCCAAAAAACTGGCTAGAGGTGTCAGTGATGTTCTTTTCAAGTCAAAACTGGAACCAGGGACACCATTTGATGGTAGTTAACCCACTGTGTTACTGTGTTGGAACACATCCTGGGATGTGACATGCCATGTGCTCATCAGAGCTTGGAAGTCCTAAAAACAAAATGCAGCACGTTAAGCAAAATTCAGCAGACTAATTGAAAATGAACTTTTTTTTAACCACTACCTTATAAATTGAGCCGTCTGATTGAGAGATTGCAAAGGACCCTTTAACTTGAGCACTTTAACTTGGGTGAACTCATCCTTATAAGCAAAAGCCTCCCCTCTCCCCAGGAAAAATGATCACCAAGAGATAATAGGCAGCAGCCTGGCCTACAGGCAGCCACATGCTGGTGGTGGAGTTAATGGATGCAAATGGCTCCAGGGTGTTTTGCAGAGGATCTCCAGAGGATCTTCACCATCTTCACCATCCACACTGCAGCACAGCTTTGTTAAAGAAATAGGTTACTTTCACAAGACCTTCCCTAAGAAGGAGAGTCTAAACAAGGATGAGAAAGTCATCACCAAACTTTAATACTCAGTATTTGAAATATAAAGTTGTGTCATTATTGTTAGTCTCTTACACATTTCAGTCAAGCTCTAATAATAGGTTTTCCCACATAAAAGGGTAAATGGTCCTGTGTGTCAGAGCTTATGTTTTCACTTCAGAATTAACTCAGGTGAAGCTGTTGTCTCTTCCTCCTTCGCAGAGAAACCCCAAATCTGGGGGTGTGTTTTTCACTCACAGCAGGGTTACCAATTGATGCTCAGGATCTCTTTTCGGAAGGGCTGACACCCTCAGTGCTAAAGATGTACTCACAGCATTTGAACACTGAGTTTCCCAGCCCTTTCCCACACCTCTCTGATCCCAGAAAATCACTCCAATTTGCATACATTCGTCTGGGTGGGGGCATGTCTACACCATCACCTTAATCCCCACCTCATGCCTGTTCTGGATTCAGTGATCCTCCTATTGCGCAAACATTAATTCACTCTCATGCTATTTTTGGAAAGTACTAGGTAGGTCCTTTGAAAGAAAAATCAAAGTGTTATGTCTTATCTATTCTACCCTGGGAACACCTCCCAGCAGGCGGTACAGATGAGAATGCATCAGGCTTGCTTTCTTCTGCTCTTCAGATTCCCCCAGCAACTTCCCTACAGGCTTTGCAAAATCAAAAACTCCAGACTTTTCATGTCTTACATACAAGACCAAAATGTAGAGCTTTAGATTCATACCCTGAACACACTCAGCAGCAGGACTGCAGCACAGCTCACAGAGGGGACCCAAAGTGACAGCTATGTCTTAGGGGAAGAAGGATCAGAAGAAGGACATACGGCCATGTATGGTAAGGAAAGGACAGAGCTACACTGCTGTCAAGAAGGCCTGTCCAGTGTGGATGCAACCACCAGTGGATGCATTCAGCAGGGTAAATACAGTCAGAGAACACCACTTAATGCAGTAAAAATAATTATAGGATATTACTTTGATGGCTTCAGAGATGCATATGGATGTTTGCAATTCCTTTGTGGAAATAACTAGTATGGAATATGGCCACAATTTGCTAAATGGAGTTTGAATTCAACCATATTTTTACAATGTAGACCTTCCTGTGTAATTGATAGTGGTTCTTTTAGTGGAGTCCCAAATTGAAACTTTGTCATATGTAAAAATAAGACAGATTCCTCAGATGATGATTTTGCTTAGGGAAAACACCACTGGTACTGCTTCATGAATCAGTGTTTTTTGTGATTCTGTTCTTCAGATGTGACTTTTTTTTTTCTGGTGGATTATATAGACCATCAACTCTGGAGCCAGAGAGATCTCTTATATGGATAACTGACTGTAGTCTTATTTGGAATGCGGATTTCCTTCTGTGTTGCCTCTATAATCAAAAAGGATATATGCATTGTGGCTCAACTAACATTGCAAGATTCACCATAACTGAAGACCTCCTACCTGCAGTGAAAGCACAGCCAGTAACAGTTGTCTATTCAGTGTTTGAAAAACTACCTACCCCCTAACCTGTGTCACGCCATAACCAGTTTTCGTACCCAGGAGTTCCCCAGCTGCTGCTGAAAACCTGATTCAGGAAGAACCATGAAATTCACATCTAGACAAAAACACTGTTAGTTGGCTCTTGGTTATGATAGAGGGCAAACTCTCTGCTGCAACCTAAGATGAAGAGACTGTGGTAATTGCTCTAGTGTAAGATTGCAGAGTAGTCTACAGAGGTGGGAAGGAGTGGAAGATCCTCTCATGCTCATCCCAGCTAAGGATTACTTAGGCAAAAGGTGTGTACCTTCAATGTGAGACACTTACAGTGGTTTGTACTGAGGACTTTGTACTTTCTACAGTCTAGATTTTATCTGTAGACTCACTGGAGGGTTAAGGTGGGAAATTTTCTCAGGAACTCAGTGTACCTCTGTCTGCTTTATCTAAAGCCCTTATATGTGCACATTTGTCTTGGATGTCTCAGAAGGACAAATATTTGCATGAGATTTCTTCCAATTTTGACTTCCAGAAAAGCCCAAAATAGTAAAATAATATCAAGAATGACCTCTTTACTTCTGCTTTGTGTTCCCTGAAGAAGGAGGAAGTACAGATCTCCTAACACCTTCAATTCAATATCATTTTTTTATGGGTCTTTTTGTCAAAGCAGTTTCTCCAATTTTTACTGTGAAGAAGCTACAAACCCTGCAAGAGAACAGCAAGGACAGCAGAAGTGTTGGGTGAAAGAGGGATAATTCAACCATCCTACCATCATGCAAAGGTAGTATGATATTGGTGGAAGACTCAAGACTTTCTTGTACTTGGAATCACTACATTGCACTAATGCACAGGCATATTTACTGTGCGGTAGGTATTGTTGGAGGCAGAAGAGAGATTAAAAATCTCCTCCTAAGTCTGCCCAAAGCCCTGTTCAGTAGCAGAATGTTGGCAGGTTTTAGGTGTATGCAATAATCTTGTTTAAGAAGTGGAAGTTCTTCCAGACCACTTCAAGCAGTGTGAAACAAAATACCATCGTAATTGGCAGCTCTGTACCCTCACTGTGACTGACCCACCAACGTGGCCCCTGACTAGGCACACACACACCAGATGGGCCAGGCAGCTTCCTTTAGGACAAAGAACCACTGACAGCTGATTTCCTCGGTGACATTTTCTTTCTTTTCTTTCTTTCTTTCTTTCTTTCTTTCTTTCTTTCTTTCTTTCTTTCTTTCTTTCTTTCTTTCTTTCTTTCTTTCTTTCTTTCTTTCTTTTTCTTTCTTTCTTTCTTTCCTTCTTTCCTTCTTTTTCTTTCTTTCTTTCTTTCTTCCTTCTTTTTCTTTCTTTCTCTCTCTCTCTCTCTCTCTCTCTCTTCCTTTCTTCTTTTTCTTCCCTTCTTTCTTTCTTTTCAGCAGAAAAGCCACTAAATCTGCATCAGGAGCAGCATTACCAGAATGTGACTTGTTAGTACCAGGGTACTGCAGCACAAAGCCTGCACTGTAAATAGGACAGGAGATAAGGAACTTCACATCTGGGTTGGCCTTCGTATCTCCTTCACACTGGCAGGGTAAGCAAACGGCTTTGCTAAATGACAGTTGTTGGATTCAACACACGGTTGGCTCTGTCCCTTTTCACATACTGTAAATATCCATATCAGAAAGCCCACAACTAACCAACACTGAATCCTTGGCAGATAAAAATCAAAGGAGAGATACTGAAGTCTGATGTCTTGATCCAAAGCTGACTGAAGTCAATCTCCTAAAAGATTTGGCATTTATAGCTGTTCCTAAACTACCCTTTCATCCTTGGGGGTGTTAGCAGGGGCAGAAATCTCTCCAAAAAAGGTTTGAGAAGCAAGAGTACAACACTACATGAAGCTGATATTGCCTCTCTCAGATTAAGCCCACAAAATCTGTAAGACAAGCTGGAACCCACACATCCATTGTCAGCCCTATAAATCCAGGCTTACTATAAAATAAATAAATAAAATTAAAAACCTCCCTAGTTAAACTGCTCCTTTCAAATTCTCACTGGCGACAGAAACCTTATTACCAAACATTCACTGATGTGATGAGCAGTGCAGATCATTTCTAGCATGAGTTACTGCCCATTCTCAATGGTTTGTGTTATCAGTGGGTTTTCTAATTGCTTTGGGGATTAATAACACAATAGGAGGACATTTCACATTGGTTGAAAATTATTTTATCCAACTGTATAAAGAAAAGGTGATAAATTAATAAATTATAATCAGCCAGTTATTAAAGCTTAATGGCAGATGGCTGTAACAAGAATAAAGGGAGCCTGAGCCTCACAAAATGGTATTTTGGTAGTATTTTTCAATACATTTTTAATGAGGGACATATAAAATGCATAAAACTTATAAATCATTTATAGAAGAACAAGCTACGGAGTTGAATGGTCCGGTTATAATGCTATCATTATATTATTAATATCACGAGATCATACAGCATCCTGCAAATCTGACTGGCAGCTTATTGTGTCGGGTGCTGCACAAACAGAGAGGGCTGCCCTGGTGCCAAGGAGCTGCAGGCCCACAGCTGGGTGCTGGCCTGCTGCACGTCTGGAAGATGACCTGACAATGTCATGGGAAGGTTCCAGGCCTAAAACTTACTCACCTGCGCAAGTTCTGCACTGAAACCCTTAGTGACCGCTGACCCTAGCCCAGGACTCTGGAATTTTAACCCAGACATTTGTGTGTTTCTCAGGCATTTCGGTGTGGAAAGAGCGCTGTGCTGTGTGACCAGGAAACACCCTTCATGCAGGTGGGGAAATGGATGTACAACACCTTGTTTGTCTGTTTGTTTGGAGGCCTATGGTATTTCACAGCACAACTGACTGTGCGTGTATGCGTTTCCTGAATGCTATTTTTTTGGTATATTAGTCTGAAAATATGGTCAATCAAATCAGTCTAGGAAATCTATTGTTTTCCTGCCTCCTTTTGCTTCCTCTGAGGCACTGAATAGCCTATTGTATGTATTTTATAATTTCTGTATACTTGGATGAAATTCTCACCCTTTTTAAATCAGTAGTAAAACACTTCTTGACTATAGTTGAGCCAGAATTTCAAAAATTGTCTTTATTTTCTGGGTCATAGGCCTGCAGAGTACTATTTCTTGCCTTGAAGTCATAGAGCACCCAGCCAAATAACACCTTGGAGTCCTAGTCCATGTCCAAGTCTCAGAAGCCTGGCTGGTTACTGACTGGCTTAAATTCACCTTAGTCAATTGCAAGTTAGGGTTTTCCTCATGGGCAATTTGGTGCTAGAAGGACACTGCTTATGGGACATAAGTCACACATCTCTCAGGGCACGCAAAAATTCAAAGTCCTTCTCCTCAAAACTCGCCTCACACAAAGTTTTCCTTAATTCCTCTCTGCTGAATGTTAGCCAGTGATTCAGTAAGATGTATTGAATATTCCAGTTCCCTAAAGCCAGATGCGTTCCTCACAAAACAGTCATCATGGGTAATATCCTTGCTAGCTGTATTAAACCAGAGATCAAGAACTAAATAACCTCTGGAAAACAGGTTATGCTTCTTGTCCCGAAGGTAAATGCTTTGGCACTGAAAGATTTTAAAAATGTGATTGACAGCTGAATAGTCACCCCCAAACATGATCTGGCAGTGCAATGGATGCTGTCCATCCTACATCAGATGTTTCACAGAAGGAGGATCTCTTTGTTTTCGGCTTGTACAGTCCGTAGAGACATAGGGAGCGGATGGTCCTTGAAAAAGAGCCCTCCCCGCAGCACAAACCAGAAAACAAGGACAAATACTCAGCAAATATCTTGGAAGCATCGCCCTTACACTGAGTTTGCTGTAACCAGCCTGCGGCTGAACACGGGAACACCAGTCTGGCACCTTTTCCAAGCAATGACACTCATGCTGTTTTCTTCCTCAGGCAAGCAAAAAAAAGAGTGGCACTTCTACGCATGCACTGGCAGAGGCTTTTGGGGAGTAGCAGAGCAGAGAGACACTCTTAAGAGGTCTTCAGAAGCAGGGGCAGTCCACTGACATGGTCTGGACTCTGGCTGGGAGTGGATTCTAGTGGGGTGAGGGAAAGGAGTGATGCTCAAGGTGCACTTGACCCAGTCCTTGTCCCTGAGAGACCTCCCTCCAGCAGATGCTTCTTCTCATGCCTGCTGCCTCCTTCACAGGCAGGTTTTCATTGCACTCCCCTCTCCTGCCCCTCCACCTCTAAGCATCCATCCTCTTTCATCAAAGTGAAGAGTGATGCATGCCCAGTCTCATACTGAATTGCAAAGGAGCCTCGTGAACACAGTCATATGCATAAGACTCTTCCAAAGCCCTTAAAATTTCACAGCTATTACAAGAAACACAAGGTGAGTGGCCAAACTGGCCCCAGACCACCCCTAGGGTGAGAAAGGCTCAAATGACTTCTTTGCCTCCACATCCTCACCAACCTCAATCCCACACCCCAACCAACCTTCCCTCCACCATGATCTCTTGCCCTTCCTCAGCTGCAAGCCCTGCTTCTGCTGCACTGAGTAGGTACTTTTCCTCAGTCAAAATGTGCATTAGTTTCCTTTATGAGCATTTTCTCTCTCCCAAGTATAACTTGAAGGATTTTAGACTGTTTCTGCAGAGATCTGGGAAAACTGCATCTCCCGCCATTCCCACAGTAAATCATCAACATGCAGAGAAACCTTCCATCCACCCCACCTTTTCCCTCTTCTAATTCGAGGATCTTTGGTTTATTATCCTGATACTACATTTATCTGACCTTTATTGAATATGCCATCTGCCATGCTAGAAAATTTAAAAAGCACTTAAATCTGTCTGTATCTAATTGCAATTTTCCTCATTGCCCTCCAAATTTAGCACAAGATAATCTGGAAACACTGCGGCTTTCATTTCAGCTGAATCACAAAAGCCAATTATATCAATAAAAATAATTTTATTTTTTTAAGAAATAAAAGATTAAAAGCCATAATGCACCCAGGATTTGAAGAACTAAGAAATACTTACACTCCCTGCAGATTTAACTACCAGTTAATTCTGTATTATATTTTTACCCACTCCATAAATGTAGGTATCAATCCCAGATTCTCCTAACTGTGTTTTATTCTCCCCAGCCCACCGAGGTACACAATGGTCACAGTGAGTTGCCTTTTTTTTTCGGTCTCCCTGAGCAGCAATATCCTCAAAGAATTCCAGCCAGTTAATGAGGCATGCCCTTCCCTTCCTGAAACCATATTAGATATCCTTAATTAGGCCATGCTTTTCTAACTGTTCCTCCCTTAGTATCTCAAAAGAGGAGCTGAAGACTTTCAAATGCACAGATCTGCAGCTTCCCGGTGCATCCCCAGGCCCTCTATAAAAATAGAAAAAGAGATCACATTACCTCCCCCTCAACCCTAAGATATCTCTCCCCTGAAGGAAGCAAACTTGTAAAAATAGCAACTACAGCTTCTCCAGTTTCCCAGCCAGAGCAATAGCAGCCTAAATAGATGTGTATTTTTCTTTTCTCAGCAAGGATGAGCCTTAGAAAGGTTGGAAATATCTTTCAAATGAGCACGAGAAAGCAAGGGAGCACATTCCCGGGCTCATCCAAAGCTCGTCTTTCCACTGTTTATTCTTTTCCCCTGAAACTTTCCAAGATAATTTTATGGTTTTCTAAGATACAAGTTTCTTCTGTTTTTCTTGGTTAGGGTTCTCAGTGCTAACAAGAATGTACTCTTCAGATCATGCAAAATTTGGCCTTGTACTGGAAATACCAGAAGCTTCTGGAGTTTTCATTTTTCTAAAGATTGACCCAACACAGATGCTTGAAAGTCTCATGATTTAGACAAGCTGAGGTTAGAATTGATGTTTGCAAATCATGGCCTAACTGATAAATTTCATCAAAAAAAATGATCACAGTTTACTCTTCTGATCCTCTCTCGGAATAAAACCAAATCTGGACCTTCTCTACCTGCAGTTACAGTGCTGACCACCCCTTCCTCATCACTCTGGAAAAAATCTGATTTTCATGTTTTCCAACAAGGTAAACAACTTCCTATAAAGATTACCTTCTTGCCTCACCCAATCACTACACATTTTAGTGATGATGGAGCAGGTCTTTCAACAAACGCTTTTTTTCTTGATGCAAGTATATTTTTTTTTTCCACTTGGTGGAACTAAAGATGAAATTAACATTAATTCCATAGAGGCCAGCCCAGAAGGGAGAAAAACCTTGAAGTCCAGCATCAGATGACTGTGGTAAATGTGTACAAGACTCAAATGGAGCTCAAGTCCTTCACAGTGGTTAGAGATGGACTGAGATCAACCTCCCCTCAAGGTGTGGAAGCTATTTTGTCTGACTGCAAAACTTTACAGGCTCCACAGCAGTTGCAGAAATTAACATCTGGTGCACAGAGAGAGCCACAAAGATCCATGGGACTGGGGATTAGGAGGTGTGAAAGTCGGTGTTAGTGGCTTGAACAAGGTGCTGCAGATGGAGGAAGCTGAGTTCAACCCTGAGACTGTGATACTCAGAGGGGAGGTGGAAGCAGGACAGCTGCTTCAGAGGCAGGGCAGGGTTTCTGCCAAAGTCATCTTCCTGTTTACTGATGACTAACGTTATTCCATTCAAATTACACCAAGAGGACTGAAAGAGTAATTTCTGAGGCCAAAATCTGCACCATAAAAATTATTGCCCCAGAGATCTCCAGATTTTGCTGATGGGTGACAATATTGACGTGGAGATAATCTTGGATTTGTCTCAGCTCAGCAAACATGTGATCTCAGGACAGAAGCTACTTACAGTACTCTGAAAAACTGAAGAAATTATTTACTTTTCAAAAAGCCTTGCAAATACCCTTGATCTCATGTAGCACTGGTGGTTGTCCTTCAGCTTCAAGTGGGAAGTGAGATGGGAAATACCCAGAGTTTGCAGCCTTTCAACATACACCTCTGAAGTTCAAGTAGATCTCTACAATAGAAATACTGAGGAACTTTAAAATATATTAAAAAATCTAGTTAGTAATTGTTTGTATAATGATGGTCCACTGGAAAAAAGACATAACTTGTGACCTTTGAGAAATAACCAGTGTGTCTGAAGCCACTGAATATATACACCAGAATAAAGGCAGACCAAAACCTGCGTGACTGTTTCTGTGGGAGACATTCTCGTTTGCCCCTATTTCTTGCAAGTGCTGCCATGAAAACTATTTTTCGATAATGTTTGCACAAAAAGAAGAATGCTTCCCCCCATGTCATTTCTTCAGATCACTGTGAGAGAAATTAAAAACCTTTCTGTAAACACAACATATCTCTAATCTTCAACTTGCTTCTTTGTTTCTTCTTTTGCTGGGGACAATGCTTGGCTTATCTTCTTATCTCTGTGGCTAATAACAATCCATGCTTTTCGTTAGGGAAGCACAGACATCATGATTTAAAAACACAGCCCAGTCAAAGTTTCCAGTTTTACCTCAAGGTGAATTCATAAAGGTCAGTGTCAAATATGGGTACAAACCTGACCCTGGATAAGGTGAAGAGCCTTTTATGTGCACACATGCTGCATGTCTGAGTGGTGTAGGGTGCCCATCTCTGTGAGTCTGCCTGCCCTCCACCTTGCTATTCAATCTGCTATTCAACTGCAGCCCTTTGCAGAGGAATTTCCCTTAGTTTCATGACAGAGAATGCCCCCTGCCAATACCTGGAGGTTTCAGGTGGGTGTGCACAGCTGGGGCTGATACTCGGTCCCCACTGCTGTACCACCACATCCCTTGCTGGGGTTTCACTGCTGTTTCAGGATGGCTGAGTGCATATAATCACTTCACTGCTTGGGTTTGGCTGTGACTCGGGGGGAGCTTTTCTGCTCACCTTTCATGCATTACACTTTAACTTTTGTCATTGCTCATTCTCCTTTTATTGCTGTGGAAGGACATTTCTTTCACTTCAGCATTTGCTCACATAAGAAGCAGATAACGCTGTGGGAGGCTGTGGGAGGCAGGACTCGTCCTCGGAGGTCACCGCTCTTTGCAGGGAGGGGGCATTATTGTCTCACCTTCCTCCTTGAATTCAGCATCCCTGCTGCGCCGAGTAATGCTGACTGTCAGTTCCACCTGCCCTGCCGCTCGCCTCTGTGCCATCACTGCTTCTGCTCCTTGCTTTCCTTCTCCTAGGGAGAGCATCAGAGGTCAAAGGGACCTTCAACAGCAAATTCAAAGCAGGGCTCACTTTGGTGCACCACTGGTGGGCCAGCTGGCCACCCTGTGCTTGCTACAGACATGAAGCCTGATGGCCCTGTCCATTCACACATCAAATCGGAGTATCTGGATCTCTCTCATCTCCTCAGCACCTGCAGATTTACCATCACAAGACATCTCACCCTTAAGTAAAGACTATTCCCCCTTTTTCACAGGCAAAAAACCAGAGAAATGTTGGGTTTACTATATCTTACTGACTTTACTATACCATTTTTAAATGGGAAACCCCAATGACACATGTGGAATTAACCCTGTCTGAATACGGCCCTGGTCTGATTTGTTAAATTACAAATTAAAAGCACAAATAACACTTCCTTCCCATCCTACGCTTCTTCTTCACCTCGACTGTTAAAAATTTTGCAAGAGCAGAAGCAGTAAAAATTAACCAACTTAGAGGAGTCACTGCAGCACATAACAGGCACTCTGTGCTGGAGCCCTGAAAATCCCATAAGCCATTCATTAAGTGGGAGTGGAGCTATTCCAGTGATAAGCATTTATGAAAAGCCCACCTTCAGAATCAAGTTGGAAAAAGCATTATGCTTCCTTCCTGTTCTTCTTTGGAAACACAAATGTCTCCTTTGATATGTCACAGGCATTTCCTTGGAAAAATTTAAGTGGGAGTGAGGAATTCCCAGAAATATTTCACTTCAGACCAGAAATGTACCAGAATAAATATCTTTCTAAAGGCAATTAATATCATGGATCACACTTGAATTTCTAGACCAACAGAGCCATCTCAATATTGGATCAAATCTGTCTCTATTTGCTGAATTTGTTGGTGATTCAGAAACTCAAACAAGTACCCTTAAAAAGTATTTGTTTAAAAACAAAGAGAGATCCTTTACTTGGAGTTTTATTAGTATTATAATTCAAACCTGCTGCAAAATATTAAAAGCAAGATGCATCCTTCTAAGAAATTACCCAACAGAAGTAATTCCATGGGAATTCAATTAGTAAGCGTTGGAACTGAGGTTGGGGCTGAGGTGAAGTTTTCTTTCTTGCACTGTTGTTAAGCCTTTTATGTTGTGAACACATCAGTATGAGATGTCTAAACATGTAAAGACATCCCAAGAGTTTATACTCTTGGAGTTTATCCAGCCACAGTATAACACCCCTGTAAGGACCTAAGGATGTAGGGTGCTTGTGCAACAGTCTGACTACAGACACAAGTCTACACCATTTATGTCACACTAGGGCTTATTGTGTCACTGCTCTTGTGCAATTGACCCTTTTAACTGTGGAAGATAACCTTCTAGAGGAGAAGCCACACAAAATGAAACAGAGCTTACACCAAAGCAGCCAGTTTGCCCCCCAAAAAGCAAAGTTTGTGCCTACAAAGACAGTGGCTAAAGCTTGAAGTGTGGCTGAGGATTGCTATTCCTCATAGCAGAGCCCTTTCACTCTTGCTGGCACTCAGTTCCCACTGGGGTCACATTTACTTTTGCAGCTTGAGCCTCACTGTTTTTCAGACTGTGGTTGTTGCGTCTCTGAAAACAACAAGAGCCACTGAAGCAAATGGCAACTCCCTCCCCTCTGAATTTACAGCATTGTGCTTTATTGAAATCCCATAGCATAAGAAACACTATAAAGTAATTTTTTCTACAGTTGGAATCACAAAAGTACAAAATCAGAGAAACAGAATATTAAAGCAAGACCCTGTAGCTTTACATTTTCATATAATATACACTGGCCGATGTAAGAAATGGACCAAATTTCTCTTCCTATGGAGAAGGTTGAAATTTCTGGGAATCCATATGCAGAAATAATACAAGATAATTCTGTAGATTAACTAAAAATAAATCTTCTGAAATTTTCTTGTTTTCTCTTTAACTGTAGAACTTTCCATACAGATGATATCCATCCACAATATAGCTAATTTTATGTTGTTATTTTAATTATAAAAACAAAATAACAAGTTAGCCTCCTCTGGTATGAAATTCAAAGAACAAAAGAAACAAGCCATTGAAGTAACCCTTTTTCCTGTTTTATGTTTGAAACGTCCTCCAGTTACATACACAATGACCAAAGGAATTGCTTCTCATTTACACTTTTTCTCTCTGCAAACCACTAACTGCTGTTAAATTGATCTAAAAGGTGAGTTGGGATTAGCAGAATCAAAGTCACATAGGAGGGGTAGATATTTTTTAATATAGAGAAGGGGGTAATGCAAACACAATTAAACTCTTCTGATGCAAAGGAAGCAAATACTCATATTGTGACTTTCAAGAGAATGAGTCAAGAAATAAAGACAATCAAGCTAGCTCATAGTCACTGTAAATTCTGGGCTTATAAACCCTTTCCTTTCAGACAGACAAACAGTGAGAGCTCTGTTCTGTTTTCAAGGGATGCATGTTATCACTTCGACAAGATCCTAACTCCCAGTGGGTGATAAAAGCTTATCATCCCTGTGAACAACACAGCCCAGTAACTGGTGGGTGCCTCTATCTTGCAGCTCCAGCTGCTGGCTTCCTCTGCCTTGAAGTAAGGGAAACATAAATAAAACAATCACCATATGGATATTGCATTATGTAAGTGGCAGCGGCTGTAAGAAATGTGGTTTCATACAGTATTGGCAAAGGACTGAATTCATCATCAGCATCTTGGGCACGTTCCTCCTGGGGTAAGGGACAACTGAGCATTATCTTCAGGACACAGTCTTCCTGGCCAGCTGACATGGGACCCTGTTGGAAATTAATAATTGGTGGTTGAGGACAGATGGCTCAAACAAACTGCCTGAAATGAGCAAGACTTGGTGTCAGCAGAAGAATGTGGTGCACCTTGTTCCTAACTGCATTCCATGTAGCATCATCTGCATTCCATCTTGCTTAAGCGGCAAAGGGTGGTTTGGGAAAAAGACATCCAGGAAACACCGTCCTGGGCCTGATTCTCTTACTTAGTTAAAATCAGCAATGGTAGCATTGAAAGATGAAACAGGATGATGCAGTGTGACTCCTGCATTGCAGCAGGAGGGACTTTTATGTTGTGCTTTAGCATGAAAAAAGGCCTTCTAAGCTTTCCTCCATCTCAGACTGTGCTGTGCTGGGGTTGATCTGCTGCTCATGTCCATTTCCAGCCAAAGTCTGTTATTCAGTTAAAAAAATGCAAATCAGGAGCAGCCCCAGATGAAGGTAATGAGGTTTCTCCTGCCTAGTAGGGGTGATTTTCAGCCCTCTGTTGTCAATGTTCATCACCATAAGTAGGGAGTTGCTCAGCTATGGATGGAGAGCCAGGACCAGGCTGATTTACAGGTTAGTCACCAAAGTACAACACGAGCAACTCCCCTGAAGGACAGACAAGGACAGAAGTTAAGACCTCATACAATATTTAGTGGTTTCAGCACCAGCCTTGAATCATCACTAACGACCTAAAAGCAGTTCAGAATTTAGGAATCTAGCACAGAACTGAAGTTGGATGGCAGTGCCAAATTTCCAGACTAAAAGCAGTAGCCCTGCATTCTCTTTTCTTTACATTTCTTCGAAAGATCTCTGGCACACGTGTCTACTTTTCCTGCACGCACCCAGCCCTGTCCCAGGCTGGACTCACGCACTGCAGGGTCAGGACTGTCCCCAGCCCAGGACTCTGGTCCAGGGGACATGTTCAGAGGGTTCCCAGCACATCCTCAGAGGTAAATGGCTGATCAATTTTAAATCCTATTCTACAACCTAAAACCAGGGAATTGCACAGCCCTATGCCTATCATTGGACCCAGCCCTTCATCTCTGTGCCAGGCTCTCAGCACAGGTGTGATTTTCAACCTTAAACAGCTTGAGAGATTTCATTTAAATAAGTCGACATCTGAGTTCCCTTTAATCTCTGAGATAGGGGATTTTTTTTCTTGCATGTTCTGTGGGTTGTAAGAATGAAAAATGAGTGGTCAGACCAGTAGTTTGCAGTTATATTGGCTGTTTCCTTTTCCAAAGATAATGATTTTTTTTTTACTCAATGAGTTGGTTTTCTTAATGACTTGCAGTAAGGTATTTTTTTCTTCTTTCTTTTTTTTTTTTGTAACTTTCATTGTTAATAATAACTCTGGAGTAGCCTTAAAGCAGTGCACACATAGTTTTACAGAAGTGTGAATGCTCTGCTGTGAACCCCATGCAAATAGACCACAACCCTCCCTGAGAGAGACACACAAGCCCTGAAACTGACTGAATAAAATGAGTAAACCTGCTTGCACAAACCTCCACATAGTCTAAGAAACAACAATTACTCATTATCTTTTTATTATACTTAAGCAGAGGAACCCTTGACAAAGCAAGAGACTCATAAAAGTTCCTGCCAGCTCCAAGCCTCTGAGAAAGCTGTCCCGATCATTCAGTGCGGGAAGTTAATTCCACAACCAAGGGAAACTGTCTTCTGATCAAGTTAGGAAGTACACAGAAATAGTGGCAACCGTTCGGGGATCTCATAAATAAATAAATT
The DNA here is from genome assembly GCA_013399855.1 of Oxyruncus cristatus. Taxonomy (NCBI): domain Eukaryota; kingdom Metazoa; phylum Chordata; class Aves; order Passeriformes; family Cotingidae; genus Oxyruncus; species Oxyruncus cristatus. The sequence goes on from VXAY01002200.1 coordinate 278,451, forward strand.
ACTGGGGTCCTTCCCATGGGTTACAAGCCAATGTTACTGAAAATAGTAATTTTGCCAATTATGAGTGATTTATGAACATTTATTTTCCTCTCTTCTCCAGCAAAGTCAGACACTAACAAACTTGAGTTCAAGGCCTCAGCTGTGAATACAATTCTAATGCATATTGTTCTTTGTAGTGGTTATGTTGTCCTGAAGACTGAGGACAGGAGGAAAGAAAATCCTGTGATCCTAAGGATACCTCTAACACCAGTAGTACAACTATTTCTTTAGTAAATCCATAGAACACATGGAGCCCTCATCCATCCAATTCCTTATAGGGTGCCTCAACACAGGGCATAGAGACAGGCCTCCAAGACCAGTTTGTTGAATTGCACCTGTCCAAAGATGCTTGGGATGCAACACTTATAGTTGAAAATATGAACTCAGAAAAACATTTCACACCTAAAGTATTTTCTGATTGTTGTGACTGATTGTTCCAGTGTTCACATTTCTTATTTTCAACATCCCCTTTTTGTCAATAGAAGACTGAAAAAACTTTCGGAGTGGAGATTGAATCTTTCTGCTCAACAAAGTTTGACTGGATCTGCATGCCTGCAGCTGACTAGACTTATGGGATCACCTAATTATGCAAACAGATTGTTTTTCTCTATGTTATTGCATCCTGCTCTGTCCCATGGATCACCTCTAGCTTCAACTCAAATTTTTTTTTGAGACCAAGATTTGCTTTGCCTCCAGTCCTTACACAGGTCATTATCTTGGAACATCTGCCCTTTGGATTAAAAATTGCAAGATGCATACAGCTTACATAAGTTTCTGCAGTACCCATAGTCCCTTTGAGGTGATGCCTATACAGGGATTTAACATTTAGCATTTGTTGATACACCCACGAGAAGAGCCGCCTTCTTCCTACACAGCCCTTTTTTCTCTTGCCAACGTTTGCACTTTCTCTTCCATTGGTAAGAACACAGTTCCTGGATTACTCACAAGGTGTCTCAGCTGTAGTCATTACTTGTCACACAGACACAGAGCACAGAATAAATTTCAGGATTCAAACTGGTCTGAGCAGAATAAATACCTATGTTACAACACCTACATCACTTACAGTGACTAGACAGAGTGAACTAGACTTACTCAAGCTAACCCAGAGATGCCAACATAGTGGAGCAGAGAACCATGGAGTTTCCTGAAGCACACATGGAACACACAATTCTGTCTTACTAGAAAGATCAACGAACTCTGAATGCTCTTGGGTTAGACATAGTAAGCCCAGCATATTTTTACCCCTGAACACCATGGTCGTGCAGAGACTGGAGTTCACCACCATGACTGATGAAAGGACCTATAATTCCCTACCTTGATGTTTAGCATTATTTCATTTTTTGAATCCTATAGCAGTCACAGTGCTTCTGTGTGCATTTTGACATGAGGAAGAATTTCCAGAAAACCTCCTATATTGTCTGTCTTCATTATTGCCACAGACTGCTGAGCATGCAAAACCCTGCAGTAACTGTTTCAGTGTCTGATAAGGGATCTCTTACTTTTATTCATTGGTGAAAAGCTGAATTAGAATGAACAATGTATTTCTTCTCATATATAGGTCTCAAAGATGACTGAATATTTTTAATTCTTTATATTATTAAGCCAGTGTATGAAACCTTGAGTGGCAAATAGCAGATAATTATCCATGCTTTCCCTTAAAACAAGAACTAGAAAGCAAGTAATGAGTTATCAAGTAGAGTGTTTAATCCAAAAGGAAGTACATTTCATGCAATGAATACCTAAACAAATGGAAGCCACTGCTACAGGATATTGTCGGTACCAGGAGTTTAGATGAATTGAAAAAGCAATTAGACAAATGTATTGAATGAAAATCCATTAGCGGCTATGAAAAATAAATATACACATCCTTTACCACAATTTGCTGGAAGGAGATGCTGGGGGAAGTGAAACTGGAGGCTCAATTTGTTTTTATAATTCATCTTTAAACATTTACATCAAATCAGAGACAGAAATCCTGGAATACTTGGATCTTAATTCTGGAGCTGCTCTTGCATTTCTGTTTTTACAAGGCATTAAATTTCCTCAGCTTCTGTCAATACCTGTTTCTTCTTGGATTAATTCTGTCAGCACCTGTCTTCAAAACAAGGAATGACTTATTTACTGGGCAATACTTTCCATTTGATCCTTCTGTGCTATAGCCTCTGTTGCTAGCAGTCAACTCTTTACCAGAAGTGGCCACAATTTTAATTTAGATATTAATAGATCTTTCACAGAGCTGTTGGGCACACTTCCTCGTTACCATTTTTCATTTTCAGCTAACATAAATTGAAGGTTTGAATGAAAATGTATGGTCATGCCTTGTATGTCATGCCGGAATCTATGGAATAGCTAATTATACACAATATTTCTGAAGTCACTGGGCTTCATACTTTTCTTGACATAGAATCATAGAATGGTTTGGGTTGGAAGTGACCTCTAAAGGTCATCTAGTCCAACCCTGCTGCAATAAGCAGGGAAATCTTCAACCTGATCAGGTTGCTCAGAGCCCCATCCATGGCCTTGAACGTTTCCAGGGATGGGGCTCCTACCAGCACCCTGGGCAACCTGTTCCAATTTTTATATACCTTTGCCTGTGCGCTTCTGCTGTTAAAATGCTACTTCCACTACTTGAAGAATACCAGGGTGTTCACTCCTGCAGTTTTCCTAACTGGTCTCATGTGAGCATCTCATGAAATCGCTCTGTGTAAAAGACCAACAGGCAATTCCTTCCAGGCAGCCTTGTGTGTTTTAGCATTTCTTGTTACTTTGGGCCAATGCCCAAAAGTAAAAGCTGTTCATGACATGAAGCCTCTGTGCTTGAAATCCCTCCTCCAAGGAGGGTGTCTTTGCCCTTTATCTTCCAAATCTGTTTCAGCAGTACCCGGAAAAGATCAAAAGATATAGTGGCAAGTGGCAAGGAAAAATATGTGATAATTGTGGCCACAAATTCCCACTTCCCAGGCCCTAGTAGACATAAAGCTCACATTCTTTTAGTATATCCCCAGAAACACTGCTATTCATTTAGGAAACCTTCCTGGAAAAATCACCTTCTGAGCTTTTCTTTTGTTCAAAAAGCAATAATAATTTGAGAGCAAGGTTCACCTAGTAAAAGCACATACAGTTAGAGATTAGATCAAATGGGGATTAACTATATAGATACAGAAGACAATTGCTAATTGACTGTCAGTTTCTTAAAGGAGAAAATATTAAGAACAAAAGATCCACACAGCATTTTAGACTCAGGGCCTCAGCCTGCAGCTACATCCCTTCTACAGGTAGTGTAATCTTCCTGAGGATCTCTCTGGAGAGCTGGGTACAAGTCAGCAGTGCCCAAAGTCACTCGGAGCAGCCCATAAATGCTGATTTAACTCTGGAGCTGGCTGTTCTGCACAGGTGCAAATTTTGCCCTTGGCAAATATAAGCAACCTAAGTGACACAGAAGCAATGACTTCCGTGACCTCTCTCGGATGATTTGCATCTGAAAAGAGACAGTTTTGGAAATAGAACAGTTTTGTCTCAATGTCTCCAAAATAAAATTATTTGACTCTGATTCAAATTGACTTTTAATTCTGAAACTTCCTTCAATGCTCAGCTATTAAAGTCCTGGGCTTTTTTTAAAAAGGTTAGACTCCAGAATTATTTTTTTTCTTTTGATTTTGACCCAACTCTTACAATTTTCCAGAAAGGAATCAAGCCAACTGAGTTATTAACAGTTGTGTCAAAGTGAAACAAGAGGGAGCTTATCACAGAAGGTGTTGGCCACAAAATTTCCAGAGCTTTGCTCAAAACATGGGGGCCTTTTTAGCTATTTTGGAGCTATTCTTTAAATGTGTGGACAGCAATACTGACATATAAAGAATTTGCAGCCTGAGCTACAAAGAGAGCTGTGTCCCTGCAGAATTCTGTTCCAGGGACCTCACTGTAGTACGGGGCCTTTGATATCCATGGAAATGTGGATTCTCTGGAATTGTAAGTAACCCCGTGGGCAAATTTATCTTATAGCACTTGGGAAAAATAAAAGGCATCCAGCATGAGGTCATCAGTTCCTACTGGGGGAACAATTGATAAAATGTGGTTTAAAGAGGCAGAATTCATGTGAAATCCCTCTACATCTGGAGCTCACTTCTCATGTTACAGGAGCCCCAAATGTTCAAAATAGCGAACCATTAGTGACTGAAGGAGCAGCAAAACATCTGTATAATGCATGAAATGTCTGGAAGTGTCTGACTCTCTGGGAATCAGCTGAAGCTTTCAGTTGATGCTTTAATGGTGGTAATTGAAGTTTGCAGCACTGGCACATCCTAGCTCAGTAATTAGATGGATTACAATCTTTCTTGTTTGGCAGCATTCTTTAAACAAGCTTCAGCTTTTCATATAGTCAACACTCTAGCAGAGATAAATGTCACATCAGTTCAGAGTGAAAAGTAATTTAAGGAAAGACTCAAATTTATCTTCACTGAGTACCAAACAGGAGATATTTCAAAGACAGGACAATGGCCCTTTCTATTTTAAAAGAATGGCCCGTTTCTCCCATATAAAGGCTAGCTTGTGAAGGGGAATCTATGGGTGTGCCTTCCCCGAAATCACTGAAGCTAAACCTGCTTATAATATTTCAGTATTCTGCCTATGTACTAACGAATGGATGAAATTCTGGCATATAGAATTGTGTAGGGTAAGGAAAAAATGGAGAATTCCAAGGCAGAAAAATATATTTTGCCTATCACTTAACAAGATAGAATTTGTCACTGTGATGGGTAACTGAATGGCCAATGCAACAAAAAAAGTGGAGCCATGAGAAAAAGCTCTATGCTGGGATTACTTGAAGTGAAATTAAAGGCAGCTGAGATCAGAAAACAGCCTCCATCCATAGGGGGATGGGAACATGTTTTTCAGTCACTTGCATCTAATCCTTGCTTCTATAAATCATTTTCAGTCTTAGCTTTAAAATGGCAGCATCTAGCTTGTGCTTGTTTTATAGCTCCTGATAAATGTGCTACATTTACCTATTTATTTCACTGGTGCCTTTTGCATTTTCAGAAACAATGTTTTGATACAGGCTCTGTTTCCTAGAGCTCACATCTAGATTTTCCCCTACCTGTATATTTCAGTTGAGTGATAGGAAAATTTCTAAATATCAGTGGACGGGTTCACCTAAAGAACTGAGCAGCCTGAGGATTTCACTGGGCAAATCCTAATCCCTGTGTCCTGGGAACTGGACTGTATGCTTGTGTCACCACTGTGATGGAAGCAGACCTTTAAAGCAGAGCAGACAGGTACAGCTGATCTTGTGGCCTCACTGTTGATTCAACTTCTTCTACAGCATCGCACACCTTCACCTCCTTCATTCCTCATTCAGCAGAAGAACAATGTTGATGCCCTTGCTATCCTGCCAGAGTAAAAGTATTTCACGTCTGTGGCAAATCAGACTGGTATAATTCCAATTGCCAAAAAGGGCTTGAGAAAGGAACTCCACGTTCTCTCCATTTTTATTCATGGCCTTACAACTACGTGCACTACAACTTAAGAGGAAACTTAGTAGCTGCCATCATCATTATTGCCCTGTTACAGACTTTGCATCATGCTTGGTTCCCCCATGACTGAACAGAGTTTTGCAGTATAACTGCTCCCCAAACTTTTGCCTTAGTACCTTGAAACAAGAAGAGCCTGTGACCTCCCTGTGTGAGCTGGTAGGTCCCATTTTGGTAAAATTTATGAAGGATATAGCTGTAGAAGTCTGAATCACTGAGGCATTGACCTAGTATCCATTGCCATCAGTGAAGGACCCTACTAAAAGTAATAGCCAGGATCTCATTCAGTGTTCAACAAAGGTTCCCAAGAAAAAAACACCACACAGGACATACTTCATTTTCTCTGCAATTTGCAAGGTGCACAAGGACTTAAGTGATCAGAATAAATAAACAGAATGACTGACAGAGACTTTTTCTGACTGCAGCAAATCACTCAGTCCAGGCTGTATTTCGAACTTTGCCATGAGCTGCTGTCTGATCTTGGGAAAGTCCCTTGAAGGCCATTTCCAGACTGAAAACCGTCTACCTGAAGGTGACAACACCTTACTCAGCAGATCTACTTTCTTGAGCAGTCACAGTGTCTTCATTTCATTTAAAAAAAAAAAAAAAGTTAAAGGGCTGGGGGTTTTTTCTCTATTCAAAGAGCTGAGCTCAGCTGTAGGCTGCCTTCTGCTTGCTCAACAGAAAAAAAAATAGTTTTGTCCCTGCAACTACAACATCACAGGCAGTTCAAGCAAAGTCCCTGTGGACTTGCTGGTTTGCACAATGTCCGGTGCAAAATATGCTTGTATTTCCAAGAATGAATGAGTGTAAACTGACTTTGATGAAAGACTGCAGCACCTCTAAACATCAGGGCAGTAGTTTACCAGAAGAAGCTTTGTGGAAGAACATTTGGGCATAAAACATATTAACTACTTTTAAGGTTGAGTTTAATCAGTTCATAAAAGGGATTATATAATGTGATTGCCTGCACACAAGAGACCCCTTTCAGGCCTGCAGTTCTTAACTGCACAATATATCTTAAGGCTAAGAGATCAATCGATGGTAAGGACCCTTCGGAGATTTGACCATGTATGAGAGGTACAGTTTAAATGAAAGTGCTTTAGCTGTATATCCCTTCCTGTCCTACAACACATTCAGTAATGTAGCATTTAGGAGCATTATGACAAATTGGTAGTGTAATGATAGGGCAGGGATACCCTGGGTGAAAGAAAACCCTGGATAATGCTGATGGCAGGACTGGTTTGAGTGCCACAATCCTTCCACGTTTTGGAGGTATCCAAACCAACATGGTGCAAAAGAAGAACCTCTGTGGAAGCACAGAATGAAGCACTGAACCACAATAAGCTGTTTTTGAGAAGCAAGCAGTGGGGATGATGGACAAAACCTACCATGATAGCCTTGCAGGATCAGCCCCACATAAAACCTGATTGTCACATGATGGTTCCCACATACCTCTGCCACTTATGAACCAGTGCTGAAGAGCAACCTCAAGATTTAATTTAAAGCAATGGGGTTTATCAGTTGGCACGTGGTGCCACACAAATTGCAAGTACAGCTACACTATTTTGAGACCAGCATTGTCTCTCAGAGTAGCACAGGCACATGCACTTGGCACTGTGCCCGCACTACAAAATGATGACTTGGGTGGTTCAGGTCTGGATCTCTCAACACTTACTGCATGGCTTGTGAGCAAAATCCACCCATGGATAATGATAAATTGATTGTACTGCTAAATAACTTCTGCTCCCATATACAGTGTATTAAACCAATTGCCACACACACATACAGGAACTGAAATCTCCACGTGAAGCTGAGATAGGATTGCAGGGGCTGCAGGAATTACTACTGATGTAGAGGAATTGCCAACAGCTGTCATTCAGCCATCCATAGTCATCTGTTGCTAGCTTTACAAAGCCCTCATCAATAGTTCCACTGTATGGTTCACAAGCACACTTTCCTCCTTCTCCAGGATGGACCTTTGAGCAACACAATTTGGGAAGGACCATTTCAAAGTTTCTTCACAAAACACGTGATCTCATCATCCAGGAACATGCCTTGGGATTGTCCAAGGTGACAGTGAATACCTGCAGTATACACAAGGTACTAGGTGTAAAGAGCTGGAGCAACTCCTGCATTAACTGTGGAGCACAGAATGGATGCTGAATGGTTACCATTGCTCCTTGATTTGGGGGGATCTGGCACAGGTGAGATATAGAGGTTGATAATCGTCTTTTGATGAACTTCCCTTTGTAGGTGTGTTATAAAGCATATTCTCCAAAGCACTCAGCTTCCAGTGCCTCACTCAAATGTCATAAAAACTGTATAGACTGCACATACCCTGGAGGTCAGACCTGCAGGTTTTGGAGGTCTGTAAATGGCATGGAACTGATATGACATGATTGCAGAAGAACAGATGATGCTCCCTATGGAACCATTGACAGTTGTCTCTACTTGTCCACTGAAGGATGGCTGGGGATCAGACTGCTGGAACCCCAGTGCAGCATTATACTTTCTTTATATTAAAAGGAAATGTGCTGTACCAGTTACTTTACCCTTCAGATCTTGCTTCATACCATCTCATAAGTAACAGGTTTCCAACTTGCATGCATATAGGAGTTGGAATTCCATGATCCTTGACGGTCCCTTTCAAATCGGAATATTCTATGATCCTTTGTATATATGATTTTGAACGGGGCTGTGGCATTTCTTCATGAATAAGACAATATCCATGGATCTTATTCATGCACAGGTATGAGTGTGATCAAGGCAGGATAGGAAACATAGATAATTTTAGCATTAGCTCAAGTAAGTTCAAGAAAATAAAAAAAATCTGTGGAGCATTTTCAACCTGACACAATTTTATTCATTGCTATTTGTGGAATCTAAGGGAAGAAGGTCACTCACACAGCAAGAAACTAATCACTATGGGCAGAATTCATTTCATCCGAGATTAGCCATCTAAGAGGCAAACATCTAACCTAAGGCAGTTTTCTAGGCTCCAGTACTCAATGGAGAGAGAAGGCAATACTCATGGGCAGGATCACTGACCCTCTGAAGACAACTCTTTTTACTGACTACAGAGGGAGGTCAAATTAGATACAAGTTTACTTAAAATGCTTGGCTTTTATGCAGTTAAGGTTGCAAGAGGCAGAATTATCTTCAAGTATTTAGCACCTGCAATATTCAAGAGTTATGTGTAGCATGCCATTTTGCCCAGGTTACCCTCCCATTTCTGACAGTGTTTTTTTGGCAAGATTAGAAAATACCAGATCATAAAGGAATAGAGAGCATCACCTTTGTGGTTCCCTGAATAACACATAGAGGTTCGGTGCCTTTTCCCTTCATCTGCAAGAAAATTATGGGTCATTAATGCATTCAAGAGGGGGAACCAGTCCTGAAATTCAACAGGATGTTCATCAATATGTGGTACTGCAATGGCTGAGAAACATCTATTGTTGGGTATAAGTCCTGCTTAACAGACTAGGGATAAGAACCATAAAGCAAGCGAACTCTAGTGGTTTTTTGTATCCTCAGAAGTGTGACTGAAAAGCAGTGACTGGTTCACTGCACTATTGTTCAAAGATTAAGACAAGCAGAACAAAAAAGCAGCAAGGTCATCCAGTCCATCACAGAAGACACACTTTTCACAGTGTGTTTCTGAGTGTTTTGTCTGATCTTATTTTAAAAGTCTCGTGCTGGGGGGGCTACACCAGCTCTTTAGGGAGTTTGTACTAATCTAATAATGGATTTTGGCATTTGTCCTGTACTTGCCCGTTATTCTTTGCATGGTATTATCATGTTGCTACATTCAGCTTTTGGATATTTCCAACAAGTTTTCCTTCAAATTTGGGATTTTCATATACTTATACACAAGCTTCACTTTATCATCTTATAGATAATGTTTCCAAACTTCACTGCTTAGAGACAGTAAAGGCAAAAAAGTCTAGATGCAAGGCTCAACTATCAAAGGCTTCTTCCAATTCACAAAGCTACACATGAACGTCAGCTGGAGGAGTAAAAGGCAGTTTCTCAGGGGCCTCCAGCCATGGAAACCTCATATGATTTATCTGACCGTGCTAGTTTCAGGCACTCAGGATGTTTTTTTCTTAACTTGGCCTCACACTTTCTTGAAGGACTTTCTGTTTGCCAGCACTGCTCTGACATAACAAGTGTCCAGTACTAAATATTTTTTCATAGGTATGGTTAGGGAAAACAGCAGCTTCTGTTTCCGTGAGCATCACTGATGTTTCTGTAGCACCTAAAGGCTCTGATGCCGCTGTGCAACATGTTGCAAATTAAAAACATGGTCCCTGTCTGATAATTAGATGATTCATTTGTGCAAGGGAGCCTAAAACAGCATATCATGCTCCTTTTCATTAACCCATTGATGACTTCCTCAATCTGGCTGCATTTCATCAGGCATCAATTATCTCAATATTTTCAATTGAGAGACACACAATGCTTGATCCATTTTTCAATACTAACTTGAGGGAAATGGTATCAATACGCTTGCTCCAAATAAACCAAATATTCTATGAAAGTGGAGGGTTTTGTTAAAACTACACCTAAAAACAGAGACAATATTTGAGAAGGCAGGAAAAAAAGCTGTTTTTCATTATTAAAATCAAATTATCTCTAATTGGAAACAAGAGAAAGCAAGCCTGAGGAGAGAAGACTGAGGGGGCTTCTAAATACCAAAATACAATGAAAAAGAAATAGAAATGCAAGTGGAGAAATTAAAATATACCATTTTTAATTTGAGACTTGAGCTAGTCTCAAAGTATTTAACACAATTTCTACTACCATAGAAGTTCTCACTTATGAAGAAGTTGCCACCAATAAAGAAAATAATCATAAGAGGAAGTATACTGTAGGTTCAGAAATTCCCACACCCACATATTCTTCCTCCCTCCACCCCATTCTTGTCTGTCATTTTTCTCATGGAACTTACTTTATTTTGCTTTCTTGATTTGTATATGGTCATGATCTTGGCTGGGGTAAATTTCATGTTTTGGCTTCCCAGCCCCTGTGTTGAGAGTAATGTTTCACACTCAGAAGCTCAGTAGAATAAAGTTGACCAGGGCTTAACTACTCCCAAATCCATCAGCTCTTCTTATGGGTAGATGTTTTGTCCTGCAAGTCACCACACTGTGCTTTCCATTTCCACCACATGACCTTTTTCTGCTCTTTCTTATTTTTGTGTCTCTGAACAGGCTTTCATGCAGACAAAACATCCGTGTTTTCCCTTTTTACTGCTTTTATTGACAATTGAATCTGGTGCACTCTTCTGTGCTATGAGGGAGATAAGGTTCTTGGTGCCAATCCGTCACTCTACGTAGGAGATACAACATTCCTCTGACAAACATTTGACTAACCTTTCTTCAGGCCATATATGTCTGAGTGAACCTCTATAAAATTCTGCGGCCTGCCAGGTCCATCTGACTCTTCAGGGAGAGGACTTATTGGAAGTTTTAAGGTGGGATGAGTGGAGAGAAGAAAAGAAAACCAAATTAATGACCTAAAATTTCAGATGGTAGTGGGAAAGCCTGAGAAAATAAATTAAATGGATGTTGCTTCAGTGGGACAACTGAGCAGCCCACAGCAATCAGTGTCTAGAGTGATACACCAACTGGAGATATTGCAATTCAGGATAAACCCAATTAAAACTCTGGCACAGATGAGGATCTTTATCACATTCCCAGACTATTAATGTTGGGATAGGAAGCAAGGCTTGAGATTTAGGTGATTCAGTTCCCAAGTCTGCAACACGCATGTGGAGCTTGCTATCAGGGACTGGCCAAAAGGTTCTGAACACCTTCAGGGACCAGCTGCTTCTGGAACCAGCTGCTTCTGGAACCAGCTGCCCTCATCACTCTCTGGCTGTGACATCCCCCAATGTCTGGGATGTGGTGACAATGCAGACTCAGAACGTGAGGCACTATTCAAAGTTGGAGAGAAGGAACTGACTAATGGGGAGATGACAACAGCCTGTGTGCCAAGGGGAACTGTTTGGGCTATAGAGAGTATTTCTGGAGTTCCTCAAGGATTAGTCTCAGGGCTGATGTGACAATAATTTCATTAGTAGCATTACTTAAAAAAAAAAAAAAGCTTTAAATGGAATTTGCTGATGGGAAGTTTAAAATATCTGGAATTAACAGCGCAGAAAAGGATGAGGAAATCATACAGAAAGCACCAGATCATGTCAGTGATGGGTGTAAAAGTCTGTCACTCTCACAGGGGTCAAAAATGACACACACATGCTGCAGGGGTGGACATCTTGGATAATACCACCCAACATATTCATTTGGGATGCAAGAGACATACACTCAGATGAATGCACTCTCTGGGAGAAATGCATCTCTGATAGGTGTACAGAAACCTCCAACCTAGGACAGAAACACAAAGCCACGCCTGCAGTCTCGCATCAGCCAGAATACATGGCAGTTTTGGGTCACAGCCCTTGGGCATTAGCAGAACCAACCCTGAAGTGTTTCCCCTTAAGGTATAAAACACAGAGGGGTTGGTTTTTATTCTACAGACTATTTTTTGGCACTAGCATTGTGCTGGTTTTAAGCAAACAATATATATTTTTGGGGGGGGGAGGGGGGGATGATTCGCACCAGGCTTTTCAGAGACTTTGTGCCGATATGTCTAATGCAAGAAATTGTAGGCACCAAGATCTACAGGTTGAATTTTGCAGGAAAAAAAAGGGGGAAAAAAGTTAGACTACCATTTTAACTCCAGGGAAATTAAGCCAAGGTCCACAGATTTCCCACTCTCCACTGCTTCTTGAGAACAAGACAAATACTCCTGAGCAGTTAACATCTCACTATTCCAATAAGTGAAATTGCCCCTTACAAGCCTAAAGCTTCCACTGAAAAAGAACATCTGAAACTACTGCCTGACAAAAATGCTGGGACTTATTTGGCTCAGGATTTTCAGTCAATTCATTAAACCAACAGAGACACACTTACAAGTTCCTATTTAGCCATACAGCAACAATCTTCAGCTATTCAAACATAAAAGTTTGGTTCAGGTCCATTCCCAGTGAAGATGTTATCAAAACTAAAAATGTCTTACACTACTGGTAAATTTAATACTCAGAGAGTCTACTTGTCTGGTTTCTTGTCAACCTACAGAGGTTTTTTGTTGTTCTTTTTTCTTTTTTCTTTTTTTTTTTTTTGACAGCATAGCAACATTTTCTTTCTTCAATGGTTCATTAGCTTGTCTTACTCATGCAATTTTCCCCATTTTATTTCATGTAAATCAAACTACTCATCAGCTCTGTAATGCCATCAGCGTACAAAGAGCCTTCTATTAAAAAAAAAAAAAAAATCATACAGTAAAAAAAAAAAAACAAACTGAAGCTTATGCAGGTAGTATAAGTTGTTGGAGAACTATTTGTAAGAGGTATATAAAGCTAAAGGCTCTTATGAGACTAGGAGGACGGGAAGAATTTTAACAGGATTAGACTCTTTAGTATGTTGCTGAGGTAAGATGGTCAAGAAATATTTTCCAAACCAGGGGATTTTTGCCTTTCTATGCCTGCTTTTTCCTTCTTTCTCTCTTTCTTTTGGCAAGTGTGGATAGTGGTGGAAAGCAGAGGGAGGTGTTGTGAGGATCGGTGCCCTAAACACCCTTGCAAATCACAGAGTCTGAAAAAAGCATCTCACTTTTTCAATTATTAATCCTGTTATACATCTGATGACTGATATCCAGATGCATAGATGTATATTCATAAGCACACAATTCTTTATTTTTAATTGTCTCATTTTACCACTGCTTTTTATCCTAACATTGAGTCAAATACTAAACAAAAATCAGACACCATTAAGGCAGTAAGAAAGCAAATAGCTGAACTCTGAGTGAGTAGACAACAAAAACAGTGTAAATCATACCTAGCAAAGCCCTGCGGGTCTTTCCCAAGCATGATCAATAACAGTCTTCTGAGGAGAAGGAATTTCTTCTAGGACAGACAGGCAGCATCACCTGAGATTTGTCTCTCATAAACAGGGTGTATAGGAAAAGGTTTACAAATATCACTATATAACCAGCAAAACTGCTGACTTATAGGATTGTCTCATACACACTGAAAGTGAGGAGAGAGAGGTCCAACAACGTGCAGGTTAACCCAAGGAGCAAGCACTGAAGATATATCAGTATGATGAGACAAAAGAAGGAACACTTGTAAGAAAGTTTAAAAAAAAAAAAAATAGACAAAACAGCTGATCAAAATCACAGGGAAAATCTTTGTCTTAAATTCACTAAAAAGAAACTTTCACTTGCAGCTAATGCCCTTGCTTGCAAAAGCCTTTTGGTTTGAAGAAAGAAAGCTGGACTTTGAAAGGATCACTGCTCGTGGCAGGAGAACACTAATTAGCTGGTGGAGACCCTGGGGAGTAGATTTTGTGCATAGTTGTGAAGCTCAACATTTCTGGCGAAGTTTTCTGTCAGTCTGCAGTGAGGTAGGATGCACAGCCAGAAGCAGTCTTTTCTCACAGTATCACTGCTTTCAGCCCTACCTAAACTGGGAAGTGTACCAGTTTGTGAGAGTTAAAAAGTGATCAGCCAGTTTTTCACCACAGAGTTCAGTTTTCCCTCTCATTCTGGATTGCATTTTCAACAATTTGGGCAGCAATGAAAACAGCTGTAGATAGCATACCAGCTGGGGCTAGTGAGCCTTCATCCTGGTTTATTCTCCAGCTGCAATTCCCAAGGCCTTCTCTGAGTCAATTCAAGGGAAAAAAAAAAAAAAAA